>OY720443.1:69920427-70520427 GCA_963082915.1 Dolichopus griseipennis | reverse complement strand
ATGCCATTTGAATTGCCCAACAAATAATGATAAAAAAAACCGGTAAATAATAATTCAAAAATTAAGTACTGTAAGTTGGGGTAATATAGAACAATTTTGTATTTTATTGTAGTTATTATTTAGAAAAATTCAACAGTATTATTCTTTCTGAGTTTTCCATTCAAGCCTTAATGGAAACTAGTTCTCATGTCTACTTTTTAGCTATTATACTGCGCAGCATTGTTCGTTTCTTATCCCATTATTCTGTAGGGGAGGTTTTTTTGTGAGTAAAAAATCTATCCAAGGGTTTTGATTTAAAGTAAGTGCCTTTTGAAAATTTGTAGCAAAAATTATTCATTTCAATTATTCATTAAAATTTTCAACAAATGGCTTATCACATTAGAGTAATGGTTATCAATTTGTGCAGGTGAAAGAGATTCAACAAATCTCAGTACCGTTCAATTTCAACAGGGATACAAGCTCAATTTTTACTATGTTAAGTTTAACAATTTTTAATTATCACTCTTGATAAATATTAATAAGAAATTAATAATAAGAATTAAAAAAAAGACCCATACTCTTGGAATATTAAGTGCTATACAATTAAGTATGTATAAATTAGAAAAAGTCAAGAAATTCCCATCCTTATCCAAAGTCATTTCCCTAATCCTTGTCGTTTTAAACAAACTGTGTATTTGTATATGAAAAACGTCAACCTAGAGTTCACTCTTATAAAAGTGGTAGTTTTAATTTTTTAAAGTCCAGCATAAACTAAAACTACTCTGGCCACCTTCGATGAATTCTGCTCTCTTCCTTGATAAAAAAAACACAAAAATAAGTTCAACGGTGATTATATTTTAGCTAGTGATTAGTCACTTGTCAGTGACTATCTGTCATTATAAGTTTCTCTTAGACGATTGGCCAATTTTTAATTAACTATAGCTGTACCTCAAATAATTTATTTTGAATTTTTTATCGAAATTACCCCCAATATTTGTATATATCTTATTATCCTTTCTACAATTACAAAATTAATATCTGTTACCTGTTCCACATACTTAATCCCTATTTAATAATTAAAATTTAATTACAAATATAAAAAAACAAAACGAACATTTTTTTTTTATACTTTACTGTTATCAGTGAACTGCTGTTGCTCAAAGTGGTATAAATATGATAATATGTTATGTTGTTAATAAAAGACATGTGCCATAATGTTATCAAATTGTATACATAACAGTTTAATGCTATTTTTTTTTTTTTTTTATTTAATTTTATAGATTTTTTTTTTTTTTTTAATATTCGTAGATTCAATTTAAAGAACATCAAGTAAAAATGTTAAAGTACAAAACGAATAATATAATTAAAATAAAAATAATATCGTATCTGAGAATGAAAAAAAAACTCTTCATATCATAAAATGTTTTATTAATGGAATTAAAATAAAAAAAACGCAATTACAGAAATTGTGTTATCAACAAAAAAAATTTTATTTTATACCCTTAATCCTTTTCCATAAAAAATTGTACTTGTAATTATTTTACGTTTCTCTGTCCTTTTGTCTCTTACCGCCATTTATATTAACTTTTCATATATATGCGTTTTATGATAAGTATATTATTTAATATTTGAATTGTTGATTTAAAAATAAATGGACTAGATAAGATGGTTTTTTTTTTGAAGTACTGTACGAATTATTAATTATTTTTAATTTAATTAAAGGAAATTAAAACATAAAAATTTGGAATTTTTTTTAATTTAAACTGGGTGTAAATGTGTAGTAGGTGCTTAACCAAAACTTACTTAATTCATTCCTAAATTTTTTAAATTCTGGACAAAAGGAAAAAAATGTAGAACAGTCTAAAGTAACAAAAGATTTTAAGTTATTAGTAGCTGAAGATATCTAAAGCTTAGAAAACTTTTTAAGACAAAGTATACTGTTTCTTATTTTTTAAATAAGTAGTTTTAAACTTAACATTCATTAGTATTTATAAAAAAATTTTTCTTGGGAACTGAACATTGGTCTTAAGTATATTTTAAATATTAAACCTTTGCAATCAAAAAATTTAAACAGTATAAAAATCTATATTTCAAGCTAAAAACACTTAAAGGTGTTGCCAATTAAAATGGATCGATTAAATATTAATTTACCAATTATATATTAAGAGATTGTACTAAACGAATAAGAGATTTATTAGCACAATGTGAAGAAGAAACAATCTTAACGTTAGTTTACACAATAACCTTTAGGAAACTAAGCCAACTAGTGTCATTAAGTGAGGCACTTAAGTAAGCCATAAACGTAATTAATCTGAAATATAATATGGTTTGGCAGTTGAATCGGGGAAATATGCGAGAAGTTGCCAATCTAGTTTTATTTATCGTTCAAAATCAAAATATGGTCACTATGGTTTAATTGCGTATGGCTCTATTTCATAGTGGCCATTTTTAATATGTACATATTTATTTAATTTGAATATTTTTTATATTTTGATCATTTCATGTATGATGTAAGTATAAAAGATTACTTATGACTCAAAAAATTAGGCAAAGGTTTCTCCGTTTTGCTTTTTAAATATTTCGTCTTATTTTAAAAATTTTTCATACTAGTTCATTACTATTATATTTTCGTATGAATTAAGTTATTGAACCCTATCTTTTAATTTGAGTTTGCTTAATCTTATAACATGACGTATATATAATTTTTTAAATTTTATGTGCAAGATATATTAACATTTTAATTTTTAGGAAATACACAAATATATATAAAACACGCGTATATAAAATTAATACAAAAATGGTTAAAATATACTTTTATTTATTGAGCAAACAAAATCTCTTCTAAATAGAATAATAGTCTACTAATACAATCAAAACTTGGAACATCTTTTATTTTTCTCAAAAATATTTCATACTAAAAAAGTTTATATGAAGTTTTTACTCTTCCTATTATCTTTACTCTATGGTACTACATAATAATTACAATGACATCACAAAATATTATAAAACCGCTTTAACTTCAACTTATACACCATCATAAAAACATTTATAAATTATCATTTACAACAAGTATTTATTTAATTTATTTGAGAACCAAAATGCATTCATAACAAAATATTTTGAGTATAAAATCTCTATAAATAAATTTTAATAAATTTTTATTTAATTATTAAAACATGTAATCTCTAACACCCACAAATCTTAACACAAATAAATACAAATCCTTAAAAATTCTTAAAATAATTTTGAAAGTTAATTTGAAGTAGCTCCAGTTACACCCAAAAAATTTGAAGTATGGACCAATTTTGTATATATATACTTAACATATTAATTCAAAGATCTAAAATAAAAACATTTATTCATTTCAAATAACAAAATTTTGTGACTACATTGAATATTTTGGATAATAATTTGGTAATTGCATGAGGAGATGCGGGGTACCGTTCATATTCAAATGAAATTTTTTTTTAATTAAAATTTCAACAATAATAATTACAGTATATAACTGAAAAATGGAACATTATAAATATATTATTATAACATGATGTTTTCAATCTGTTTATTATGTTTTTGTTTTTTTTTTTTGCTATCATAATAAAAATATGTAAATGTTCAACCCTGTCTGTTCTATATTAAAAATACATACATATACTTATTTACAAGTTACATATTATTCATAGACATGAAAGTAAACATCGGTTTGGTTGGGATCCGAAAATAACTTGATGCAATTTCATTATTATGTTTTTTTTCGTGTACATTTTTAATTATTATATAAACATATAATACATAATATATATTTATATAGAGAAGAATTTAATTAATATATATTATATAAATTACATATATACATAAAACAAGTTTATGAATATTGTATAATATGTGTTAAAAAATTGTCAAAATGTTGTAGGATATAATTATCGCATTCATGTTAATGAAGTTAATGAAAAACACTGGAAATTCTGTTAAATATCCGATTCACAAATTATGCGATTATTAAATTTTATTACTTTATTATTATTATTATTATTAAAAGCTATTAAATTTTAGTTAATATAAAAACATAAGAGAATAGAAAATATGAATATTATCATTTTGATAAAAACACTTATTTTGCATTAGTAATTTTATATTCTAAAAGCAGTAAGTATCCACCCATTTTGAATTAACTTAATTATTTAATATAGTTGAGTACAACTAAATATTAGGGAATTTATGTTTTTTTTTTTTCAAAATTCAAATTTAGGTCTTACGACTTACAGGTTCCATTATAGTTTTTTTTTTCTGCAGTACTTACCAAACAAATTCGTATTTATGACGTATGTATCTTCTATTAAAGCTCCTGAAGTTAAATCAATTTATATTTGTCTACTGCATTCGGGGATTCGATGATGATTTGATTCGATTTATATTCGACCGATGTTTTCTTAACAAAAATGACAATTTAAATTAAACCGCTTTCTTAAATTTCTTTCGATATCTTGTTGCCCTCCAAATTTATATATTTCGTAGCTCCAGCACAAAATTGAAAGGTAGATATTATCCTAGAAAAAAAATTAAAAAATTGTTAAAAAAAAATTTACTTAAAAGTTCTTTCTAAAAAATATTTGCAAAAGTAGTGAATTTTAATTTAAACTTTAAATTTTTCAGATCAACCTAAGCAGTAATACATAAGTAATCATAACAATGCCTTGTGAATATGCGCAGCCTAACTTTGGGAAACCATTAGAAATGGAGTGTAAAAGAAGACTGTTTTAGAACAAATAATTAACATATTAGAATTTTTAAGAACCAGCACCATGTTTGTCCTGCTAAAAAAATTATTGAAACCTTAGTTTTAAATTTATCAGCATTCAGAAAAACCCTTTTGTACTTTTTTTATACGTAAATATATGTCAGCACCAAAGTAATCAAAGTATTGCGGGCTACGGCCTTAAACCTAAACTGGGATTTCAGACAAGAAAATACATGTAAATGAAATACAGAGCCAGACCAAAGATAATGCAGGCAAGTTGTAAAAAATAAAGGAAAAATATACTATGATGAACAAGTAAAAAGCATAGGAATATAACACGCTTCCATCAAACGTTTTTCTTCATTTCTAAAAGCATGAAAGGTGTAATTATATTGTAGTTCACTACTAGACTAAATATTAATCATAAGCTATTGAATTTTTCTTCTCCTCCGATTTTGTTAAATAAATAGAGTTCTTTAATGAAAAGCAAATACTATGAACTTGCAGTTTCTTGTATTTTATTAAGTTATTAAAATAATTACGATTTAATATTACATTATAAACTATTATTTTTTGCCATGAACTGATAGGGTATCAAACCCCAGATTTTTCAGTTGAATTGCCAACAAACTACTGCGACAATGATCAAATATAAAAAAGTAAAATAAATACAGAACACACTTAAAAATTTTATTATAATTTTCGAATAGTCAGTAAAGTAAAAATTATTTTAGTTATCAAGTCCATAATTAATAATTATATACGTATACATATATCTATATAGCCAAATTTAAATGTTAACTATATACATTATTTACTTATACTTTCATGTTTTATTTTAACTTTTTATTAAAATATTATATTTTGTACCTCAATCCCCAAAAAAAAATTTACTCCAATAAACTTTATTAAAATATTTTTCTTAACAAATATATAAATGTTATCATTATAAACCGATCTTTATAAGTATTTTATATCCGAAAATCTTAACAAACATTTCATTTTATGCAAATTTATAGTGATCCCCTTATCATATTGTAATAATCTTTCTTACAAAACATAAATTAACAAATAAATATACTATTTATTAAAATTATTTAATTATAAGTATATTTTAAATAAACATTAAGAAATACAAGTAATAAGTATATATTATTAATTATATATATAACTAAATATATGCCAGATTTTTTTCCCAAGACTTTGAATAAAGAATCAAAAATAAAATGAATTCATATTTAAATAGTTTATTCCAAAGAACTTGCTTCTAATTGTTATTGGAAATTAAAAATGTGTTAAGTCTTAAAAATTACAATTTTGAAAATATTGAATTAAATTTTCTGAGACATCATTATCTGAAAATATTTTCTCTTCTCCTTCGATTTTGTTAAACAAATAAAGTTCTTTAAGATGGTTTAAATTAATTGGGGGTTTACCGTTATATTTAAAGAAAATCCTAACCCGTGAAATCCTGATATTGTGATTAATATAAATTTATTAAACTTTCTTCTTTAATATAACTAAAAGCATTTACTATACAGGGTGTCCAGAGCTCAGTTATCCATAGACCTGAAGATAAAAGGGAGGTCCAGACGAACCAAAATCTTTTCCTCAAGGAGGAGTTTATTTCTAATGGTTTCCGAGACAGCGTTTTTCAAAGAAATTTCATTAACTTTTTAAAGAAATAACAATATCTTCCACCTGTAAAATATAGAAGATTAATTTAAGTGCCGGAAGCTAGATGAGGTTATGAACTTCCATAATCATATCTAAACTTAATATTTTCTTTCGAAAATGATGAATTAAAAGTACTTAAATTCGAAAAATATTGATATTTATCACTGTTTTTTTTTATAACTGTAATTTTTGCATAAAAAACCTTTACCTTTATTAATATACCAATTTTTGTTTTATTTTTCAAATCCCTTATTTCTTAGCTTCAATTTAAGCCCTCACATTTTTCTCATAACTCTTACCATTTCCAAAATAGTTTTTCATGTATAACCGTTCTAATTAAAAACCGTTCTAACCGTTCTAACTAATTCAAAAAGTTATATTCAATGGTTTGGATTGGTTAATATGGTATTAAGAGTGTAGGAACCATAACAAATCAACTTCTTTATTTCTTTCCTAGATCACAAGAAAAAATTTCCTATTTAAATTCCTGAAAAAATAAATAATTTTTTTATAAAATAATACAAAGCAGTTTATTATTTATTTTCATTTCCTAAAAAAACAGAAAATAGTCACATACACCTAAATAATTTTAATAACACATTACTAAGTAATTAAAGTCAGGTAAATATTACTAAGTAGTTTCATGTTAAAAAGCAAAATATTATAAAATAAATTTTTTTCGAAAAAAAAAAATCAAATTCAAAAAAACTTAACTACCTTTCAAGTTGTTTTATACGCCATGATAACATCCGATTCCGATCTAAATTCTTACATTGTTACATTTTACAACTAAACATACCTTTAAAACATACATTTTATAAACCAATCTAACAACAATTTTACTTTTTGATGTGTAAAAATTTACGTGACCAAACTACCCACTTCCGGTTGTACCTTTTTCTAAATGTGTGTGAACTCACCTTATACACCATTCTTAAGTCGAAATTATGCATAGTAAGCAAAAAATGTTTTTAAGTTTTTTTTTGTAAGAACTAAAAACTTGATAAAAGTTGTTTTTGAGAACATTTTCAATGTAAGTTTATTGCACCTGTAAATCCTTTAAAAAACTTTCAGTAAACATGTTTTTTTTATGAAGACTCAGGTTTATAAATTAGTTGTTATTTTTGAGAAAATGGAAATTAGTTATAAAAACTTAAGCATGGAAGAAATTGAAAAAATTTCAAATGTAAAACACGGAATGAAGTAAGTGTATAGTAAATCAAATTTTGATTTTTCAAAGTTTGTTTTTAATATTATTGAAAGTAAAAGTCTATATTCCTCCTCGTTTGGATATTATCCTGGTTTGGATAATAAAATAATACTTATACCAGGGTTGAATTTGATGAATTAGCTCACACTTGCGCATCTGTTTTGCTCAACATTTGAGTTCGCAAAATATTTGAGTCCGCTCATCCTGTGGAATAAGCGATGGGTTGCTTCGAAACTTGGACTTTTACAACTCTGAATTTTATTAACTAAGAACAGCAATCGATTGATATATTATAAACCGTTGTCTACACCGCATTTTAAGAGTTCGTTGGGCGCAAATCATTACCAACACACACCTGTGGCAAAAAACGAACCAAAAGATGATTGAAGTCGAGATCCGAGAGAAAATGTCGATGGATCGGACATACCTTGAGGAAAACAGAAGAAAACATTGCAAGGCAATGTTTTGAGTAGAATCCACAAGGCAGACGACGAGTGGGTAGACCAAGGAAAACAGGGAGAAGTACTGTTTTGAAAGAGGCAGAAGCGCAACGCAAAACGTGGTTACAGCTAAAAGAAATTGCTAAGGATCATGAAAGGTGGAGAGGATTTGTTGACGCCCTATGCCCCACCAGGGGTTCTAGAGTACAGTAGGTATGTAATTACTTATTATTAAAGAAATTCAATGTAGTTATTGATAATTCCATAGTACCTAACCTACGTATACAGGGTTAAAAGACTAAGAATCCCTTAAATCATTAAATAATAATTCAATAACTGTAAGTTTTCCTTAACTTTTACCCCCATTCTTCAAGCTTCTAAACTAAAATAAATAATTAAGATTTTAAAAAAATTTTAATTAATATTTAATCATATTTGTTATCTAATAAATAATTATCAAAGAGTAGTAACTATATTGTTAACCTAATTTTGTTTTCAATAATATTCATTTTGTGTAAATTGAATGTATTTGCATAGTAACATTAAAAATATGATTAATTATATTAATAAATACAATTGTCACCCTTTAAATTTTATCTTTATTAAACTAATATCAATTATAATTAGAACTTATTTTGACTCATTTCTCTAATTTTAGTATTTATTGATAAGATAATATAAAAAATTTGAATTAATTAATAAAATAATTATGTATATTGTTTTGAAATTGTCCTGGAAAATAAAAAATAACTACAATAATTAGTTATTAATAAATTATGAATAAAAAATGATAAATATGAAATAAATTTAATTTATTAAACTTTGTAATACTATCAATTTTGTTGTTATGGTGTTTTACTAATGTTTTAACTAACATTTAACATTAATAATAAATAATTATCAATTTAATTATTAATTTTATTGTATTGTATTTAACATTCGATTTAATTATTAATGTTTATTTTTGGTATGAGTAGACTTGTAACACTTTAAGCTATCAAATATTATTAATATAAAATTAACATGTTGCCATATTAAAATAATAGTTTCTAAAATGGAAATTTTTGAAAATTTTCAAATATTGTATTTTCTAACATAACTAATAAATATTTGAAATAACAGTAAAAATTGTTAAAAATTGTATGGCAGTTCTTCGACGCTATTTTACGAATCGAACGGCTGGGTGGCACAGTGGTTGAGTGCCGACCTTTCATACGGAAAGACCCGGGTTCGAATTCTAGTGAGAGTGAAAAAACTTTTCTGGTTTTCGACTCGACTCAGCTACCATTCGCCATTGGATTAAAATTAATGGCATAATCAATAATTAAAAATTATATATCTTTAATAAAAAATACATTAATATAACAATATAAACAAATAATTTAATTGAATAATATAACTCGCAGATATAGAATGCCATATAACTCAAATATTATAATATAAACAAAAAATAGAATTGTAAATATTGATAATCTAAGACTTTTCTGCATGTTGTTATAAGGCCTAGAACTATCTCATGTTTAAATTGTGTGTGGAATTCAAAAAGACCAATTCTAATAACACGAATATAATATGACCCCCTGTTCCAACATATACCTATGGTATAGACAGGCTTATTAGCCTAACAGTTGAACAGTTAGCGCTCAAAAAATAAAAAAAAAATAAAAAAAAAAATTAAACTTAATAGAAGTTTTTGCTATAAGCTTGATAACATCTTACAAAATTTTTGAATTTCTAGGTTGATTACTTATTACAACATAAGTTTTTCAGTATTTATATAACAACTAAGTACCCTATTCTGTCATACTACAATACTGTCATAATCAATTTTTCCACAATTTATTGACATAAAACTCTGCAACTTTTGATGGTTATTATAAAAAGTCTAAATGTCTTAAGCTTTAAAAATTCTAAATCTTTATGTTTGAATACAACCGCTGATTCTAACTTTCAAAACTTGTCAGAATTCTATAGTAAATGTAAATTTTGACAACCCAATTTCAGTTAAAGGTAAAGTTAGATCAAAAACTTCAAAAAAGTTAATAAGACATTTTTTTTTGGAATAATGGAGAAATTTCTTCAGTCGAAGTTGAGTAAAATAGAAATACCTATCCATGGTTTAAATTACAAATTTTTTATCAGAAATATCAAAAAGTTTTTATTAACAGATGAATTGACAAAATAAATACATTAATCACATAAGATTCTTATCAAAAAATCACTAAACATAAAATTCATATGAAATTACTAATCTAAGTGGTATGACTGATTACAATCATAAAATCAATATAAATTTTCAAATAACTAAATATTGACAATAATCATGTCATGTCTCCCTAATAGAAATTTAGGTTTTTAATTTTTAATTATAAAAAATTTATAAAGTTCTCCAAAATAAACGCGAAAATCATTTCTAGATTGGTTAAAAATATTACCACTTAGCAGATTGACTTTCCATTTTATCAGGTGGTTTCACAGTGCACACTTTTTGTATTTCGCACTTTTTTATATTTTAACACTCTTTCACAAATTATTAAGCACGGTATTGAAAATTGGTCTTCTTGTCCTTCTTGTCATTATAACTATGCTATTTCGGTTATTCTATAAGAGTAGTCTATCTCTTAAACTAATACAAAACGAATTGTGGCGAATTTACATGACAAAATATGTAACCTAAGTATGCACAAAGCACTTATCACCAATCATATAATCTAATAATTAATTTTATGATAAGTAAATGGTTGTTTTTTAATCAAAGTTTAAAAGGTCTAATATCAAATAGAAAAGATCATTCCATTATTAGATTAGTGATAAGCGTTTGATGCAAAAGGCCCTGTTTCACGAGAAACCGCTAAGGTATTTTTTCATTAAAATGTCAGAGATAATGTTTACTAAATTGATACTTTACTTTTCAGAAACGCTTCTAGTTCCAGAAAAAAAACGCCTCATTTTTCTAATCAGCTCGATATAATACACAGCAATTTCAATGTTAACAAATTTAATATATATGAAACTAATACAAATACAACATGTATATCATCTATTAACATCTTTTACGTAACATTGTAAAACATTATCCTGTCCGTTAACAAAAACAAAAAAAAAAACATTTTTAAAACAATGAATATAGACTACAAATTGTGTACATGTACAAAACTTATGATTGATTGAAGTGAAGGAAACCGTGAAATTGCTTTTACATCAAATATTATTATAAGCATCTTTTGTCCTTTCATTGATAACATTTTATCTTATAAAATGTCATAAGGATTTAGTTTTGTTTTCTAAAAAGGAAATTCTATTTTCATCATTCAAAATAACTTAAGCAACCATATTACAGTTATTTTACATTTAAGGATTACCGTTCAGTATTCAAAGGACATAATATTAATTCGTTCTTATTTTTAATATAATTCGTGTTTTCCTTGGTTTTCCTTTTAGACTTCAAATGAAAAATCTTATTTTTTTTTGTATTTGTCATAGAAAAATTTGACAAAACTTGTTGACAAGACATTTCATGACTTTAGATTGACATTTAGAATTGATTGAAACGGTATAAAATGACAATATTTCAAGATGATGTTATGTCTTTGATGAGTATGGAAAACTAAAAATTCCATAAAAACATTCCATTAAATATTAAAGGAATTTAAGAAGGTCTTCTGTGATTGGTTAAGAGATAAATTCAGAATTAAATATCGCATATATATAGATATAGTATTTGAATGGGCAGAAAAAAAGGAATATCCCAAAAGTGTATGCATCTTTATATGTATAATATATATATATAGATTCTGTAAAAGGGGTATAACCCTGATTTTAAATTAAGCTTTACAAATTCTCCTCATTCAAATTTCGAATAAAATCTTGATCCAATAAGTTTAAAAAAAACTCTGAATATTTTCCTAAATTAGCTACTTTCTACCTCAATTTTTTCCAACTTAATTTATAGCGCCAATTAAATATAACCGATTTTTTTAAGAATATGTATTTAATTTTTAAAAGATCAAAATGCTATTACAAATAAAATAGTTGAATTTATTTATACCTACTTGAACTCTTCTTTAAAAATAGACCGTTTTTTACTTAAAGAATGTTAAAAAACAAATAAAGAATAGCAATTAAGTTTTTAGCCTACTTTTAAAATAATTTTTTGAAAATTATTTGAATCAATTTAAAATTAAGAAAATTCCTTAGAAATAATAATACCAAATTATATTTAAATATAGATAATTTGCTAAAAATTACTTTGAAAGAAAAACTTTCTAAATTAATTCTTAGCACGAAATCTATTTTCCAATTTTAAAACAAAACACAAAAACCACTACACCTAATAAATTTTAATTTTCTATCATGTACAAGATACAAAGTACAAGAAAATAAAATTATAAAATAAAACACCCACTAAATGCTTGTATTTTTTTTAAAACTTTTTTTTTTATTTTTCAATTTTATAAAAAAAAAACTTTTTAAATTTTCTAACAATTTAAAAAAATGCCAGTTAAAATATAGACTAACGACTGACATATAACCAGGATTATTATCATCAATTTACATAGTAAAGGGTTTTAACGGTAAAGAATTTCTTAAAGAAAAAGCAAATATTAATTGCGAAGGTTAACAACCGTCTTAAAAAATAAAATACGATTTTTGGGAAATTTTCTATTTAAAAAAAAAAAAAATAAAATAATTTTTTTGGACTTTAGATACACTCATCCCTAAATTTTAGTCTAAAAACTAAACAGTATTTTACATGTTAAAGTATATTTGAGTGTTGCCGTGTTGAAGTACACAAATTTCGGTTTTCATTAAATATATGTTACAATATAACCTCTAGTATTCGTTTAAACGTTAAGACCCAAGAATGGAAATGGTAATATTTTTCTCAAAGTTAAATATATAAAAACTAGACCCAGAAAGGGAAATGGTAAATTTTATTACGTTATGCAACTATTTTACAAGGTCAAAACGTTACGGGTGTTGACTACAACTTCGAGGTGGTGAAAGATTTTGTATATCTCGGTTGTCAAATGAACACAGAAGACAGTAACACCAGCCTGAAAATTAAGCGTAGAATAATGCAGTCAAGAACTCAAAGGTAGAAAGACAAAGATCACACAGAACACTCATCGTACCTGTTCTGACATATGGTGCAGAATCGTGGACCATATCCAACTACGATGAAAATCTGATAGGTAGATTTTACGTAAAATTTTTAGTCCAATTAACGTCAATGGAGTTTTAAAACAGCGACACAATCGCGAGCTGTATGAGCTTTACGATGATACTGATCTCGTAACTTGGATTAAAATCCAACGATTACGCTGGTTATGTCACGTAGTAGGGATGAACGATGATGCTCCAGCAACAGCGGTTTTTGACTACAATCCTGAGGGTAGACGCAGAAGAGGTCGACCACATCTTCGATGGATGGAAAGACGGTGTTCAGTCAGACGTAAGAATGCTGAATATTGTTGGAAGTTGGAGAAAAGCTGCGCAAGACAGAAGCCAATGGTGGAAGGCTTTGGACTTGGCTCAAAAATAATAATTTTTTATGCCGAGAAAATAAGTAATTATTTTACAAAATTTCAAAAATTTTAAATTATATTTTTGGGCAACAGGAGTATAAAACTCGATTTTAGAACTAGATGGATGTGAAAATTTGCAAATGAAGTAACGGGATCCCAAATTTTGGGTTAAAATAAAATTTCAAAATAATAGGTTTGCACAGTGATTTCGAGTGATAGTTAGAAGTTATTTTCTAAAAATAAATCAAATGATGAAATTTTCACAATAATACGATATCAAATTTTTCCAAAAACGACTTCTCAGCTAAAATATTAATATGAAAGCATTATTAAAGTAAATTTTATTCAATAAAAACCAATTTTTTTCACCTATTTGATTCAATTTTATACGGTTCATTATAAAATTATAGAACAAAATATAAATAATAAAACAACCTTTTTTAAAATCGTTGAGTATAATTTATGTAACAAAAACATTATACAAGAAAAGATACAGATATATATATATATGTATATATATACATGTAGTAAACTATTAAATGGTTTTTGTACCAGTCTAAAAAAAGGGTGGACATTTGTTTTTAGTTTTTATTTGGTTTTTTTTTATCATTTTTCCGTTCCAGTTAAATGAATTTTTACGCCATAAAGGTTTTTTTTTTCAGTACCCCTTTCATTTGTTTGTATATATGTATACATATTCATGTTTCCATTCCCAAATAATATATTAGATACATACATCAATTATTATATAACATATCCACCTACAATTTTATTATCCTTTTTTAGACATTTTATTATAATGATGGTTGTTTTATACCATGTTATAGTTGGAACAAAATTAATATATTCTATTTTAAAAAAACAAAGAAATTATTTATATTATGTACATACCTTTTATATAGTTATATATATAAAGATATATAATATATCTGAAATGTATAAAAATTTGTTTTATATGAAAATAGTAACAAATCAGCCATTAAATTACTTCCATTATTATGATATGTTATAAAACAACAAAGACAAAAAATAAAAATAAAAGAAGGATACGGTGGAAAATAACAGAAGCTTTTAGAATTTTTAAATATAATATAAGTAAGGTAAATTTTAAATAATTTTTTAAATTTTAACAAAATGTGACTTTTCTAAAAGGTTAGAATTATTTCTTGGAAATAACATCTATATTAATTTATTTTAAACATGTATGGAAATAAAAAATATCCCAAAATTCAGTTAAAGCCCTTATATTAAAAAGAAATAAAACTATTTAATTACAAAAATATTGGAACTATTAAAAATTGATAAATTTTTTAATTAGCAAAGAGAATATAATTGTAAATATTTATTCAAAAAATTACAAAGCTTTCATATACCAACAAATTCACAAAAAATTTGTAAAGTTTCGAAATTTCGATCAAAATATAAATTTTAGAAGAATTCTGGATATAAGTATATTATACAGGGTGGCGCAAAACGACCGATATGGTTTGAATGTTTAATAAATTTTTAAATTTATTTATATTTTTTATTTTTATTTCAGAATTTTGTGAAAAAAACTTGGGGAATTGGAGATGGAACAGTACATAACAGGAACAGAACAGCGACATAAAATTAAGAAAAGTTATGGAAAATGTACTGGAAATTGTACGACTGTGCGAAGCCGAAAATGGTCCCCACTTGCGGGATATAATTTTTCTATTTAAGCTAAAAATATTCCCCATTAATATACTGTATAACAAAAAAATAATAATAATAATTAACCATTAAATAAAAAAGTTATTACATTCAAACCATAAATAATTAAATTTATTTTATAATACCAAAAACTTTATAGTTACACTCTTATTTATTAATATATTCAAAGCAAACATTCATTTCAACTTGTGCACCATGTTTACGTTTACTACTTTTTCTAAACCAAAATTGACACAGCTCTGCTGTTTCTCTCTATTTTTAGTTAAAATTAATTTGAATAGTTATTTTATTTCAATCAGTTCATTCATAAATTTAAAATCACAGAAATTAAAGGAAGTACATATACTACATATTACAAAAATTGTTAAATTATGTTAGCTTTAAATTTGTAAAGAATTTGTAACCAAATTTTAACATTTGGTCAGCTTTCCATTCACTTACCTTATTATATTTTTGTAATATGCAGTTCTACAGTTGTTTTTTTTGCTATATGAATATTCACTATATAGGTACTTAGTTAGTTTTAGTTACATTGCAAATTTTACATAGATACAAACCTTATTTTATGAAGATTATTAGGTAAGTTAAGTTCGTAGTTACCCTATTCTTTCTGACATAAAAAATAAAGTGGGGATTATCTATAAATATTCATTCATGTTCAGAAATTTTTCTGTAAAAATAACATGCCATCATGCCATTACTATATTTCCATTAAAATTAAATTATAATTTGTATACTTGAACAAGTAAAATTACTTGACAAGAAAATTGTTATTAAATTGAAAATAAAAATTGATTTATTTAAAAAATTTAATTTTTTTTTTTTTTTAAATTGAAAAAGTTGACATGAAACAAAAATTTTTTTTTATTTTAAATTAAATAAAAATGCTTTTAATTTTAGAAAAAAAATTCAATTTAAATATACTTGTGAGTAGGTAATAAACTGAATAATGGCCATAAATTTTAAAACATAGTAGGTAATTAGATAAAATCAATATTTAAGATTTAGATTAAATAAATAGATAATTATTTGCAGTTAGTTAGTTAATCATTTGTATTACTTACCTCTTTAAATGCAAAGTTATTAGTTTTAAAATGAAACAAATTTACACAAATTATTTAAAATTTTTTGAAGTTACTCATCAATGTTTTTGTTAATATTCCGTTATTATAAAGTAGGTACTAAATACATGACTGTACATATATAACCGTTAATTTCACCATTAAAAAAAAAGTACAATAACTCACAGAAACTTAATTTAATTATTTCATTATTTTATTCAAACGTATATCGAACAAATATTAGTACCTACACAGGACATTGTTGTGTAATGTGTAAATATATTCCAATTTCCGATACAATTTGCAAATGTAAAAAAAATATATATACTTGTTTATCAATATTTATATGTATATGTCATTATATGTATCAATGTATGTATGTTTTCATTAAATTAAATAATCTTCAAAATTGCACAATAAGTATAATCGTGAACTATGGAACTTTATTAATAGGTACATAATATGTAAAAAGTTTTTTCTAGAAAAAAATTTAATTAAAATAATTTTAATTTTCTAAGTCAACTGTACTTTAAGGCAAATACCAAAAACCTAAAAATAAAATTACTTTCATAATAAACTTTTAAAAATTCATGTGAATATGTACATACCTACTTTAAATCAAATTTTCCATAATTGAATATTCTTTTAAATAAATCGTTTTAAAGATACACATACATAGATATATATAATTTTATATTTTTCATTGAATATATACATATGCATATGTATATACATATGAATAGATTATGTACTTTAATTTTAGTTCTAACTTTTAATATGTTATCATTATTCAGATACTCGCGGGATTTATTCACACCAAACCAAATAATCTAGATTCTTTTACGGGAATAAAAAATGGCGTCGGATTTAAGTAGGTAGGTATATTATAGTTTTTTGTTTTGATTTATTTTTCTATTCGGTCATTTAATAAGTTATTTAAATAATATACTTTATTTAATCACTTTTTTTTAAATTTCTAATAAGACACTCGCGCCTTTAATTGATTCTTATAAGAATCCAATAAAGGATAGAAAATAGCGGCCATAAACTTCTCTAAGTCTTAAGTAGATAAAAGTTTCATTACTGTGTAAATTTTAAATTATATAGATTTATAAAAGTCACTTGTTTTTTGAGAACTTATTTTATTTATATGTATCACCAATTATTAATTATATAAATTTTAATTACTTCTTCAATTTATTGTGTCAGAATTTGTAGTTAAGACGCCCGCGCATTCACCTAATTTTGTAAAATAGAAATGGCAGGCATTTTTAATATCTTTGAAACGCAAAACTCTTTTTCTTACTCTATTTATTTTATTTCCTTGTTTAATTTTTAATGAAATCGATTTATTGTTTTTATTATTACATTAATCAATTATTTTAAAGAATTCTAATTAGACTAGACACTCCGACTCCCGGCGTTATTCTTATAAAATGTTATTAAAAATAGAAAATAACGGAAGACATTTTTCTACACCTTAAGGACGCGGAATTCTTCTTAAAATAACTATTTACTACGAAATTATTTCATATGAAACATTGACCTACCTAACCTTAGGTACTTAGATAGATCCGAATACCAAAGGTATCAAATTAATAAACGAATACTCTACGTTAAGAAGATAAATTGTTTTAGTGCTTTAATATGAAACTTCAAATTATAAAATAGAAGTAATAAAGATATTTATTATTATAGAATTATATTTTTACTAACGAATAAAAATCTATACAATCAATGGCTTTATTTGCCCTATATAAGACGTTTTTTTTTACATCAGAGTATTGATCTGAGCACGCTTTGTGCAAAATGAGCACGTTCTGAACAGAGAATGATCAGAGTACGCTCAGAGCGTTCAGATTTAATAAAAAAAAAAACAATTTGAAAAAACTGTAATTTTTATTTAAGTTACGTTTAAATTGTCAAAAAATTAAGTTAAATTATTAAAATTAAATTAAAGAAAGCAAATTTAAAATAAATTAAACATTTAGACTTTTATTTTACAAGTAAAATCTTAAACAAACGTCAAAATGTGAGCACAAATCTTTGACAGCAATACGGTACAAAACAATCAAATTTATGACAACAAATACTGCACATATATTTTAAACGCATCGCACCACTCTTCTTCAGAATTCTGTATATCTAATTCCCCAATTTTTCAAAATTCAGTATTTATGAACGTACCATTAATTTTTTAAAAGATAATTTTATACCGTCTTAAAATAAAATAAGACCATTTATAGTAAAGCCAATTAAATTTTTCTGAATTTTTCAATTTCTATGCAATCAACTTAAAAGTTCGGCTGTCAAAGAAATCTGTAAAATTAAATAATCGTGTTCGATAGGTCTCGATACAATTTTCTGCTGAATAATTTTTTTATCTACATTAATTTTGCAACAAAAAAACTTTATGCAAAATTTTGTAGCAGATTTTAATTGACATTAATGCGTTTACATTTTAATGTAAAAAGTGTTTGTTTAACATTTCGAATTCTCCATTGTGTCTATAATTAAAATTATATAAAAACGTATCAACAGTCACTCAAAATCAATTGAAATTTAATTTTTGTGCAAATCGTTCGGTATAACAGTAGTGTAGCAGTAGATGCTACTGAACGTAATCATTTTCTTTAATAAAAAAAAGCTAGCAAAGTTAAATTAAAATAAAATAAACTAAACATTTTGACTTTTATTTTACAAGGGCAAACGTAAAAATGCCTTTTTATTTAATTATGCTCAAACGTTTTCGATATATTTTACTGAGCACATAGAGCAGATTTAAAAAAAAAACGCCTTTAGTAGTAAAATTTTTTTATTTTCGCATAAAATTTTTGTGCATTCTATTTGAATTTAATTCTTTTTTCTAATTCGAATAAAATTATATTACAAATTTTTCTCCTAATATAATTTAAAGATAATTTAAAATTCCTATACACTCAAATTACTGTTTACTTAACAGTAAGGACAGTAACACTATAGATAAAAAAATATAAGTGCATAATCAAAACCAATAATTCATAGATAATAAATTTCAAAGTGTTGAAAGCAGAGTCATTGAGGTGTATTGTTTTGTCGAAACAAAATTTTATTTTACCCATTACAAACAATTGAACAAAATGGCGCTGCCTCCGATGATTTATATGTTGATACCAGGGCTGCCACCCACCAATTTCGTTGTAGTATTTCTCGTTGCTCTATTGGAAAAATTTTTTATTAGTTAGCTAGTAACATTTGCCCGTTTTTATACCATAAGAAATTTTTGGAATTTCATTGAATTCTATTGAATGCTTAAAAAATTGGAGCAAATTACCCAGAGTTAGAAGGTAGTATTTTCTTTTATATTCAAAATTGAAGCAGATATTGAGGTAATATAATATAATAGAAAAGGTGGCAGCCCTAGTTGATACCATCTATGCATACAAAATTATTCTGGACTCTGACTCTGAGTAACAAACAGATTAATTAAAATGAAGCACTATAAATTATACTCTGTATTGTTTTTTTATTAAACATTTAAAATTCTTTTGTATTTTAACATAGTTTAATTAAAATATATCATTAAAAAGTTTATAATAAACTATTACAAATTAACATTAACTTTTAATTCCATTTATTCATGGAATCTGATGAACAACTAAACAACAAAAATTATTAATGAAAAATTCCTTTATAATTATTGCAGATAATTCCCAATAAGCAACTCTGTATATGAATTCCTATAATTTTCTTTTAAAAAATTACTTTAAAAAATATAAATAGGTAATTATCCTATTTCAATTTTAAAGTGACTACCCACGAAATATATATTCATCATTTAAAAAAAAATTTTCTGGAATTTTTTCGTATATATTTTTAATTTAAAAAAAAAGAAAAAAAGGAAAAATATTTTCCAAGTAATATAAAATATGTCACAAGCCATTATACCTTCCTTATAATATTAATAATAATAATAAATATAAAATATTATTATATAAAAAAAAAACAGCCCATAAAACAAATTAAAACATAAATTTCAAAAAATGAATTTATATTTTGTATTAAACATAAATATGAATTTTTTTTTTTTTTTTTGATTTTATTTTTGTTTTTTTTTTATTTTTGTTTTTTTTTTCTTATTTTTAACATTTTATATTTTGTATACATAATAAACGTAAATCCTTAATGATTAATTATACATGCTCTGAAGGATAATAAGAATCATGAAAAATAGCCCATAAGAAGTAATACATCATCAAAATAAAAAAACATTAAAATATACAAATACATACATACTTATTTGGTATTATTAGCATTCGTCGTATACTCGCCCAAAAAATTTAAAGTCGAAAAAACTTTCAATACCTAAACAAAATAAAAGGAAGGATCTAAAGTTCTTCTACCATACTAACATTTAAACAATAATCTAAAAATTAATATGTATACATATTTAAACAAATATTTCTATAATATTAAGATTTTTAATATAAATATTGGATTCAATGTAAATTTTTAAAGGTATTATGAATTTTTTTATGATCGAATAACTGTACAGCTCTCCAGAGAAAAGAGACAGCGTTAAACCGTTTGCATTTCAAAATCAAAAAAGAGGGAAAGTTGACAGGATGTTGACAACGAAACGTTTAAATAAAAATACTCAATGAGCGGAATTTATGAAGTTGGATATAGTTTAGGCTCTAATATAACATCCTAGGTCGATGATGATAGCTATGCCCCAATAAAACCGAATTATAAATAAATTTATAAGAAATATTTTATTACAATCCTATAATTGTATAATTTCCCTAATTTTAGATTTTAAATGTTTTCTTTAAATATTCAAAAGAATTCCAAACTTTTAGAAAGAAAAATCATAAAAAAAAAAACAACACAGTGCTTCGTTAAAATAAATAAGAAGTAGTCAAAAAAAGAAAACGAGAAATAAAAGTCAAGTCATTCAACCAAGTCCTGTGACATAAAAAGTATAAAAAAAATTATTATTGTGACATTTCATAAAATGTTTTTTTTTTTTTTTTAACAGAACATAAAAATCGTAAAAATTTTTTTTTTTTGCTTAGTTATCCTGAAAAACAGGATCATTTAAAAAAAAAATGAAACTTAGTTAAACCTTAATTCAAGGCAAATCAACAATCACAAATATATAAAAGAAATTCAACCACCAAATGAAAAAAGAAGGGGCGTAGTACTTTGTTGCTTCTCGTTTTTTTTTTTTTTGGTAATCCCGTTACCTTTTTGATTGCCCATCCAACCAATTTTTTTTTTAAGTCACCTTCTAAAGTTCTTTTTTTTTTTTAATTTTTTGGGAGCTCATAGCTATTCACAATGAATGGTTGAATATAAATTTTTTAAGTAAATACAAAGTTAAATTGCTGTGTTCAGTTTAAATACTCTTATTCTTTCTCTCTAAGTTAAAAAAAGAAAAGGAGAAAAAAAAAAGAAAAAAAAGAAAGCGTTCTTTACCTATTGTTATTATTTTGGCGTAACTGACTGTGCCTTTTTTCATTTATTGTATTATATTATACATATATACATTGGCACACTTTAATTACTCGTGCGTGTCCTGAAAGCATAACTCAACTTACAAATTAAATGGTTTTTATTTTGTATATTATTTGCGTTCTTAGAAGGAATTTTAACATCAACAAACAATAACAACATCAACAAATAAACATGAGTTAAAAAAGGAAAGAGAGAGCGAGAGCAAAATAAAAAAAAATAAAATTTAAGGATTTTGTTTTATTCATGTTGTTTTTTTGTTTGATAACGACTATTGTAACTCTTAACGAGTATAAAGTGGTGGTTACTGATTTTTTTATTTTTTTTTTTTATTTGAGCTTTTTAAAATTAATATTATTATTAATATTTAATTTTGTACAATATATAATTGTGTATTTATGAAATATTAGTTACAAAATTCTGCGAATAAACAAACAAAGAATCGCATGCAACTTTTTTTAAAATTTTCTTTTTTTTTTCTTTTTATACAATTGAAAATTAAATAAAATTAGCATTTTTAATTTTTGATTAACAGAAGAATTTTAATTAGAAGAACTAAGTTTTGTTGTTTTTACTAGGGAAGTGGAAAGCTTCAAAATCCATGTATTGGAACTGTGCGTAGTTCCTATTAGATAGTGTCGGAGTTTATTAGATCAAAACCATCACCCTTTTTAAACCAAATTTTAATGTAGGATCTGTGATACAAGTGGACGGTTTGGTTGCGAGAATAGAGATGCGAAAGGAGGTTTTGGGAATTTAGGAAACTTGGTTATGATGGATAGAAAAAATGCGCATGACAAACGAATTTCCATAAGCTGTGTTTCTCCACCTTTATACTGTATAGAGATGGGCATCTGTTGCCATCCATTTTTCCTGTGTAAAACATTGTGTGAAAGCATTAATTCTTGAGTTTCTTCCGAGCCAGATAGTTCTAAACAGCTAGTTGTTAGTTTCTGCAAAGTATTTTTAAAACTGGGTCTGGCCGTCAGGAAACCAAATGAACGGTTACGTTGGGATAATTTATAAAATCCCATAAAATAATTCTGTTTTGCACTTCATCAAGATATCCCTGAATATCCATCGACTAGAATACGAATCAGAAGATTCGAAAGGACATATTTAATTCATTTTACAAAAACCCTTCCTAAACTTAAAGTCCCGCATTATGCTAATAAAATATCATGCCAACTCGATTGAAAGCTTTAAAAATATCCAGAGTCACAACATCATATTTACCAGAATCGTGGAGACTGATATTTAGCTTCTCACAGATAGGTCATGACATCACCGGTTACAGGTTGGGTCTGAACCCACATTATCAATCATAAACCAAAGTTCTTTGATTTAGATATTTCAAAATCGCCGGGTTTACAATTTTTCCAAAACTTTGAAAAGAACTGAAGTAATAGAATATCTCAGTAGTTTGAAGATTCGCTTTTATGGCCTTTTTAAGGAATCGGAAAACATATACAGCCTTCCATTGAAAGAGGCCTTGAAATAGAGTTATAGGTATTTTTAAGTACGGCAGTGGTGATACCGTCATGATCGGCTAATTTTATTTCTATCGGGAATTTGTAAAATTTTTATTACCGCACATTTTATTTTACTGAGCTTTTTAAAATTAATATTATTGTAATAAAAAATTAATATCACAGTATTAGATCTTACTTTGAGAAACTGGTCCAAATAGAAAAAACTCACTATGATTTTTAAAGGCAAGGTTTCCTTTAAAATTACGAAATCTGAGGAAATTACATGTCTCAATAGTTCTATATCATTGTTATGAGGATTATGAAATTTTACTTAACATCTTTGCCTATTTTTAAACTACAATACATAGTAACATATTTTTTTCCTTTTATAAATCACACGGAGATCCAATCGTGCGAGGACTAAAAACAAAGGAAATTACATTCCTTATAAATATACAATAATCTAATCATAATTTAATAATAACTTTTCAACGCTATTATTATTAACATTCCATTTTCTTTAAAAAAACAATTAGAAATCAATTTTATTACTTAGAATTAAATTCATTATAATCTTCATGAAAAACATGCATGCAGCACATGGTTTAGATGCATGTTATTAATTTTATTGAGTTTAAAATTTAGAACAAAATTTTATTGATTTTTCTTAACTTAAATAAAACAATGCTATTCAGGTTATCAAATTAAAATGTTAATACAAATGTGTAATTAAACCTGTATAAAAAACTATTCCTGAAAATGGAAAACAATTATGAAGAACTAATGTAGTATATTGAGATTGATTAATTTATTAAATTCCACCTGCTACTTAGGAAACTTTTTTAACACTTATTTCTTTGGAACAGATATTCCGTCGCTACTAGATGTTTATAAAACAGTATTATTTACCAGGCGGTGTGCCGATAGGTAAGTGGAGTGGACGTTGAGGTAATACGAATAACTTTTTTTGCACTTTAAAGAGATATCCCAGAGTGGTTTCGTGGGCCCCAGCCTAAAAAAATTAGTACAATATTCTCCACTGTTGGTCAGAAAAGTATGAGTGCAGAAAAGATAAGTGCAGAAAAGTAAACAGTGCAACAAAAAACCCAAATATTTAGCTGCATTTTAAAAATGTTAAGCTAGGGATAGAGGTTGCAATTTACCCGGGGTTAAACAGCATTTAGCTTTTTTGGTATTGCAATCAACACAGTTACTCTAATCCCATTTATGGATTGTAGCTGCATCGTAGTTTAGCTCACTAATTGTGAAAGTTTTTGCTGTTATATGAATCTGTTAACTAATGTTACAGCGGCTTTGAAATTCATCGGAAGCCCCAAGAATGATGTCACGTGCAAAACTCTGCAAAATAAAACCGAAAGTTTTAGAATAGGGTGAAGGACAAAATAGATTTCTGGAGACACTAGTGGTTATTTTAAATTGTTTAGTTATAACTATCCACAAGTACTCGAACCGTGCGATTCAAAAGAAAATTTCCAGTAAATTTCAAGAAGACCCTAAGTAAACCAAATGCATTGCGCGACACGGTCAAAAGCTTCAGAAATTTTCAAAGCTAAAACAGCGGATTTACCAAAAAGGTTAGCTTCTTACAAAGGTTAATGATGAAATCGTCGGTTGAACGACAGTCTCTGAAGCCGTGTCGCCAATTATGACAAACAAGCCTTTAAAATATGGCATTTCTAATATCCAACCATTTTTTTTATTACTTTGAAAAAAACCCAGGAAAAACATTATTGGTTGCCTTTTATTGGAACTGGAAAAACAAACGCAAATTTACGCAAGTAAAGAAAAGAACAGTTGATCGTTGATAGCTCTCTTGCATCTAATTCTGGCAACTATATATTTGGTTGTCTGAGACTTCGATTTCTTGTGATGGGAATGCTTAAAAGCCTGCTCCTTTTTATGAATGGCCTTGCTGCAAAAGCTATTAAACCAAACCTTCGGATTATGTTGAATACTTCTCATGGAATGAAATGTGAACAACCTTATTCCAAGCAAGATCGTTTTACTAATAGAAGTTGCAGCGTAGTTAACATTCCTGTTGCGAAAGCGCAATGGCCAATCAAAAGTTTTACCTTTCCATTTTCTTTTAAAGAAGTCCTTTGATTGATTACTTCACTTATAAGAAAATTTATGTTCACCAAACAATGGTCCAAGTCATCGAGGGAGCAACCACCTCAAACGACATACTCTTCATAATGTGGAGTTAGAAAAAGGTTAAATTGAGGAAAGAAGTTTAAGAAAAAAATATTCACTTACAAGTTACCAGCTATGAATATTTCTTAAAACATAACCACATGTTGAAGTCGTTATTGTTGTGTATGTTTTTGTATTTCATTGCAAAATTTTAATATAAAAACCATAACAACAAAAATTGCTTCTGTTGCAGCAGCTATAGCAGTAGCTACAACAACTATCAGAAAATCGTTTCTTCCCTTCTTTCCTCAATGAAAAAAAAAAAATAAATTATTTAAAGATTGCTATAAAAATTGTGTTGTTATCGCATATCTTAAGTATAATGTTCGCTCATATCTTGCTTGTTAAATAGTAATCACAGATTAAATTTCAAAAAGTATACCACCCACATTAATGCCTACTGTAGAACTTATAGAAAAAAAAAGAAGAATTTAACAAACAATTGAAAAGTATGAAACATTAAATTTTCTTAGGTTTGTTTTCTTCTTAGTTTTCCTAGTTTTCGTATCTGAATTTTTAAATTCATGACTTTTTATTTTACTAAAGAGGGGAAAAATTAATCTTTTGCTCATGGACTTCTTAAAAACTACTATTGAAGTTTTTAATGCAACAGAAAATATTTTTACTGTAATTGCGCAAAAAAATAAAAATTTAAACAATTTTTCATTACTTAGTATTTTATAATTTCCCTCATTTTTTTTTTCCAAAACCTTGCAGATTTTTCTCTTTGAAATCTTAAAGTGTTGCTAAAGATTAATTCATAATACTGAAGATTTGAATATATTTAAAAATATTTTGTCTTTAGTGTTAGCAAATAAAAATAGAAAAGTTTAAAATTCTTAAGCTTATGATGCATGTGTATTATATTTTCAGTTAAGAGGTGATTTTGTAATTCAAGTTTGAAGCTCAACCTTTTTCATTAAATTCTCAAATAGAATTTATCTAAATTTGAAAATCTTGAATGTTAGTTTACTACTGAACACATCACAGTTGAATTAATTTAAAGTTTTATGTATAAATGGAAACGTGTGGAAGTTAAAAAATTAGATGTTCTCTTCTTAGGCACCAAGAATCCTCACCCCATTTTCTAGCTTCAGATTTTTGCTGATCAAACTAATCTTCCTACTTTATCGAATATATTAAAAATGTTAAAAAAGCTAACTTGTCTTTTCGTAAGTTCAGCACTCCTTAGACGTTATTTTAGTTTAAAATCAAATGGAGGATTCATGTTGTTTTTTAATACCAAACCCCCCCTTCCGTTTTTTAGGAAAATTAACTGTCTTAAGAGCATAACTAATTTTTTTAGACATCAAGTGTAACTCATTTTAAAGCTTAGGACCTTTTCTGACCAAAACGAGCTTCCCGCTTTAGCGAATATGTTGCAAATTTTAGAACTGACATTTGCTTTGTCATAAGGACCAGATTACCCAGTTCTTGGATGCCACTATATTCCCATTTGGTAGAGTTAGTTTTTTCCTTAATAAACCAAATTCCTTTTAGTATTTCCTTTTCAAAATTAGTTCTTATTAACTCTAGGATAATTGAGACGAGGAAATGTTAAATGTAGCCTAAGTTTTTCCGTAAATAAAACTTACATAATTTCCTTTTCAATTTCATTCTTCTAAAGCTCTAGAATAATTGGGACGAAGAAATGGTGAACGTTGTCTAAATATATTGGTACATAACATTTAAAACTCTTTTACATAAAAAAAAGTCTAAAGTTTCAAGCATTTGGATTAGTGAACGAAAGTAATTTGAAGGTACCAACCATCCAGTCAGAACACTGTAATTTCATTTACAATAAAAATATTTTCTTACGTGAATTTCGAGCTCTTTTTTCAAAATAATTCTTTACAACCTTAAATAAGTACATATTTTAATTTTTACGATACAAAAGAATTTATTACTTCTGTACTACTTATTGTAAAAGAATTTCGAAATAGTCAAAACGTACATTTAAGAAAAAAAAAAAAAAAAATTCTTAAGATCTCGAATTACCCCTTATATGACCATATTGACCGCACGTCGCCTATTTACTTCAACAAAACGAATAAAAAACAAAACGATAACAGCAACGACAATAGAACGTGGGGCAAAGAATTAAATTTAAATTTTATTTAGCTATATTATTCTCTTACATAATCCTGAAATCATTGAAATTCAAAGAGACTTAAATGAAAAAAAACTACAATTTGTTAATTCAATCTTTTACATATGCATATAAATATCGTTGTTGTTGTTGTTTTTTTTTTCTTTGAGAAAGATAAAGACACGTTTTAATGACTATTATTTGCTAAAAAGTACAAATTTCTTTTTGTACCACAAAAAAAAAACATCATTTAATTCGTAAAGTTATAAAAACAACATCCATTTTGAAAAACCACTAAGCCAAAAGGAACTGCAACGGAGATTGAGTAGCAAAAGGTGCTCAAGAACTTTCTTAAATCTTAGTTTTATTTTAATAATCAATGACCACCCACTTAGAGCATGATTATAATCTCAAATAAACATCCAAAAATTTTCATTCAAATAACAACGATTCATTCTCTAGTAGTAAAACTGAAAGAATCGTATATATATATATATATATATATATGTTAAAAGAAAACTATTCAAATGGAAGGGAAGTAATAATTATGAATTCATTAGATGAAACTATAAAGATAGATTTTAATATACAAGTATAGTAAGTGTTAGTTCCAAATTGAAAAGTAACTGAAACTATTAACTTACGTTTTATTATGCGAAATAGTGATTTTGTAGATTCTTATGCTGTTTTTTTTTTTTTTTTTGTGTGCCATAATGAACATTATGGATAACCATTATTCATAACTTGCTGTATGTTATTTTAATTTTTTTTTTTTTTTTCTTTATTTTTTTTTTTTTGTAAGGTTTTTGTGCCAAACAGAAGTTGCAATTTTATTAAATGTTTTAACATAAATAATGTTTTGTATATTAATTTAACGTTTTTTTATTATGCTAACTTAAGTTTAACTCTCAATTTTTTACAGAGTGTATCAAAAAGTTTTCTATTTCATGTGTTTAAATAAAGAAAACTCTCCGAACATAGGTACATAGAATCAGTAAAATTTTTAGTTGAGTTACCTTTGATATCATGGCCTTTAGTTTATTTACTGTGGGTGCGTAAAATGATGTTAAATTTTTTAAAAGGTTTAATAAAGGTTATAAAAGGTCTGGCTACTCAAATGTTCAATATTAAATAATTTTCAAGAATTTTAAAATAATTGTCTACGAACAATTTATAATATAAGATGGCCTAATAGGGTAATGAATGAAGAACTATAAACCATCTCAAGGCAAGAATCCATACTATGCCAAATAAGAAGAAAAAAATGGAAATTTTTTGCAGAAATGCTCTTAGGAAACCAACAGAAAAAACTGCGCTTCAGGCACTTGATTAGAACATGCGGGGAAAAAGAGGTATGGGTAAACCAAAAATAACTTGGAGAAGATCAGTTGGAAAGTAAATTGAAAGTAGTGGAAAAACATGGACAGAAATCAAGCAACTGTCCCACAACAGAGTACGATATAGAAGGTTTGCGGAAATCCTATGCTCCCTCAGTGAGTGAAACAGAAAAATTAAACTAATTTAAAGGTCCAGAATTTTTTTCCAGAAAGAAATTATAATTTCCTTTGGATATGTAATTTATTTTTTGACCTAAATCCAATTTTACAATCACTTATTTTGTGGGAGTTAATAAACCGTAATAACGGTTCTTCCCCATCGACTAAATTAAATAAACGTAAATTTTTTACCAGATTTCTAATGGTTAGAAATTAAGTATTTATTTATTTATTAATTTATTAATTGACAGTCTCTTCCCACATAAAATGCGGCAAAAGACTGAAGCATGCCTCAGTTTTTCAAGCTATAGGTTTTTAAAAGGAGACACCACATATATTAATTAATTCAAGCTCAGTGATGGTAGGAGCCGAATTAAAAGACTGAAAATCAACATTTCTTTCCAAGTAAAATACAAGGAAACGAAATTCCTTTCCATGCAACTTCTATTTCCCTTCAATACATGTATTTATTCTTAGACACTCTCTTAAACTATTGCATCTGCAATTTTGCCACTGTTCAATTGTATAATAATACACATTTACTATTCAATTACTTTGACTCAATTTCTTTTAAAAAAAAAAAAAATTTTCACAATGTAATAATGCACAAATTGCATTATTGTACCTTCTATACAACAATTTATACTTTTGAATGAAGTAAAATAAATGATTAAGACCTCCCAAAGCTTAAACACGATTAAATTTTCAGCTAAACAAAAAAACCAAACCTACATATTATTTACATTTATAGAATTTAATCATTTACATAATATGAATTGTGAATTTTTTGTTCCATTTTTTTTATTTTAATTATACCCGTATGACTATATAGTCAAAGGGTATAATAAATTTGCCATTACGTTTGTGACGCAGAGAAGGAGGGGGGGTAGATATAGACTCAAGTGTATGGATCGGATCAGAATCGAAAAATAAATCGATTTAGCTATGTATGTCCGTCCGTCCGTCCGTCTGTCCGTCCGTCCGTCTGTCCGTCCGTCCGTCCGTCCGTCCGTCCGTCCGTCCGCACGATAACTCAAAAACTAAAGGAGCTAGGATCTTCAAATTTTCGCAAATTCGTTTTTTTGCAATAGCCGTCATCGCTATTTAAATCCAGCCATTTTGGTCCATGGGTTCGGGTAGCTGCCATAGAACTCCTTTTTTTATATGAGTATTACTCTGTACCTATTACAGCTGCGTGTCTGAAATTTTGCCAAAAGTAGTTTAGTTTTATGGCCAAAAAGTCTACAAAATTTGGTTGGTCTAGTGGAGTGGGTTCGAGTAGCTGCCATACAACTTCTTATTTTATATGAGCATTACTCTCCACCTAATTAAGCTGGGTGTCTGAAATTTTGCTAAAACTAGTTTAGTGTATTGGCCAAAGTTTCTGCAAAATTTGGTTAGTCTACTGTAGAGGGTTCGAGTAGCTGCCATACAACTCCTTATTTTATATGAGAATTACACTACACCTAATGAAGCTGGGTGTCTGAAATTTTGCCAAAAATAGTTTAGTGTAATGGCCAAAGTTACAGGAAAATTTGGTTGGTCTACTGCAGAGGGTTCGAGTAGCTGCCATACAACTTCTTCTTTTATCTGAGTATTCCACTACACTTAATAAACCTGTATGTTTGAAATTTTGACAAAAGTAATTAACCGGATGACGGTCATACGGGTATCCCAGAGTTGACACAGTCTACTCTACTACACTCTTCCTCGTTTTTTTATAGACTTGTTAAGTATGTGATCACAAATCAAAATTTAAAGCAATCATTTATTAATAAATTGTTTGTATAGAATACAAAAACAAATTTAAATATAACATTTTACTTAAAATGTAAATGAAGATGCCATTCTTGTCAATTCTTTTCATTCCTTATATATTGTGTATTATGTACAATTTATTTGTTATACATATATGTTTATCCATATGTTATATTAATGTATAAATTCACACATGTAAATTGAGTAATCTGTTAAATTAATAAATTGTTTGCAGTTCAATTATTTTATTATTAAATTTATTGAACTTTGTATACTTATATATATGTACAGTACATATTGGACTTTGATATTGTTGATTGTTTTCTAATTAAAATATAAATGAATTGGGGAACTTAATATATTCTCTTAACAGTTGTCGTCTGTCGGTCAACAGAGAGCAGGTAAGCAGTGTTGGTTGTAGTCTCCTAATCGAGAAACTAGGAATCATTCATATAATGATCTACAAAAGGCGTCGGGATGCAGTTGAAGACGTTTATTAAATTATAAGTTCAAAGTTATTTGAGGAATATAAATCAATTAAAAATCTTTCCTCGTGAATTCCTGCCAGATATATCAGGTAGTGCTTCCCAGATTGATTTGTATACCTTAGGATGCATTTATATTGGAGCTGCGATAAGTGATAAGGGCGTCGATAAGAGCATAGCATAAAAAATTTATATTGATTATCGATGATCAAGATCACCTCTATTTAAATCATGTATATATAGTTTTCCACGCTATGATCTCATCGACGCTCTTATTAGTTATCGCAGCTGCAACATAAACGCACCCATAGGTGATTAGATTTCTACTTCAATTCCAATTACGGTCAACATTTGTAAAAGGCCTTTTTTGGGGTTACTTTTGTGATCAGTTATTGGTACATGTATATAGAAACTTAGGTATTTTAGGCTCTGAATCTTTTGATTGTCATATCCTCTATTGTCTGCGCAGTTTCTCAATATTTGATTTATAATTATAGAAAACGTATAATATGAAGAAATTTATTACTTAATAAACTACTGTAATTACAATTACAATATTACTATTACTTAATCAATTTTAAATTTAATGACAATTTATGAATATGTAATTATGTCACATTTTATTGCAATTTGCAAATACATTTGTTTTCTTTTTTATGCATATAATCGTGCTAGTTTAGTAATTGATTTGGACTTTGAACTATTGTAGTTAAGTAGTTAATGATGATGCATATCAGGAAATTAAAATACAATTAAATAAAAAAAACAAAAAAATAAAAAAAATTATCAGAAATTAATGTAAGGAATAATGAAACATTCTACTGACATAATTCAAATAATTATAAGCAGTTTATTATTCAAAATAAAATCTAAAGAAAGGTATAAAATCATTAGTGTATTTTAAAAATGCCATTAAATTTCTAGTTTCTGAAATAAAGTGCATTTGTAGATGGCAATGCAGATCATATTCACAAATAAATCATGTGATTAATAAATTATGCTTAATAATATTAATCTCAAAATAATATCAAAATTGCTAAGAAACTCAAAACAAGAACCAGATTTTGAAAATGGTGGTGCTCAAATTTAAAAGTTTAATAATATAAAAGAGAACTAATTAGATCTTTAAAGCCTTACCATTCTTGATGACATAGGTTCTGTATTTAGTAGAAGTCGTCTTTTGTCTTTTTTTTACTCGTCTTTTGATAGATCTTCTAATTTACAATCACATGGTTATCTTTCGCAGTTTGACACCAATATTTTAATTTCTTACGAGCAAATTTTACATTTAACTAAATTTTAATGGATTGTCCTATGCTATGTGGTCATATTTACTTTAGCCTTCACATACCACTTTAAGCTCATTTCTTTAATGTCTGTAGATAATTTTTAATTCGTATTTTTTATTCATCTTTATTTCCATTGTCGAATTTGTTTAGCTGCAAGACCCCACCAGTTTTCATCTTTTTTTTCGAAGACACATTACTCCTATCTTATGAGTTTGGAACCACAAGTTGATTTGTAAGTCATTAGACTCTCCACAGCCTCAAAAAGAAAGTAATTACCTGAAAACTAAACAGCGCCAGTTATTTTTCAGAATTTATTAGCGCAAATGCATCCCTCACTAGATAATTCAATCAAAGAACACTTTATTTGAAAAAGTTAATACTTACAAATGAAATTACATAATATCAAAAAAAAAAAAACTTTTAATTAAGTATATTAATAAAAATTAAGTAATTTTATTTTCATTTATGAGATAATTCATTTAATAACCAGTGATAATCCAAAATATTTATATTTTATATTTTTGGTATTTGGAATTTAATAAAAACTATAAAATGTTCATAAATATTATAATGTATACACAAAAAAAAAATTAATTTCCTTAATTCAAAAATTATCCCACGTACAAAAAATAAAAATCAAAGGCAGAGAAAGAAAGGAAATCCCCCTTTCTGTTCATTATTGAAACTGAAATAAAAGCCACAATTTTTTTTTTTTTTTTTTTTTTTTGGAACTTTAATTAAAATAATTTTCATTACAGGGCAGAACAATATGCCTTTTGCATTCATGCAAAAAAAAATAAAAATAAATTAAAAGAGTTTCATTTTGTTTATAAAAAGAAAGAAACCCAAAAAAAAACAAAAAAAACAGAAAAACAAAAAAAATAAATTCGTCCTTTTTACATAATTTTTGTATACACATATGAATGTGCAAATGAATTGTAATCGTATATTAAAAGATGATAATATAATGCATTGCAACTTATATTTAATATATAAAATCATCCTTTTTTTTTCTCAAAACAATAGTCAATACCTAAGCACACATCCAACAAATACAACAAATACACAACATCATAACAAACAATTATTTAATGATCCCAAAAACAAAAAAAAAATAAAATAAAAAAAAGAAAAGTAAAAGAAAAAGAAAAATCCTTGAACAAAACAAACAACAAATCAAAAGCAGAAGTTTCATATCATATTTTCACATAATATTATATCCTGTTTTTCAATTCCTTACTAATGAAATTAAGATATAAAAAAATAAAATGCACATATTTTTCCGTAAAATATATATTTAACGGTGGCCTATACCTAAGTTAAAAAAGACTTTTAATCAAGGACCTTTCACCGAAGTTTCGTGGAATCGTATTGCGTGGGATTCCAGAATATTGAACCTTGTAATGATCAGAATGTGGAAAACCGAAAAAATAAAGAGAAACGTCCAATCTAAAGAATTTTCAAATTATATAGCATATCTTATTATTTTCTTTCTTCTTACGAGGATAGGAGGAAATCATCAAAAGCCAACCTGGATTACTTAGAAGTCTTGGACTCTAACCAGCTTACACCACCTCTTTTTGAAACCATAATTCAAATTATAGTACTAAAATATAAATATATACGTTTTGTTTTGAGGATCGAGTTTAGAAAAGGAAAATACGGATATAGGAATTAATTAATGGATAAATATGGATAAAGTTCGATATCAATGCTTGAAGGATATCACAAAAACAAACATTAAAATTCTTCTAAACATTTTTAGAGAGTGGATATAAGAATTACTAATCTAAGCAATACATTAGTTTAGGTAACGAATTTCATAATCAGAAGATTTATCGTACCGTCTTAACTGACAAATTTCCACTAGGCGTGTTTCGTCAGACTTATTAAGGATAAGGATAACAGCGTAAGTATAAGAATCATAAAAAAAAACTCCTGAAATTATATATATCCCTACGAGAACTTTATACGTTTTTCAATTTGGTAACCAACAGATAAGGTTTTTAATTAAAGTATAGTCACTAACCGGAGCGAGTTATTCTAAGAATATTCTAATTAAATAAATTAAATTTTTAAAATTAAATTCAATCCATCTGCAACTTAATTAGTAGTGGAGAAATTTAACATAAGATGAATTCTAATTTAATACAATAAAAAATCATTTTCAACTCACGGCCTCATTTACCCATATAGAATATGTAGTTCCTCACTTTGCTATTACCCTGACAATGTAAAGAAGAGATCAGATAAGACGAAATAAATATATAGATTCAAGGCGATTTAATTCGCTCTGGTTTTATCTGAAAGTCCTTTCTCATGATAACTTTAAGACTCAAAGAGATAAGTTTTGGAAATTGAATCAGTTTTTAGACTTCAAGGAGGTGAAGTACAAATTTTTTTTTTATATGAGCATAACTTTTATAATATCTAATGTAATCCTATTGGGTGTCCAATATTTTATTTAATGTGTTGACTGTTTCGACCAACGGCTGCACATTATTTGGTTCATCTTTGATTTTTTATTCAGCGCTAATAAGCCTTTCTCGGAACATGGGGTCATATTTTATTCTTATTCCATATACAATTTAAACATGAGATACTACAAGACCTTACAACGTGTAGAAACGTTTTAGATTTCAATAGATACCATTCTAAATTTGTTTATATTGTAATATTTCGTATTTGAGTTATATGATATTTTATATCTGTGAGTTATATTATTTAATTAAATTATTTGATTATATTTTGCATTTGTTTATATTGTTATATTAATGAATTTTTTTTAAAGATATATAATTATTAATTATTGATTAAGCCATTTATTTGAACCCAATGGAGAATGGTAGCTGAGTCTAGCCGAAAAGATTTTTTTTGCTGTCACTGTGGTTCGAACCTAGGCCTTTCTCATGGAAGGTTGGCTCTGTAACCACTGTGCCACCCAGCCGGTTCAAATTTGGTAAATGCAAGAAGTTTAAATTGATGCCATACAAAGCTTACATATCAGGCCTAATCAAGTTAAGTACAGTAAATACATATCATTTTTTCGTGTAAATTAACTTAGACCAATTTCATATTATACAAATATCTATTTTACTCTTTTCACTCTAATAAATAAATATACTCCACCTATTTCATATTTTATATCCACCATTTTATGGGACCAATAATGAAATTAACGCAAAGTAAAAAAAAAAAAATATTTTGTTTGTTGCCAATAATTCACGTATGATGGAGCAAAAATAATTAGAACAAAATAAAAGAAAAAAAAAAATAATAATAACACAACAAAAAAAAAAATGAGAAGGAAAAGTTTTTCTTTTATTATCTTACTAAACGTACATATATCTGTTATCTCTTTCTATCCTTTTTCCTTTTCCTTTATTTGGTTTTTTTTATTTTTAATATATTTTGTTTAATAATAAAATTGTTTTGTTTCTATTGTTGTTGTTGTTTATTTCTTTTATAATTTTATAATAATATATAGAAAAAAAAATAATAAGGATCATCATATGTGTATTATATAAAGGAAACTTTTACATACACATACAAAAAAAAAAGAAAATTCTTTCATATAAGAAAAAAAGTAAAAAAAAATTTAGTAGGGTAATCTGCAAATAAACACAAATTAAACAAAAACGGCCTGATAAACAAAAGCTAAAAAAAAAACAAAAAGAAAAAATAAAAATAATTGGAATTAAAATAAAAAAAAAAATAAAAATTTGTTGTCGTCATCTTTTTGAACGTGATCCTTCCAGATTATAAGAATTATATAATATTTGTATATATGATTTTGATTTTTCCTCATTATTATTAAATTTTTTTTCCTTCATTTTTATTTTTGAAATTTTTTGTTTTTTTTTTCTGATTTATAGTAAGAATCGAAGAATGGATTTGCAATTAAGGGTTTACGTTTTGAATGAACTTTTCTTTCTCCCGTCATAATAAGATTACTTATATTGAAACTTGACTTTCTTAGAATTTATTTATTTATTTATGTACAGTCCTCTACCACATACAATGTGATAAGTGAGTGAATCTGCCTTCTTTTTCTGGTGGGGCAGTTAAATTTTTTCTATATTATGATATAAACGATTATTAATTATTAATCGTATTTTTTTATTACGAGGAATTAACCTCGAGACTTTTAGACAACCACTGTGGGTCAGTGGATCTTAAAACATATACATTAAAGAAAAAAAAAAAAAAGCCTGCAAATAATTCTGCATTGCTTTCGAATTGATAATTAAATTTCTTTAGTTTTTTAAATCTTTTTATATTAGGTGTTGATATCAATTTTACCTATTAACTACTTATTTTTCGATACTCTAGCTTTTCAGTACTGCTTATGTTAACAGTAGAATTGAATGCATCTATAGTTCCCCATGTTCAGTCTATTTTATATCTAAGGACTTTGTTTTATAATTATAAAGTAATTTGTAAGACTAGTCGTTCTTTTAAATGAGAATTTAGTGGATCTATAAATTTTTGGAATGTGGATCTATTTTATATCTAAGGACTTTGTTTTATAATTATAAAGTAATTTGTAAGACTAGTCGTTCTTTTAAATGTGAATTTAGTGGATCTATAAATTTTTGGAATTTATTTATTTATAATCAGTCCCTTACCTCATACAATGTGATAAACGAGTGAAGCCTTTCCTTATGAGGCATTTCAGAATATAATATTGGATTTGTAAAGCAAAATTATTTTTCAATAATTTTTTTCGAACTCGCACTCCCTCGGTTAATGTGCCGAATGCTTATCCACTAACCCGCTGAGGCTCCTGGATTTTATTTAATTCTAATGATCATTACTAGATTTCGGTTCAGTGTTACCGAATTGATTTGGACAAGTAGGATTATTAATTTCTATAGGAGATCCCTTCCCCTTAAAAGCTCTCATTTTTTCACGTTCTCTAAATTTTTTAATGCTTATGTAAAACCAATTGAAGCAATTTTTAACAAAAAATATTGGCTTCAGATATGGTTAATAATGATACATATGTGCTTTCTCACATCTCTTGAACAGGGAATCAGCAAAGAAGAAGAAGAAGTGGTAGAATACCTACAAGAATGTTGCTGTAAAGCTGTTTCTATTGTCAAATGTCAGTATTTATAAAAATTGTATTTACAAAGGATGAATTATTAAATATTAAGCTAAAGGAAGTATAGGAATATAGGAATGGTATAGGAAAATGAGACGAGTATAGAAAAATGGAACGAATAATTAATTACCTTCAATCAGATCAAGGAAGAAAACTTGAAAATTATTGAAAAACACAAAAAATTAAGATAAAGTCATTTGGGTTTCAAAGACTTTGTTTTAGGGTTAAAAATTGCATCTTTATTAGAAATTCAACTCTTCATTTTTGCTTCATTAAAAACTGGGTCTCTAAAATCGAAGTTTTAAGTAAAATGAACAATAGGAAAGCGCAGGCAAAATCCAAAGTCCTCACACTATAGAAGAAGGTAACACTGATTATAGTGACAATGTACACTTTGTAGCGATTTATGTAAGAAGCTCAATAAGAATATCATTAATAGTAAAGGTGTTAAGAAATATCAATATTCCAAGTCAAACAGGCAGTACAAGAAAATGAAGCAGTAAATATTTTATCATCCGTAGACTTTACAAACAGTTTGTAAAGAGAGAAGAAAAACTAATGCATGTGAAGTCTTTGAATTGCCAGAGATTACAAGAAAAAATTTTTATTCAATTATATATTTCTTATTTCAAATTTTTTCTTTTTTCCTTTATTTAGAGCACATTTTTTTCTATAAAAGCGCTTTTGTTTTCCAAAGTTAAATGCAAAAAAAAAGATTTATAATTAAAATAATATAACAAAAACAAAGAAAAAAAAACTGATTTCCTCATTTACTCTCTCTTTTACTCCCTCAGAATCCTTTTTTTTTTTGCCTCATTTTTCTTCTTTAATATTTACAATATTTTATAATTTTAAATAATTTTCAAAAAGGATTCATTTCTGTTATATTTTTTTTTTGTATTTATCTGTAAATCTGGTATTCTTTATCCCTATATATATATATATATATATACATATATATATATGGAAAATCTTTATTATAAATTAAATTTTATATGGGCGAATTATAAATTATATTTATTAACAAAAACAGGAAAAGATGGCTGCAATGAAAAAAAAAACGCGGTTAAAAAAAAAAACTAAAAAAATTTCTACACAAAAAATGGAAGAAATCCTTGGAATTGAACAAAAACAAAAGAAATCCTTCAGTAATTCTTTTAATTTTATTTTACTTGTTGTTTTTTTTTTGTTTTTTTTTTTTTTTGTCTACAACTTTTTTTTGTTGTTTATCAAAAAAAAATTTTCAGAAGATATCAAATTCATTCTCTCAGTTTTTTTTTTCAAGTCAAAGTGTAATTCCAATTTTTAAATTTGAGTACAGTAGAATTTCTAGGAATAACATTTCTAGCTTCATTTAAAAGTTTAACACTAAAAGAGCCCAATTATAGAGTTTATAGCCCAATTATAGACAGCAAAGTACTTTTAATTGAAAATATATTTAGATATCCAAAAAATAAGAGCTAGCTGAGCTCAAAAGCTTTATACCTTTTGTCAAACTCTAGTAAATGTATAGAATTGTAACATATTGTTTAAAATTTATATTCCTACAGAAAGGCGATGAGATCCGTTGTCGCTTGATTTTGTTTTTACTTTATAAATTTGGTTACCAAAAGGATTTTGAAAAGGAACATTACATTAAAGATGCAGCTATATGTTTAGGTTTCGTTTTTCACTTTGCAACTTATTTTTCTTCATATTTGATAGGAAATATCTAATATGTAAAATAGAGTTATCCGTTTTATTAAGGATCCCAGTGTTACCTCGACGCTCACTCCAATTAGCCATCAGCGCAGCGTCTGCTAACTAACCCTGATTTTTAGATATCTAAAAGGAATGAACATTTATTCCAAAGAAATTAAATAATAAAAGCGTCGTCTCAAAGGTTTCTAACGTGAAACAAGGAGTACGGGAGATTTTCTCCTCTACACAGTTGAATAAGTAAGACGGCGACACCCGGCTTCTGTAAATTCGTTTGTTATGCCTACGTCATGGTTATAGAATCAGTTATCATGAAATGGGCTTTCTAAAATTGCAAATACATATATGTACGATCCCAGATATATATTGGAAATTTTATTTTCGCCTAGGGAATGAAATAAGGATTGTAAGACTTATTAAAGAAGAAAAGAGAGCCTCACTTTTGCTCAGAAGAAGAAGAACACTAACAACTTAATCCATACTTCCCAATTCGTATTCCCATTTCCCTTCCCAATCCTGATGAAAAATATCATAAGGAATATAAAACATAAAATTTGTGACCTAATGAGGAAATCGAACTAACACTTCATCGGTTAATTAGATCCCCACACACTGACCCGCCGAAAGAGGCCTCTTTTCTAACAATGCTGCATTTATTTTTTAAGTCCTTTGGACAATCAGTTTAAACTCTTAAAAATACAGTAAGCTGCAAAAATGATGAAACTAATGAGATGATCAAACAAATTTTCCGGGCCAAAACAGATTTTCTTTAGTTCTGATGAACATGAGGACTTGCACAACCCATCAAAGTTTTACTATTATTAGATAAAATATAATTAATAAAAAACAAAAAGGAAATGAAATGAAAAAAAAAATGATAAAACAATTGAATTACGAAAATTCTATTTATTTACTATACTCTCGCATTTTCATTTATTATTTACTTATTTTTTTTATTTTAAAATTTTAATGAAAAACCAAAAGATATTTTTTCTCTTAACAAGTTAAATGGCATTTTCTCTATTATTTCAAATAATAAAATAGTGAAAAAAAATTCATAAGATAAATATAATAAAAAACCAAAATTGCATTTATATTGCATTGTCCTTACAAAAATACTTTTGTTTTATTTATAAAAAAAAAAAAAACAACTAAAAAGAAAAAAGAAAAATGATTTTCTTTTTTACTTTAGGATTTCTAGGGCGGTTTTTGTTTTTGTATATGTAAGTAGAGAAAGTATACTGGTTTAACTCCTACATATTATGCATTTTTTTTTAAATTAAAATAACGTACACTCAAAATAATTAAGATAAGAATAACTTAACATCAGATTGATAATTCTTTCGTCGATACCTCAAATGAGCAAAAGTTAGGCACTATCTTCTATCTATCTCTATCTTTAAAATGTCTTACAATCCGCTTTTAATTCCCTTGAAAAAAATAGGATTTCCAATTAATTCTTTCATCTGGCTCTAATTTTTGCAATTCTTTTAATTACGAACCATGTCTTTCCCATTTTTTCCATCTTTTTGTGATTAGTTCCTCTTTATGTTAGTTTTAGCCGGCCAAGTATCCGACTTTCTTGAGGATTCCATTTTAAATATTGTTTTATAAATGAGGTCTCAGGTACTCTAAGTTTGTGGCCATTCCACTTGCATTTCCTCCCGGCTATATTTTATTTGAATCGCTCTATCGGTTCTTATTTTTTTGTTATTCTCCAAAGCTCAGTATTTAAAACCGTCCTTGATTAGCTTTAAAATTCCCCTGCGTTACATTTTAAGCAAAATAAAAGAAAAAGTCTAAAGGGGAACTTCAGTGTATCTACAAAAGAATGAATTCCTAAATTTGAGGTTCATATAACCATGAGGTCTCAAAAATTTATTAATACATTTTTAAGTTCGATCCCTTCGTATATATACATCGACTACATTTCCATGGATATTAAAATGATAAACCATGAAGAAAAATTATAAAGAGAACAATAGTGGCATCTAGGATTTCAAGAAAGTGTAGTGAAAAATATGGTCGATATTAAGATACATAAAAGAGTATCGGCTTCCCTACTGGTATTTTTCTATATTGAATGGGGAAATAGATAGAAAAAGATTAATAAGGAAGCCGAAAAATCGATGGATTGATGCCGTCGAGTTAGATGCTGCATTAATGCTTCAAGACCAAAATTGAATAACTGCTGCCCAAGATCGAGTGAACTGGAAGAGGATGATTAAAAAGGGGAAGATTCGAAAACGGACTGTACTGCCATAGAAGAAGAAGAAAAGAGTATTGAGAGGATCATTCTAAAACTTGTTATATCCTTTCTGAAAATCCTTTCTTTCAATTTAAGTGTCAAACAAAAGTTCTCAAAGAACGCCAATTCGATATCTGTCAATTTGACTTTTCTTTCAATGGCGAAACCATTCAATTTTAGATTTTAACCGTTCGATATAATTTTTCTTGGTGTAAATTTCTATTTTTATAAAAATTTTTCATTTTTACTCTATTTTTTTTCTAAACTTTTATGTTTTTTTTTATTTTTAATTTATTTTGATAAACTAAAATGCATTGTAAAAGACAACAATGATGGTATCTTAAAAAATGCCATTGGTATAGGAATGGTTTTGTTTGTTTTAATATTTAAAAAATCAAAACCAAAAAACAAAATAAACAAACTCTTATTCTGGTATTAACATCAAGGATTTCTTTTTTTATTGTTTATTATTTTTGCTTTACTCCAACCCAATTCAAATGCATCTTTGCCTTCTTTGTAATTTTGTTCATTGTCACTTTAAATGTCATTGCTGCAAGCCTTTCACACTCTATGTAATCTGTACTGTTCAAAAAAAAATAAAATAGACAAAAAAAAAATTTAAGGATACAAGAAACCAAAAAAAAAAAAAAAATTAAAACAAAATGGAGTCGAAATGAATCCTTTTTTTTTTATTTTCTATTTAAGTCGCACGGATGCCACCATTAATTAAGTAGTAATCAGATGAAAAAAAAAAATGAGATTTTCTTTTGTTTTCATTATTCCTTTTTCATCTGTTATCATTAACTACTACTACTGCTACTGCTGCTGCCATTGCTGCTGTTCCTCCTAACTCTTATTTGTAATATTTAGAAAATATTTTTCAAGAGTTGATCCTGTAATTGTGTTGACTTTTTATTTAATTTTGGTTTTTTAAGGGTACATTTTCTTTTGGTTAAATATAAACACAAAAAAAAACTTATTTTTTTCATTTTATTTTTTGTTTTAAATTTGTTGAGACTGTTGTTGGTGTTGTTGTCTTCACAAATTTTTTTGTGTTTTTAAATTTTAATTGTAAATAACAAAAATTATATTAAAATAAAATGTTGAAGAAATAAGATCACATAAGTCAACCATGTAAAAACTAAAAACTTATTTTGAAATTAAAAAAAAAAACTTATAAGTATTTGGAAAAGTTTTTCTTTAATTTTTTAAGTATTTGACAAACTCTAAATGCATTTTCATTTAGCTAATATTCTATTTGAAAACAGTAAGTTTTGAGGTTGTATTGACTATTAGGGCTGCTCTAGCTAGTTCCCAAGAAATTAATTATAACGATTGTCTGAATGCCTTATAATAAAAACAATATAACGAACGCCTTTTCACAATTAAGAAAAATAGTTGTTGCTCGTAACATAGTTATGAAAACTTCAACGCATTATATGACAAACTCTGAAGAAAATTTTTAAACCCAACAGCCATCCGAAGATGGGGATTTGGCATACGCTTAACAGCCCTATGCAGTAAAATAATTGTTACGAAACCTAAAGGAGGCCAAGGTTCGACAACGGACTGTAGAGCAATAGAAGAAGGAGAAGCAGCATACATCAATCAATTTTAGCATGGCTAATAAGAAAAAGTCCGTTTGGTTTTTCTTAGGTGTCGCAAGAGGCTATGCAGGTACCATTACCTCGAACAAAGTACACCAAGAGGAATAAGATGGATATTAACAAGTGTGCTTGAGGATCTTAATTATACCGATGACATAGCTCTCCTAGCTCAGTCAAATAGAGTTATGAAAGAACAAATAAACTTACTAGGTGACAAAGCGAAAACTGTTGTTCTATATGGAGCAATATGGAGGTCCCCTCACTTATCTAGAAACACAATGTAAAGGATATTGATAAACCTGGCAGACAATTCAGAAAAATAGTAATAAGATTCAGGTATTTCAAAAACAAATACTTAAGATCTATCTGCAAAATTTTCTGTCCTAGAAGAATCAAAAATGAAGAACTATAGCAAATAACAAAAAAGCGACCTGCGACCGAAAATGGCGATGGATTGGTCATACTATAGGAAGACCTGCAATTTAATAATTTTACAAAAAACTTGTGCTTTCTACTTGCATTAACTGGTTTTTCAGTAAAAATTGTTTCCAGTGCATCACCTCGAACAAGTATTGCTGCACAAAAAACATGTTATTACTCCAAAAAAATTTTAAAATAATTGTGCAAACTAGTTTAAAATTATTATTAGACATTCAAAAAAAGATTTGGGATTAAAATTAAATAGATTCGTTCAACGGGATTCCGCGGAAAATAGATGAGGAAATACCGTTATTTTCTTTGGAAATTGGAACGAATGGACAACAAGGGAAGTTTCGTTGACTTTTGCTTAGATGACTCTGACATATGCAGTAAAGAACGCATTACTACCATGCCTTACAAGTTTTTTCCTATATCATAATTACAACTTAGTAATTGTACCAAAAACATGTTGTTGCTCCTAAAAAATAGTGCAAACAAATTTAAATTATTATTTAACGTCCAAAAAATTACTTGGGATTAAAATAAAATAGATACGTTCAACTCGATGGATTGTAGAATCGACGAGGATATACCGTTATTTCTTTGGAAATTTAATATTCGTTTATAAATTCAAACGTATAATAAAAGAAACTTCTTTTGCTTCCAAAATTTCTTCAAAAGTTTCTATAGTTCAACTTTTTTAAAAAATCAATCTTAAAACCTTTTAATTTTATAACATCCATAGTTTTTTAATACATTGCCAAATAAAAATTAATTTTCCAGTATATTTTATTTAATATAACATCAGCATTTATTCCATTCTCTTACGGTAATTTAAATTAATTCTTAATAACATTTTAAAGTCTAAACAATCCCTAATACCAAAATCAACAAGCATTCATATTAATGAAAGTGTATTTCAATGTAAAATTTCAAAAACACAAGAACATTTGTCAATTGGTTTGTTCACTAGAACAAGAAAATAAGAACTATAAGAAAATAATATGACACAACTATCCAGCGCGCCTATTACCGATGTTGGATTAAAAAACCAAAACCATATGTCCTGAAAACAATAAAGGTCAAATGTTTAACACAAATTTTTAATATGTTCTTTACAATCCAAAAAAAAAAAAAGAAAAACAAAAAAACTCTTAAAAATATTTTACCTTCAGCGAAACAGCACACAAAACAAAATAAAAACACTTGTCACTTCCAGTCAACACAATATAATATCAAGAGCTTTACTCAACACAATAAAGTTGAGGCTTTTTAATAACACTTTTAATGCCCATTACATGGTGTAAAATGTTAAATATTTTACTTAGGACACTATATATTCATTATTTTCTAATATCCTAGGTAGGTGCCACTTGATTTTAAGAGAAAATTTTACTCTAATAATACAAATTCTAAATGTATGCAACAACTGCAACATCAGCTGCAAGAACAAAAACTATATAAATACAGCATTAGTGACAATTGTTACATATATAAAACACTTTTACCAAATCAACATCATTAACATCCTTAGCGGTCTTATGATTTTAATATGATATAACCACCGCATATATAGAATCACAATTTTCTTCCACTGGATGATGATAATTTTCGATATGACAACATTGTTGATGATGACAATGTTGATAACAAAAAAATGATCAATGATAACAATGATAGTATTCTTAACATATCATTATCTAATCATAATAAATTCAAAACATAGGTGAATAACTGTATAAGCTTATAATAATGATAGTGTTAATATAATGATGATTGTGAATGATTTTTGGATGATATTGATGATTATGTCATTTGCTAACACCTTTAAATGTCCTTTACATTATTTCATTCCGATGCATTTTATATATATACTCAAAATTTTGTGTTTACATACACACACACACTGAAGAGAAGTGCATCCAGAAAATACATTTAATTCAAATTGTAACGAAAACAATCCTTCTTCTTTCCTTTAAAGGTGAAAAGCAAAGGAAAGAAGGGTTCGGCAGAAGGATTTTTATATCTGAACTGTCAACAAAAGTTTGGAAAAGTGTAATATGTGTTGATTTGCAAAAATACACATATAAAAGTGCATCAAAATCAAATATTGATTTTATAACACTATATGGTCTTGTCTGGGGTTATGTTTAAAAGATCCTTCTGAGAATTTACAAAAAATAAAAAAAAAAAAAATTTATGCAAAATGTGTTCAGGTGTTGCATTTTGACCACTACATTTTGGTGAATTTTGTTTTTCGTTTGTTGAATATTAAAAGTATATATGTAGAAATTCAAGTATAAAAATATGGTTGTTAATTTTATGGTTGGTTTTGTTCATTTTAACTTGCTTACATTTTTTTTTTGTTTGTAAATGTTTCCATATGTTGAACATGTTGTCTTTAACTAAATGTTTAAAAGGTGTTATTAAATAGAAAAGTGAGAATTTTTTTTTTTTTAATTGTGTTGTTTTTAAAAATATTTTTATTTTGGGGGGGTGGTAAAATTTTGGAATGGTAAGTTTTGAAGTGGGGACACTTCGTATACTTTGGATAAATATTTTGTTTTTGTGAATGAATTTGTACAGATAAAATATTAAAGTAATATTAAGTGCAAGAATACATAAATTTTAGCTAAAATACTCAATTTTGACTTTTGTCACTTAGAAACTTCACTTTTCCATTTTCCTAATTAATTTATTGGTGTAATAATTTTTTCTATAATATGTTAAATACAGGGAGGCGCAAAACATTTGTGCTCTTCCAGTACATTTTCCATAGCTTTTCGTAATTTTCGATCGCTGTTCTGTTGTGTACTGTTCCATATCCAATTCCCAAAGTTTTCTTCACAAAATTCTGATATAAAAATATAAATAAATTTAAAAAGTTATTAAATATTCAAACCATATCGGTCGTTTTGCGCCACCCTGCATTAGTTAAAAATTTTAAGATTATTTTAGATAAGATCATGAAAGATATCTATTATTTTGCTAAATAACGTAGGACAGCGTTTTTAGCACATTTTAAAAAAAAATATTGAAAAAATTTGCCTATCTTCACTATGCTCCTCGGTTCGTCTGTTCAATAAGGTATTTTTGTAATCTAGGAACGCCAAATTCCGCTGCTTTTATAAGCCTTATAAATATATGTAAAATAAATTTTACCCTACTGTATTTAAATTTATCATGTAAGCTCGCTGTAAAAACATTTTCTGAATCTATCAAACTCTTTAAGTTTGAAAACGTGAAAGACAAGGAGTAAATAAGAATCATTTAAGAAAATAGTTGTATTATAAACCACCTCCTATTTAGAAGCTTAAACGGCTCACATTATATTTCATATTGCTTTAACAGCTCTATTTTATACCCGTACGACCCTATTATAGGTCAAAAGGCCTTCCTTGAGAATTTGCCATTACAATTGTGACTTAGATAGCAATGGGATAGATACAGAATCTAAGTTATGGATCGGATCGGAATCGTAAAGTAAATCGATCTAGCTATGTATGTCTGTCCGCACGATAACTCTAAATATAAAGGAGCTAGGTTTATGAAATTTTTAAAAATCTTTTTATGCAATAGCTGTCATCCCTATTGAAATCCAGCCGCAAAATTTAATTGGGTTATTGCAGCGGGTTTGAGTAGTTACCATTTTTATATCAGCATTACATTATACCTAATGAATCTGGTTGTCCAAAATTTTGTAAATAGTTGTTAACTTTAATGACCAACATCTGAATAAAATATAGTCCGTGTAATGGAAGAGGTTTGAAAAGCTGCCTCTCAACTTATATTTTCATTTATACATAACTAAAAGTCTAATAAGTTGTGTATTTGAAATATTGCAAAATTAATTAACATTATATCATTCAATATCTATATTCCGGTCGTACGTGTATTCCAGAGATGACACAATCTACTCTACTACTCTCTTCGTCGTTTATTACAAAAGCCCTCCTTAATAATAAAAAAAATTTTACCCAAAACTTTATATGGAAAAATGCGTTTAATTTTGGAAATGTCGTCTTTTAAAAACCATTGATTTTTTCATTACTTGTTTTTTTCTGCCTTTTTTTTACCAAATTTAGACCTACTACATTTAGTTTTGTAGTAATTTAGAAAAATTCCTTCAAAATTATAGAAAAACACTTTTAACAAATAATATAATAAAAGAGCAATTTGGAGATAAGACCTGTATTAACAAATAAATAAAAATTATTCTATTATCACAATATAATTATTGTTTTGCCTCCTTGTCTTTGGCACACAGATTATGCCAACTGATAAAATATTTCAAGACTCCATTTTAATTATACAATTTTTTCTCAATATAAAGAAAATCCTTAATATTCTGAATTCAAAATAAATTACTAAAGAAGATGTTAGAGATTATTAAAAGGTATGAAATAAATGTGTTTCAATTTTTCATAAAACCTTTTTAAAATCTGCCAGTGCCTCTACATTCATTCATCAGTAATATTAAAATATTAGCGAAGACATACCCAACATAAAATAAAAACAAAATAAAATTTTACAGTATTAGGTTTGAGTATTGGGAAAAAATTAAGTTTTGAATATTCAATAAAACTGTACCTGTACTCGAAATAAGTAAAGCCAATGTTTTATCGTAAATGAGAAAATTATAAAATTTGCTTAGCGGTTTATGTATCGGATATTATTATTTTATTTTTCGGAATTGAATTTATATAGTAGTTTTGGGTTTTCACCGTTTTTAAGAAATCGTTAAAAATATTTTAAGTATGAAATATTAATAAAAAGTTTTTTTAAATTATTTTTTTTAATATTTATTAAAATATTTTATTAATATTTATTAATATTTATAAAATAGTCAGTTATTAAAAATGTGGTGAGGTGATAGAAAATATAGTGTGTAGCCTTTAAAATCTTGAAATGAATGGTTGAAATCTTGAAAAATTACAGTACTGGACCGTAGTATCAAAAATATTGTCAGAATTCAAAAAAAAAAATTGTAATTTAGTGTTTGTATGTTTAAATTAAAAATGTTTTTCAGTATATTCGTTAAGTTGAAATTTCGTTAGGTCATTTCATTGAGAATTTATGAGAGTTTAAAAAACAGATACAAATATAGATACATTCAAATTTGATATGATATTTACCTAAAATATTAATGCAATGAAACGCAAATTTATAATTTTTAAATCCAATTAAAATTCTATTCAAAATTAAATTAATTTTTATAAGAAGTTTAGAACTAGTGGAGACCCTGTTTATTATACCTGCATGACCCTGCATGAATATATTTCAAAGAGTATACATTAAATTTGTCTTTAAGTGTGTGACTCTATAATAGAGGGCGAATAGATATGTAGACTCAAGTATATGGATCGGATCAGAATCGAAAAGTGATTTGATTCAAGTAACCACCATCCAACTTATTTTTTAATTATCTTAAAATGTAAAGAACAGGTGAGAATTTGAAAATTTATCAAAAGTATTAGGGGTTTATGACAACAAATCTAAACCAAATACAGTTTACCTATAGTATGAGGTTCGAAAAGTTGCCAAACAACGGATTCTTTAATTTATGCATAGCAGAGTCTATAAAGTTGTGTAAAATTGGTCATTATATATTCGTGTTATTAGAATTGATCTTAATAAATTCTACATACAATTTAAACATGAGGCAGTACTAGGACTAGGATAGTCTTAGATTTTCAATAGATGTATTTGAGTTATATGGTATTCTATATCTGTGAGAGTTACCAATGGCGAATGGTAGCTAAGTCAAGTCAAAAGCCAGACATGCTTTTTCACTTTCACTGGGACTCGAACCCGCGCCTTTCGCATGAAAGGTTTGCACTCTAAAATTTGTGCCACCCAGATCATTTGAGATTTTGTTAAAAGTACGTTTATATTAAGTTTGTTAAGAATTCTCCTCTAATCTGTTCCTCGTTTTTTTAACTTTTCAAATTTTATTAAAATTGTAATTAAGAATTCGAATAAATTATATTTAAATTTTAAATTATTTAATATTAGTAAACAATAATTTTTTTTGGAAAGTTCCACTAATTCATATACATTAATATACAATCTAATTTATAATCTTATCTAATTATAACTTATTTTTGTCAAAGCTTTTATCAATAAAAATATTATAAAAAAAAATATTAAAAATTTAAATAAATTTTTCCAAAAAAAAAAAACATTAAAACTTACAATAACACTTTCTTTAGAACATTTAAGCACTTGTCTAAATATTTTTATAAATTTATAAGTGAAAAAAAAATTACTAAGAAAAACCCAAAAAGTTTCTGACGTCATGATTTTGATCAAAATATTCAAATTAATTAAAAATTATTAAAAACTATTCAATCGTTTAAATTTCCCCAGCCCCAAACTATAGTTGAGTAAATATTTAAGTTTCTTTAAATCACATTGCATCACTCGCAAAGTAAGTGAAAGCCCTTAGTATGAATTTAATTGATCTTTGTATGAATAAACTAATATTTTACATTTACAATTAGTCTTAATTACTTATTTTCTAAAAAATTAAAAAATTTTGAAAAAGTGTAGCTATAATTTCACTTTGTCTGTCTATCCATCTGTTTCTCTATACGTCCGTGCTTACACAAATCTTTTACACTATTTGAAATAAAGAAAAGAAAAAGCTAAGGGTAGTTTTCCCAAAATAATTAATATATTGAAAGAATATTTTTCTGTAGTCCCTCGCACTCACCCCTTTTCGGAGTTACGGTTCCCAAAAGTGCGAAAAAGACCTATATTTTAATTGTTATAAAAATATTTCCATAAATCGCTATTTAGCTTAAAGATAGCTGCTTTTATAAATTTTACAAAAATATGCAGCACAAACGTACAGGGTTGCCATACGGTACCGAAAATTGCAGTTCTAAAGTAATATATAAAAGTTAAAATAATTAATTATAAAGGGTTTTCATGAAATTGAAAAAAAGCTTCTCTTGATTTTTCAAAATTTTTCTTATATTATAGTACTTGTAAGAAAAGCTCCTCAATTACTTGTGGGAGCGACGTTATTTATTTGTATTTACCTTTATTGTTTCCCATGATGTTCATATACCAATATTGAAAGAATTAATCTGAATCTTAAATTATCTTTTTGAGTGCTCTGAGGACTCCAATCTAATTTCTGAGTATTGTAACTGTAACTTCCTTGTTTGCTTCCCAAATATTAATTTTCTTGAGCAATTTTTGATAATTCTTAGGCAGAATACGAAATATAAACATAAAGACTTCTAAAGACTTCTTTTAACGAGTTCCGAATTCAAGATCTTAGTTTCTCTCTTTTCTTAATTTGTCATGAAAGTTTGTGGTATCAAATGGCTTATTAGAATCCGGCTAAAAAAGCCGGACTCGCCACTGGTGCCACTATTTTTAATCATAAAAAATTGGATAGGTACCGTGTTATCACTTAAGTTTTTGTTAACAATTTTAAAAATTATTTAATTCACATTTTTTTTTATAATTTAATTTTATTTTTTAAATTTCGGTTTTTGTATAAATTGTTTTTTTGATAAAAGCCATCATAAAGGTGTATGAACTTCTGACATTCATATTATTTATTTTCGATCAATTTAATTTGGCTATCAATTATTCTTCCATGCTTTTGGTTTTCAATACTTTTACACCTGTTTTTGTGTTTTTTTTTTTAATTTAATTAAACAAATTTCATTTTAATTCCAATGGATATGGTATTCAAGTTTAAATTTAAAGTTTTGAACACTTCTAAATGCAGGCGAATTAATTGAAAGTTTTCTGAATATAGGCAACATTTTTTTAAAATTTTTAAGTTTGCAACAGCATCGTTTTGTTGCAATTAAGAAAGACTAACGCTAGATCTAATATAGTCTTCTTGATCTATTACGAAGGCTTTATTGGTATGTTATTGTAACTATGGATACTGTATATCGACTATCAGAGCATATCCCATGCCTTCATTTCATTTAATGCCAATTTTGCCAGATATTTCATATGACTGTATTTCACTTATCTGTAGTTTTTTACCTCAATATGTTCTAGATAATTTATATAAATTTGGTCAAGTATTTGGGGTATTCTAAATTAGAAGACATTTTAAAGTTGGATTAAAATTATGGTAGGTCCTTTTCCAGAACATGTTAATATACATTTTAATGTGATATACAATCATATTAAATACTGTCAGTGGTTTGTGATCATGACTCATCAGTGAACTATTAATCACATAAGTTATCACATCTCTCAATCCGTTCGAGATCTGCTTCATTGTTATATGAATTAAAAGAGAGCAATAGATGTGCAAAATAGCCTAATGAAGACTTTACACACTATTTTTACAAAATAAATTTTCCACTGAATATTTCTTATCTTTTTTTATCAATAAATTAAAAACAACATATTGATTCCAATATATCCCATCCCTCTCTTCCTCTCCATATGAATAGTTCGTCTTAAATTTATTTTATCGAAAAACTGAAAATAAAAATTAATTAGCTAGGTATAAGTATTTATAAATAATCGAATATAAGTTCGTCCAATTTTGAACATTTAATAAATAAATTAAAATGCAAAATAACAAATAAACTGGAACTAATCGACACTGAACACGAATTCTTTTGTTCTTCTTTTATCTTTTTTTGCACTACAAGTGTTGTATATGATAAGAATAAACATTAATTGAAAAATAAAAATTTAATAATAAAATATAGAGGTATTTTTTACCGTTATTAAAATAACAGTATAAACTTAAACTTACTAACAGTATTTTATACTTGATTGCCTAAAATATTTCACTTATTTGACTTTAATCGCTTTAATGGTTCTAACCCCTATCCTGGAAATTGTCCTGGAAATTGTTCTACAACTATAACAGTAAAACTATTATACACATGATTTACATAAGATTTTCAACATGGCCGGTCACAATAGTTAACATGAAAATTACATAATGACCTATTGCTGCTATAAATATTCGACGGTCCCATAAAATTCAGAAACAGTACAAGAGATTTTCTGCTATGAAAATTCAACAGTCACTGCATTAGGATCCTAGCAGTACAAGTATGGTATTAAACTAAAATCAAATGTGGTAATCCCCCCTTTTTAAATCTAATTTAGGATTAGACATTTATGTGAAAGTAAATGCAGTTTGATTTTGAGGTTAGGGATTGAAAAATGAAGTTTATGTATATGGATATAAAAATGAAGTACTTAAATAATAATAATTAAATAAACTGTCTTCTTTAGATAACTCAGGAACCAGGGTACCATATATGATTTCCTAATCGTGCCCTGCTCATTTAGCCATGATAATTTACCGTTAGTATTCTATTTCACATATTAACTTTGTGTAAAAGTGACTAAGTATAAAAAACCGTAATTAGAACCAAGTGAATAAAAATGTGTACCAGAACCCCTTAAACTAATTAAAACTTTATAAGAGACATCCCCATGAAAGCCAATTAGAACCTTGTTAAAATATTGAAACTTCGAAATCTCTTTAAATAAGAAAACAATTTCGAAGTCACCTCTATGAGCTGCATTTAAAGAAGCTTACAGTACTATTTTAAACGATATTACAAAAGAAGTTTCATTTTTGATCAATTGAATAGACGGACTATCAAAATAAAAAACTTACCATTCAAATTTTATGAATTTAAACATAAACTAAATTGCGTCTTTTATTATACAACCTTCTATTAAATAAATAAGTCCATTGATTTAAAAACATTTAAAATATTTAATACTATAAATGTCAAATGATAAGAAATAATTATTTATATATAAACAACAAATATAAAAATAAAGGGGCTTGTAAATGAGATTTAGATAAGAGAATTTTTTAAATATATAAGAATGATTTATACTGACAAATTTTGCAAAATTTTATTTTATATAATAATATTTACAAAATTAAATAATTTTAATTACTTCGGTATAAACAATATTTAACTTTCATTCTTGTATTGGTTCTTATTATTAGAGATCCTAACCTTATGTAGACTTCCATTAAGTCAACTGATAAAATGTTTTTCAAAAAATGTCAATTATAAGTCAACTAAATGTCGACTTTCCAAAATATTGACTGAGAAAATGTCGACTCTTAAAATTTCGACAAAATCATAAAATTTTACAATACAATAGGGAATAGAATAGGGAAGATTTTAGAGTTGGCTTCAAAAACTGGGTTTAAAATAATTAGTTTAGGGGGGGTTTGGGTGTGGCAGTCTTCTCTATTATAAGATTTTATTGAAATATTACAACATCAGGGTTTCAATATTTTATTTACTCGAACATACATTCTTTACTTTTAATAAGTCGATATTTTTTCCAAGTCACATTGACAATTGACATTTCAAGAATTGCTATTTGTGCAAGTCGATATTTTTGAATCGGCATTCGAAAAATCTATATAACTCTTATAATTATTATTATTATTATTATAATAATTATTATTATTATTATTATTATAATAATTGTATTCGTATACTCTTTTTACATGAATTTGGCCCATTTTCATATGAACTATATCTATTTTTCAAATCAAATTGGTCTTTTTTCAAATTAAATTGATCAAAAATTTTCAAATGATATTGATCTTTTGAAATCTCAAAAAGTGACACCAAATTTTTTGAGGGTGGGCGAGGAATAGGACTTTTTTAAATTTTCTTGTTGTATTTGAGATCTACTATAAAATCTGTCAGAACCCTTTTTCAAGTTCATCTGACTGCTGGGTGCCAAGAAATGGGTTGATTAAAAAAAGACGAATTTACGAAAAAAACCAATATCAATTAAAAACAGTCAAAATTTCATGTGAAAAAGGATCAAGTTCACGCGAAAAGAGTATATCCTAGTTTTACAGAATGAATTGAATTCGATTTTTAAAAACTTCATACTGAAAAATCGGATTTCAGATCAAATAACACTAAAAAACCATGTATATCCAACTACTCCACAAAAAAAGTGAATTTTCGAACATATTATCAATGTGTTGTTGGATAAAAATTATGTCTGGTCATCTTTACTTTCTTCTATTGCATCAAAATCAAGAGAATCACAACAAATTAAAACGATAGCGATAAAAAAATGGATAAAAAGTTTTATCTTGATGATGAACCTGTTAAAGATCTTAAAAAAAAAACTATTAAAGACTGGTCTGATTAAGAATTGAAATAGTACAGTATATAACACAAAAAAGAGTTATAAATGGCACACATATTTTATGTACATACATATATATCAAACTTGAATTACAACATTTTGTTAGAAAAAAAAAATATTTTTAGAAAAACGCGAATTAAGAACAAAAAAAAAATAAGAAGAGAATAAGAGATGGCATAAAAACACAAAAAATTAGTAAAAGAGTAAAGATTAAATAAGAAAACGCGATAATTTATAACAAAAAAGAACATCAAAAATTCAAGTAAATATATTGGAAGCAAATTAAATCAAGGCAGATGACCTTATAGTATTTATAAACAAAGTTGTTAGTTAATAAGAAAAAAAACAAAACAAATCAGTGCCGGGTCAAGAGGTTTCGTTCCTAATTATTGTGGCACAGCAGTAAATAGCATAAAAATAAAGGGTAATTAAAAAAAGAAATAAGTAGGGCGCAGGATTATTTAGATAATAAATATTCAAAATTTTTTTTAAATTTAATTAAAGGGGCACTACAGTTCTTCAGATCAAAAAACTTACTATGGCAAAATTGCAGCCATACATTTTTTATGTAATAAATTTTGTTGTACCATTTTTGGTTTACGGAATATTCGCAAAAAATCTAAAAATTACACTATACAGAAATGCCCCTTTGGATTACCTGTTTTTCTCCAAAAGCTCATCAATTCAAGATATTAACATCAAAATCTTATCTATGAAAATTTAAGACATTCCGTTCAGCCGTTCAGGCTGTACATCTGTGCATAGACAGACAAACAGACACTAGTATAACTCGTATGAGCTACAAGATAACAATTAATACTTATATTTTTTAGTTAATATTTTAAGACGTATTTAACCACCAATAATCTTTACTTATTAATTTATTTTTTTCCGTTATGGACATGTTATATTTAATACCTCTTTTATATCATTGCCTGAGATATATTTGATTTTTTTTTTTTGCATGTAGCCTGTCTACTATAATGAAATAGTATAAGAATAGTTCTTGAGTTGAATTTAAGTAGTTTGATTTTTAAATAGAAAAAATTCTACTCTATACTGCTTCCATATGATGATTCTCTAAAAATTCCTAAGATGCATACTTATAGGTTAAAACAACAATAGAAAAGAAACTTTATTTAATAATTAACTTTTTTAAAAATATAACTGTATTTAACTTTTAATAATAAACGTATATTCAATATATATATATATATATGAATATTTTAAATTTGTAAACAGTTGAACCAATTTATTTAATTTTAAGAAAATGTCAGAACCGACGAAACACTACAAATGTCAAAAAACTGAACGAAATTTTAAAGTGTAATTTAACGGTAAAAAAATGTCACACAAAACTTTAAAATAAGTTGAAAAAATTTGATAGTTATATAAACCAAAAAGTTTGTTTTCTTGCAGAAAGCTTCTGATTTTTAAATTACATTTTAAAAATTACTCAAATTTTTAAGCAATAGTTATTTTTAAAAAAAAAATACTCCTTCCCTGCTTGTTTAGGAAATAATAAATATAAACTGAAAAAAAAAAAAAAAACAAAAATTAAATCAAAATAAAGAAAGAACTTCAAATAACTCCACTATCTAAACTAAACTCTTAAAAAAAAACAACCAAAACAAATAATGAAAAATTTTTACTTATTTTTTTTATTTTGTTTATAATTTTTCAGTCTGTTGTTCTATAGTCTGTAATCTGCTGTAATCTAAATTCTGTTGAATTTTTTTATTTTTATATTTTTTTTTTTTTTTCAATTTTCTTCTAAGTTCAAAAATTTTCTTTGCTTGTTTGTGTTTTTCTTATTTTTTTTTTTTTTAACTTTTTTTAAAAAAATTTTGTTTTACTCAACAAAAGTTTCATCAGTATCGTACATTCTGTCTTTAAGTTAACATCGTATCGTATTTTTTTTTTATTTTTGTACTTGTACTTCTTATCGTAAAAACATATTTATTTTTTTGTACTCTTCTGTGAAAGAAAGCAATAACAATAACAACAATAACGGAAATAAAAAAAAAAAGAAAATTTTATTCAATATTTGACATTCCAAAATTAATTATAATATTTAAAACAAGTACATATAAATTTTATTAAAATTATAATATTCAATATTTAAACTTTTTAAAGAATACTTTAATGCATAATAAAACTAAGTAATCAAAAGTAACAGACAACAAACAGTACTCATTACTCAATTATCAAAGTTATTTTAATTCTAAAGGAGAAGATTGTGAATGTGAATAGATTTTTGCTTTTGTTTACCTTTTTTCTTACCCCTCTCTCTCTCTTTTAAAAGTTTTTTTTTTATCGGAATTTAATTTTTTATCGTAAGAACACGTAAACTGTTACTGTTATCAGCTGTTTTTTTAATATTTATTTTTTTTTTTTTTTAGTTTTTGTGTGAAAAGTGTTGATGTCTGATTTGTTTGTTTGAATTTTGTTATTCGTGATTATTTATTAATTATAATTTTGCGCAATTATTCTGATTATTCATTTAAAAAAATTAAAAAAAAACAAATTAAAAAAATTAAACAAATAATATAATTAAATATTTGTAGGTTTTAATAAAAAAAAAAATAAATTAACAACAACCTATTAAATAAATGATTATATTGTAGTGGCAATGATAATAAAAATAATTAGAAACAATTTAGAATTACAGAACAAAATAAACAAAACAGTACTCATAACAATTTAAAATTTAAAATATAAATTTTCATTTAGTTTAATTAATTTTTATTCAGAAAAGTGGGTTAAAATTGCAATTAGTGAATTATTTCATAAAAAAAATTATGAAAGAAAATTAGCAAAACGTGTCTAAGTGATGATTTGTTTTTTTTTTTTTTATTATTTTTGCAATGCGAATAAAAAACAAATTAAAAAAATAAAAAACACTTTTTTCTAAAAATATAATATCTCTATAGTCACAGTAAAAAAAGCTTTATAAATTTTTATTATTATTTTCTTTAGAACTTTCTTTTTAGTGATGAGAAGTGTGTTTAAAATTAAATTAATAAGTTTTCAATATTCTTGAAAAATGTTTAGAATACGATAAATCGATTTTAATCTTTTTCTGTATCACATATGTTTTGTATAAAAACACATGTTTTTTGTTGTTTATTGTTTATTATTACATATTTTGGATGTTTTACAGTCGAATCCAAGAAAATTAAATTATTTTTTAATACTGTTTTTAAGAACAAATTTTTTGAGGAAATTTAAAACGATTGAATTAAAATTTGTATATAAATCTATTAAGAATTAAGCTATTTAATCGATTAATAATTTTAAATAACCAATAATGAATAATTCTTAATCTTTATAAAAATTCCTACATTAAAATAATAATATATACAAATACAAAATTTTTAATTGAATAATATAATTATTAATAAATAATTTAATTGAATAATATAACTCACAGACTCAGGAATATCTTTTAATTTATGTACAAAATTAATACAATGTATTATTACAATGTATTATTACAACTATCTTGTGCTTAAATTCAATGTGGAATTCATTAAGATCAATTTTAATATTAAAAATATAATATGTTCCCTTGTTCCTACATGTGTCTGAGTTATAGAAAGGCGTATTACCCTAACAGTTGAATAGGTAGCATACTTTTATAAATATTAGAGTGATATAGGTATAAAAACAGATGATGAAATTTTAAAATATAAATTTTTGTTATTAAAAATTTAATAAATAAACTAATTTTACCTACGCTAATTATATTTTAAAATAGCATTATTAAGATAAAGTATTTCTAATTGAATCAAAACCTTTTTTTTTAAAAAACAATACCTAAATGTACAACATCTATAATGAGCAGTATATGTAAGGTATAGAATGGCTCAATGTAGGCATTACGAGCGACTCTGAGAGCAGGGATGCACAAGGGGCCGCAAGGCCCAGGTTTAAGGGAGACTCGCTTTCCCCCCGTCTAAACGACAACAACAACAATATATATGTATGTATGTATTAAGTATCACTGCTAAAATATGGAACATGCTTAAATGCAGAATGTTCACCTGTGTTAGAATTCCCAATTTCAAAATTTACAAATTGTATTATGTGGTCGTTTCAGCTCTAGCTTATCACTCTTTTTCTCTATTTCAAGTCCCTCCCCGTCTCAGAGAAGTGTACATGCTTCTCTAATGTAGTCCATAGAGCCAATAGTTTTTGAATAGGAATCGAATACAATTGCTTTTGATCATTTAATAACTGAACTTTTAAATATTTAAAAGATTTCAATTAAAACTTTTTACTATTCAATGTTTATTTTATTCATCAGTAAATTCTAATTTCAAACTCAAGTTGCACATAAAAGTACTAGCTTCAATTTGTCATCATTTTTTTTTAATTCATTAAAATATAAAAAGAAGAAGCAATAACATTTAGAATTCTTTTATTCTGGTTTCAAGTTAAACAGACTGGACTGTTTTAATATTAAAACCGGAAATCTTAGCACATATCCAAAAATGTTTATTACAAAATATTTAAATTAAAAATTTTGAATATTCTTTTTTATTTGAAGGTTGTATTTCGTAACAATTAAATAAAAATAAAAATTAAATAAAAATTTTCATTCAAAAAAAAAATCAGGTTAAAAATAAAATTTGTGTGATAATAAAATTTTATTTGAAACATCAACAAACTTAAAAGAAATCAAAAATATAAACATAAACAATAGAGTTTATAACGTGTTTGTTTAACATTTGAATGAAATTAAAAAAAAAGCATTCCATCTCTGTTTTTGTGAAATTTTATGAATCAACTTTTAAAAAGCTTTTTTTGATTAAAATTTAAATTGAAAACAAAAGCACAATCTGTCATTTGAAAAAGTTTTAAAATATTCAAAAGTAAATTTAAAAAAAAAACAAACATAAATATAAACAATATTGTACAATAAAAATAAAAATAATAACAAAAACAAAAAATGTCTGTTTCAACAAATGGTAATGGTGAACAACATTGTTCAAATAATGTTGTAACAATTTTAGATGTAAAAGATTTATTACATTTAGAAGAAGATAATGCATTTAGAGTACGTTTAAAATCATTAAAAAAATTCTTTCAAGATGAGTACGGACATGAACCAGAATTTTTTGTTAAAGTTCCGGGAAGGTAAGATAAATGTTTGTAACATTATACCTAATTAAGATTTCAGATTAATTAAATAAATATTTAAAAAAATGCCTTTAAGTATACCTATGTATTACATAATTTAACAAATACTTCTTAATATTAATTATTTTATGAAAACAAGAAAGATAGTAGAGCAAACCGTATCAACTCCGCAATATGCCGAATGCCCTCAGCTGCCAGTGCTATAATTTGTATACCAATAATTGTATTAGTGACTATACAGTTCTTCAACTATAATAATAATAACTCCGCAATACCCCTAAGAACATAATATAAACAAAGTATCGACGCAGATGTAAGATATAGGCTATATAAAGGTCTAGACTATTTACGAGAATTCCTAGAACACCCAAATTTGCAGGAAGTCATTGTCATAAAACCTTATTACTTAATTTACATACACAACTTAATTAGATTCTAAGTTTCTTAATGTAAAAGAATAAAATAAGTTGTATGTAAGCTTTTCGAATCTCTTGTCCTAGACAAACTTAATACGGCAGCTTGTCATGACACTTAGCTGCTTTTGGTAAAATTTCAGATACCCAATTTTATTAAATGCAGAGGCTCATATATACAAAAAAAAATAACTTGTATTTTAGTTATTGAACCAGCTGAGCAAACTTATTTAATTTCACCGACAAATACGACTCTTGTATATATATATGAATTTGTGTATAATTTAGAATCTTAGTTTAAAAATCGAAATTGAACTGAGTTTTCAAAATCTTCACTTTTAAAAAAACTTGTACTTGAGCTGCAAGCTTCAAGAAAATCGAAGGGGCTGTAGTCAAAAATTATTTTAAAGATCTAAATTTTAAGATGTAAATGATGAATTTCTGAAAAATGCAATTCTTCTTTTTTAATAGAATCAGTTCCAAAATTTATACTAACACCTTATACCAAAAATACAAGTTGCTTTGTTCAATACGTTTGTTGTTTAACTCTACTTTTCAATGTATTCAAGCACTATATGTTTGGATACACAAAAGGTGATGCTTTTAAGGAACACCAAATAAATATAGAAACTTTTTCCAATTAAACTGTATTAATCAAATTTTCATTATTTCGAACTTTAAAGTACTTAGGAAAATCTTATGTTATGATTTATAAGAACTGTAGGGATTTATTGTAATAAAAATCTGGAGAGAATTAAAACAAGCTCTACAATCATTCTACTACAAAATGATTAAGGAATTGATATATAGTTCTTAAGATATACTAATTCCAAAATATTAATAAATTTACCGTCAAATTAAATTTTTATTTGATTATAAAATATTTAATATTAATTATATATTATTTAAATTACTTTATTTTAGAGTAAATATTATTGGTGAACATGTTGATTATTGTGGTTATCCAGTATTACCAATGGCATTAGAACAATGCATTTTATTGGCTGTATCAAAAAATATTGAAGGATTTTTACATTTAAAAAATTATGATAAAAAATATGGAAATTATAAATGTGAAATAAAATCAATCAGGTGAGATAAGATATATTTTTCAAGGGGTACAAAAAATATTTAATCAAGATTAATTATTTTAATAATGACCCAATTCTATACTGTAATATTTTGCAATATGTAATAAAACATTATATATATACTTAAAATATACAATCAATTAAACAAATATAATTTTTCAAAAGCCTTATAAATAAACCATGGCCTACATTATAATAATAAAATTGATAAGGAATATTTATCTTTTAATTAATCCCAATGTAAATTATCAATTTATACCGTTTATAAATCTAATTATTTAGATTTAGTATCAATTTATTGTATTAGCTAAATCTAATCTATTATAATTCCAAGTTCGTTTGGGATTACTTACATTACATGAAATTGGGATTGTTTAAGAATTGAATTACAATCATATTTAAATAACATTTAAAAGTAATTTTCAATTACTTTTAAATGTAATTTGAGTTGTAATTGATTACAAAATGTACTAATGTAGTAATAAGATTTACTTTTAATTGTAATTTTAGAATTCAATAACAATCCATTTTTAAAAAACAAATGAAAGTAATCAATGTATTCAATTACTTTTAAATGTAATTTGAGTTGTAATTGATTACAAAATGTACTAATGTAGTAATAAGATTTACTTTTAATTGTAATTTTAGAATTCAATAACAATCCTTTTTAAATAACAATTAAAAGTAATTAATGTATTCAATTACTTTTAAATGTAATTTGAGTTGTAATTGATTACAAAATGTACTAATGTAGTAATAAGATTTACTTTTAATTGTAATTTTAGAATTTAATAACAATCATTTTTAAAAAACAAATGAAAGTAATCAATGTATTCAATTACTTTTAATGTAATTTGAGTTGTAATTGATTACGAAATGTACTAATGTAGTAATAAGATTAACTTCTGAATGTAATTTTAGAATTCAATAACAATCATTTAACAATTAAAAGTAATTAATGTATTCAATTACTTTTAATGTAATTTGAGTTGTAATTGATTGCAAAATGTACTAATGTAATAATAACAACTCCTTTTAAATGTAATTTGAATTGTAATTGATTACAGAATGTACTAATTAATTAGTTACAAGTCTAGTATGTTGAATTATTTTAATTAAGTAATCTGGAGACTAGATTAGAAATAATTTAAATTTTTTTATCAATTTCTCAAGTAGTAATCAAATAAAAATGTACTTATTTGTGAAATAGTTATTTATTTCCTAAAATCCGAGAATATATTGAACTTAGTGAACTTTTTATACTTTAAATTTAAATCATACAAAATATAATTTTATATATATATATTTTTTTTCTATTAATTATAGTATTGATTTACCAGCATCTGGTAGTCCAGAATGGTACAATTATTTCTTATGTGGTGTTAAAGGTATTCTTGATCATTTAAATAATATTTTACCAACAAATTATGGTATGTCAGTTTGTATGTATGGCAATGTACCATCATCAGCTGGTTTATCTAGTTCAAGTGCATTAGTTAGTTCAGCAACATTAGCAACAGCTTTTACATATAAATTAAATTTGAATAAAAAATTATTAGCATCAATAGCGGCTAAATGTGAACGTTATATTGGTACACAAGGTGGTGGTATGGATCAAGCTATTGCATTTTTAGGTGAAAAAGGTTGTGCTCATTTTATTGAATTCCATCCTGAATTAAATTCAACTACAGTTAAATTACCAGATATGGCATGTTTTGTTGTTGCTAATAGTTTAACAGATATTAATAAAGCAGCAACATCAGATTTTAATGAACGGGTAATTGAATGTCGTACTGCATGTCGTCTATTGGCAAAACGATTCAATTTTAATAATTGGAAAGATATTTTAAGATTTAAACAATTACAATGTGCATTAAATTGCAGTTTAATTGAATTGGAAGAAATAATACAAAAAGAATTAACCAAAGATTTGTATAGCATTGATGATATTTTAAATGAATTTAATTTAAAGAAAGATGAATTTGTTAAGAACTTTTTAACAGAGAATACAAAAGATATGAAAAATTTTAAATTAAAACAAAGAGCATTGCATGTTATTCAAGGTAAAATATCAAATTAAATAACTGTATTTATGTAATCTATCTTCATTTGTAACTAATCAAATAATAATTTTTTTGATATCAAAACCCTATTGGATAGTTATCACTTATCAAAATAGGTTATAAGTGCTACAAAAACTTCTTATAACAAAATTATTATTTGGTTATTTATGATTAGTGATCGGTGCAATAAAGCCCTAATATCGAAATTAAAAATAAACATATTTCTTATAAATTATATTTCTTTTTGTTTTGTTACAGAATCGATTCGTGTAAGTAAATTTAAAAGCTTCTGTGAAGGTAATGATGCTAGCATTGATGTCCTATCAAAATTAATGAAAGAATCACACAGCAGTTTACGTTATCTATATGAATGTTCACATTCAAATTTAGATAAACTTGTAGAAATATCGGAACGGATTGGTGTTGTTGGAGCTAGATTAACTGGTGCTGGGTAAGTTTTATTTCTAATATTGAATATTCCTAATTAATTTGCAAAAGTTCTATATATCTTTAATATATTTTGTTTATCAACTACTGAACTGAATTTGCCTTTTCTGAATGATCACGGTATTTCTCAATAATACGTTTTTATTAATTTATCGTAGTTTGAAAACTCTTTACAAATTAATTGATTAATTTCATTATTAAAAGATTGTCTTGTTCTATTGTCAGTATGTTGACTTGATTCGAACTCTAGTAAAAAAGTAAAATAAAGCTGGTTTTTGACTTAATTCAGTTACTATTCATGATTGGATTTAAAAAATTGCATATTAATAGTAAAAAAATATAAAAAGTTCAAAAATATAAACAAGCATTTTAATTCAATGATATAACTCACAGAAACATAAACAACTTATACGTCAATAATATTGCTATAAATAACAAATGTAATTGTATCAGTCGAAATCTAACATGACACTTTTACATGTGATATAAGACCTAGTATTGTCTCACATAACAATTCTAAGTGGAAAAATACCTTTTTTATGACTATAGGTCTTTCCTTTATGCTCCAACTTGTACCTATGATGCAGATAGTCTTAGTTAACAAGCAGTTGAACAATTAACTCAAAATATAAAATTAAATAATAATATTGACTTAAATATTAACTCTTAATCAATTTTAAATACTAATTCATTTTGTTTTTTTTTATTTTATTTAACACAGATGGGGTGGTTGTATTGTTGCATTGTGTGAGTCTCCTGAACAATCAAAGCAATTTATTAAAGAATTAAAAGATAATTATTATAGTCAATTACCTAATGCTAAAGGTAAAAATTTAGATGAAGTGATATTTTCAACTTGTCCACAAAGTGGTGCTGAAATTTATTTATGTTAATATATATGGAATCCAAACAGCTTTTTAATAAAATTAAAATATTTTCCAAAACTTCCTTTTTTCTTCCTTAAAATATTTAATATTAAGAATTAATATACAATTAAAAATAATAATTTAGAGTTAGTAATAAATTTGTATAAATAAAACATTCCTGATTTATTAAAAAGAAATTTGATTTTTATTTAAAAAAAAATTTCTTTAGGTACCTATCCCTTTTTATTTTTATTTGAAATTGAATATAGCAATTGCTGGACAAATTAATATGAACTAAATGAATCAGTAAAAATTATTGAAAGTCATTGTAGCTAAGAATCTCATAGCTAATTTGTGTCATTGTGTGAAAGAATCTACGACGAAATTCAGAATGAAGGTTAAAAATTTCACATAACTGGGATATACAGGGTGTCCCTCACAAGCATCATATCCGTTATACGACAGGAAGGGAAAGTAAAATCCACCCAATATCAATTAAAAACGATGCGCAATAGACCGCCCCCTTCCCATATATGTGCGACACCCTGTATATGCCGAAACAAAAAACTGGTTTATTAAATACTACTATCGATAGATGATGCTTCTTTAAATCGTATTAAAGAAGGAAAATTACGAATATCAACCAGCTTAAATTATTTGAAATTTTTGTATATTTTGGAATATGAATATATGCAAAAAAGAGGTAGAATTAACAGAAACCTCGCTTATTATCAAAAACAGGAAAAAAGCTTTTCTAACTTTTGTAATGCATAATAATATTTTATAATAAATTACAATTTATTCTTGAACGTAAATGAGGTGTTGGTAGAAACAATTTCGTGACTGTAAAATAATTAAAAATGAACAGGTCTTCAAACTATAGGTGAACCTACAACATATACAGCACAGAAAAAAGGGATTTTCAGAAATATGATTACATATATGCAGTCTTGGATAATCAGCTCAAGGAGCAGAACCTCCTTTAAGTAATTAATACCACCGAATTTTATACTTCTTTTGAGTATAATTTTTATATATATATATATATATATATTATTGTGTACTAAAGAACACAATAAAAAATAAAACACAATGTTCAGTTTATATTTTTTTTATTAATAAATTTATATTAACCTTTTCAGTCAAAAACATATATCGAACTGATTTTGTTTTTATACAAAGTTTTTATACAATATTATATTTATTATAAAAATTACTAACAGTACTAATTATGATTTTAAATATGGGAAGGAAACCCCATATGAGATTCATATAATGTAACTACCGACTATGCTCAATAACCATTAAAATTTACAAAATTATAATTACTATAAAACTAATTTCTGAAATTAATTTTGAAATTTATTTAAAATAATATTTTATTCAATTCCATATATTATTCCTGTTTCATTCCATTCTCTAGTTAAAAATTTACAATTTTATTTTAAATCATTTAATTTACAATTTCAATCATTTAATAAAATATAATAAATCATTTAATTTTGAAGCAAAAATATATAGAAATTTTGATAGAAGTGAAAGTGCTCCGTATAAAGCTTTATATATACTATTAAATACTTATCATAGACTAGTATTATATTTGAAAATTAAATGACCCTAAGTTATTTCTATGCACCTTTTTTTATCCGGATGACTCTAAATCAAAGGGTATACTAAATTTGTCATTTCGTTTGAGATGCAGAGAAGGAGGAGCAAGATATAGACTCAAAGGTATAGATTGGATCAGAATCGAAAAGTAAATCGACCTAGCTCTGTGTGTCCGTCCGTCTGGACGAAAGGATCTAGGATTTTGAAATTTTCACAAATTCCTTTCTGTCCAAAGCCGTCATTGCTATTGAAATCCAGCCAGTTCTGCTCCATAGGTTCGATTCAAGTACCTTCCATACAACACATTTTTTTATATGAACATATTTATGTGCCTAATAAAGCTGAAATTTGCTGAAAATAGTTTAGTTTTATAGTCAAAGTTTGTGCAAAAAATTTAGTTGGGGTGGTGCAGTGGGTTCGAGAGGTTGGCATACAACTTTTTTTTTATATTAGCATTACTCTATACCTAACTAAGCTGGGTGTCTGAAATTTTGTCATCTTTTATATGAGCATTACTCTATACCTAATAAAGGTGGATGTTTGAAATTCTTCAATAGTAGTTTACTTTGACTAAAGTCCGAATAAAATAAAGTTGGTGTAGAGCAAGCGATTTGGATTAAATATGAATTTCTAACCGAATGATATAATCTCGATATTACGATCATACGGGTCTACTCTACTACATTCTTCCTCGTTTAAAAGCCACTTTACTTGTTAAGTAACTGAAATATTGTTCTTAATTAAAATACAAATGAATAAAAATATTTGGAATTAAATTTATTTATGTTCAATTATATGATGAAATGAAAATTGCAATTTAGAATTATTATAATTATTCTTTTGTGATTAATCTTGAAATTAATATTGAACCTCTAAAGCATGCTTCTCTAAGAAATTCAATTAATTTTGGAAAAATTTCATGAAAATTTGCCTCTTTAATGCAAGGAAAAATCAACTAAAAATATAAAATTTAATTAATTTTAAAATTTCCAAAATCAATATTTAAATTTTATTTAGTTTTACTGCAAATAGTATTGCTAAAACTATTGGCCAAATTATTGCTAGAACAAGTCTTATCATCCATCCAATTATTAACCATGCTGATATTATTAATACTGCTAAAGCAAGTAAACTTTGAGTATCACCTGGTATACGAATATTTCTGTATATCCAATCTGTTAGTAATGTTCTCAATGTTTGTTGCCCAGGCTTAAAAAAAAACACAATCACAATTAGGCTCACTTCAAATCAATTAGTTTTTCCCAAAATATTTACCTCAGTATGAGTATGACATACATACCCATAATCTTGATTATACACACGTGAATTCAAATTGCTCATTATATATAAATATTTGTTAGTTATATTTTATAATTCTATCTGTAAGAATTTACACAATTTTAATTTGGTTTAAAAAAAAAAATTATCTATTATAATTAAAATAAATAAATAAAGAAATATATTGAAAAAATTGGGAATTTTGTTATTTTATTATTTTTTTTTTAAATTAAAATATTATATATTCATTATTTTCAATGGCATCCTTGATAAAAATTAAGGGAAATGAAAAAAAAAATTTAATTTGGATATGACGTTTTTTAAAATATTTTTTTAATCTAAATCGCCCGAAAATATGCAATTGTAATAATTGAAAAAAAATTCGTTATCAAATCCCCCTTGTATCTGGTGTATTAACCGAGAGCGTAAAATAAAAGTTATAATAACAACTACCCCTTAACAAAATAGTATAATCTAATTATAGTATCCAAATACTATAACGGTCTCAGCAACCAATGGTTTTAAAATGTTGCATCATTTGAGATATATAATATTAATGAATAAATAAATTAATCTCCCCTGGCCAAATATTCTTTGTGTATAATTAAGGCTAAATATTTTTGTAAGGATATGTAGTACTGGATTTCAACAAACCGAACAACTAACTTTTTCAACTCCAATATTTTCTTATAAAAATTTTAAAATTTTGCACTACATCTTGTCTACAACATGAAATAATATGAATTTTGTTTTTTGTTCTTTTTTTTTAAGTAGGTTAGAAATCTTTCGAGTTACGATTTCATATGATTTAAATAATACGTAGTTTACAAAATTTAAGATAAGCTAAAAAGAACACAAAGATTTTTTTTTAAGTAAATGGCTTGATAAATAATTTATATTTTGCATGTGTCATATTTTGCATGCTTTGTACTTTGAGATTGATAGATATAATCATTATGAACATGATGCTTATTTTGTCAAGGTTTAATATACTCATCACTTAAAAATTTAAAAAGATAAAAAATTGAAATGAAATTAAATTTACACGCGGTTCGTTATATAATAGATCAAGCACTTATATGAAGTTTCAAAATGTTACGGCCCCATTTTCGGGCAGTTGCCATACAAAGTTGTCAATTCGATAACTATGAATCTAATGGAGCTTCGAGGTTAAAATTAAAACTGGGCAGTTAAAGCAATAGGGCAAGTTACTTGGCAAAGTTAGACACCACTCAAACCAACTTTTAGGGTGTGCCAATTTTTTTTTTTTTGTTTTATGGGTTTTTTTTTAAGCAAAAATTATGGGGTAGGGTCAGTCAAATTTTTTTTAATTATTTTACGTTTTTGTAATATACGTAATAACATAAAGGAATTAATTAAAGGTTTATTTTATATTATAGATCATAGTGGGTATGCACGGGTATCTAAATGTTGATAAGGGCAACTTTAATCTTCCTCGTTTTTTAAATTAAATTGATCGGAAGTTTTCAAATGAAATTGATCTTTTTTTTAATCAATTTGGTCTTTTTTTTTAATAAATATAGAACTTTTAAACTGGGTACAAGACTGTTCCTTTCTTTTTTCCTTGTATCCCTATATTTGAGATGAATTGTAGCTATTTTTCAGGCACCTCTCAATCACCCAGCTGACTGTTATTTAATTATTTAATTACCAGTTTAAAAAATTGTGTCAATTTTAATAACAAATAGTTCTAATGATTTAAATATATATTTTTATTAATTAGTGATTAGTTTTATTGGTAGTATAGAACAGATTTACTTTTTAAATATTTTTAAATTAATTATTTCTTAAGAGCACATTAAACATCTTTTACGTACTCACCATTTTGAAATTATATTAGTTAAGAATAAAAGATCTTTTATACGTAGATATATTTTAATCGTTTTTGGTCATATAAATTGCAATTTGCAATTTCTAAACACCTATTTATTAATGTTTTAATAGTTTAACACACAAAACTAAAACTTTTAATTCTCAAACTCAGTTTTAAAATTAATACTACTTCTAATTTAATCGCTTACATATATTGCTCCTCCACCATAAGCTTTTTCGCGACTTGAGAAACAATTTCTTAAACCTTTTCAGTTAAAAAACTTATTTTCAGATTTATAATATTTCTGTTAATACAAGTACGTTTAGCTTATTTCTTAAACTTTGAATATTCAAATACAAAACATTTTCATTATTTTTATATTCACCACATTTCTTTTTGTTGAACCCTATAACGGATTTTACCTTTATGCCTTCTTGTACATTTATGAGATCCATTTATTGCATTACAGTTGAGATAAAACAGTCTTAATTGCAAACTAAAGATTGATAGAAACGTAAAACTATTTCTAATATAAATATTTTAATTTTAATAATTTTTAAATAAAGGTCAAAAATTCAAGGAGGGAAGTATATGTAAATATTTAAAAGATTAAAATTTAAAAGTGAAAAAATTATTACATAAAAAAACGTTACAAATTCAAGAAGCATTTAATTAGTAAAGTGATTAATTCGATATTCAACATATTTAAATCTGCTGAGTTCTGCAAATTTATACTTCCTGGAATTCCCAACTCAGCAATAGAAGTTCTATATATATATACTCGTACATATTTAGTCTAACATATTTGGTCTTAATTTTTAAGAGTTGCTTCATAAATTCATAATTTTGAAATTTAGCATTATTAAATTGAGGTTATTGAGTAAATTTTAAGAATAGAGTGGTAGATAATGCAGGAATATATTATATACCTACTTGTATTCAGTAAATAAAATTTAGTTCAATAATTTTGAAAATTTTATTAAGTTTATCACAATATTGATTTTTTAAGTTTTTTTTTTTTTATAGATTTTGTAAAACAGTTATAGATCAGGTCTTACCATCCATGCAATTATTAACCATGCTGATACTATTAATACTACTATAGTAAGTAAACATTGAGTATCACCTAGAATACGAATATTTCTGTATATCCAATCTGTTAGTAATGTTGTTAATGCTTGTTGCCCAGGCTTAAAAAAAAACACAATCACAATTAGGCTCACTTCAAATCAATTAGTTTTTCCAAAATATTTACCTCAGCATGAGCATGATGACATACATGAGTATGACATACATACTCATGATCATGATTATGCACATGTGAATTCAAATTGCTCATTATATATAAATATTTGTTAGTTATATTTTATAATTCTATCTGTAAGAATTTACACAATTTTAATTTGGTTTAAAAAAAAAATGATGTAATATAATTAAAATAAATAAATAAAGAAATATATTGGGAATTTTGTTATTTTATTATTTTTTTTTTAAATTAAAATATTATATATTCATTATTTTCAATGGCATCTTTGATAAAAATTAAGGGAAATGAAAAATAAATTTTAATTTGGATACGACATTTATAAATCATTTTTTTAAAATCTGTCTAATTCGCCCGAAAGTATGCAACTGTAATAATTTAAAAAATAATTCGTTATCAAATCCCTCTTGTATCTGGTGTATTAACCGAGAGCGTAAGAAAAAAGTTATCATTACAACTACCACTTCGATCTATTTTAATAATATTATAATATAATTAATAGTAATTTTATAATCTAATAATAGTATCAACAAATGGTTTTAATATATTGCATTATCATTTATGATATATAATTATGATGAATAAATAAATACCCTCTTGTGGCCAAATATTCATAATGTATTATTAGGATTAAATATTTTTAAAAGGATACGACTGCTGGATTTTAACCAACTAAAACTTATGAACCTCTAGAATATACAAATGTACGTTTTGGTTGCGGTCATAAATTAAACAAGCGATGAAACAAACCAAGGGTTTTTAAAAAAGCACATTTTCAAAATAATAGAGTGTTTCATACTGAGTATTTTATCGTATTTTATATATTGTTTATAATATATTAATATTTTCAGGCTCATTTTTGACTTAAAATGAGGGAATATATAGTTTATCATTTTCTTTACATATTTCTAAATAAATATAAATTATAATTTAAAATTTTGTGAAACTCTTTTTGACCACTCAAGCCACTTTTCAAATAATTTTTTTTTAAGTATCCTAAAAGTATGCATCAAAATTTTCGTAATTATCCTTAATTATTATTTTTATTTTGAGTGTAAACAATCCTTTATAAATCATAAAAGAATTATAATAGATGTATGTATAATGTTCTATAAACATACTTATGTACCTACACATTTTCTTTACATTAAAACCATTTTTTTGTTTTTAATATTACCTTTGATGACGAAAATTCTAAAAAAAAAAAAAAACCAACAATTAATATTGTTTCTCTACATTCATATTAAACAAAATATATGTTTTATTTCTGTATAAAAAACATATACAATATATATATATATATATATATATATATATATATACACATACATATTATTTTATATTGTTTTCAATTTCAATTGCAAATTTTTTTATCACATAAAAATGCACGTGAAAATTACGCAAAACAGCGCAACTCAAAAACTAAATTTTCTTTTTCAATTTCAAATGTTTGTAAAAAAAAATTCTGAAAAAGGCTCCAACAGGTGAAAACAGAAAATTTATATACATATTATATTGATAAACATAATTTTTTGTTTTGTTTTTGTTTTTTTTTTTTTCTTTTGGTTTGTTTTCATTTTTATTTATGACTTTGTTTTTCAGTATTAAGAAATTTGTAAATTTGTATATAAAATACACGTAAGTAAAATACACGTGAAAATTTTCGTAAACATTTTTAAAACGCATGTGTTTGTTCTGTCTAATAAAAAAAAAAAACAATTAAAAGTTAACAGCAAAACAAAAATGAAATTTATACACAAACACATAAAAAATTTCTGTAAAATTAGAATTTTTTAATATTAAACTGTCAAACAGAAGTATACGAGAGAGAGAAAAATATATAACATTTCTTTATTTTGTTTTATTTGTATACCATTATGAGAAAGAAAATATGACAGATAGATTAAAATCAGAGAGAGAGAGAGAGGTAATTCAAAAAAAAAATGGAAAATATTGCTATTCTTTTCTAATAACTTTCATTTAACTTGTATGGTATATATAGTATATTATATTTTATATTATAATATATATATATATATATACATATATATATATAAATATAACCTTATATATTAAATTTTTTATTATTCAAAACTAATAGAAGATAGTATTAAAGATATTGCTGCATACAACAGAATGACAGATGAAATGAAATAGAAAAAAAAACAGAAACAGAACAGAAATAAAAACAACAACAAAAACTGATTGTTGGATTATTGCTATTGTTGTTGTTGTTCTTTTATATTAAATTTTTTACTTTTATTCTTGTCGTCCTGCAGATTTAAGTGTATTTAGGGACGCCATATTAATTTTTCCGTATTATTCGATGAAGAGAAGTGAAAATTTAGTTTTTTGCTAATAAAATATTAAAAATTAAAATACAAAAATTAATAGAAAATAAATTAAAAAATAGTTAAAAAATTTATTTAATATTTAAATTTTAAAAATATATAAACATTTTAGTGAATATATTAAAAATTAGTTTTAAAAATTAGTTTTTCTTAGTTAAAAAAAATTTTTTTAATTTTAAACAAGAAAAGTAAAAGTAAAAAAAAAAAAAAACAAAAAAAAATTGGAAATTATTTATCTATATATATTGAAATATATATATATATATATATATATATATAGATGTAGGGAAAAAAAGAAGGAAAAAAATAACAAATTTTTTTTTTCTTGTTTTTTCTGGGTTCTTTTTTGTCATTTTATATTTAAAAAAAATTTATATTTTATATTTATAAAAAAAAAAATTTAAAACATAAAATGATAGAAAAATTATTAAATTAAAAAATATTTTCTATTTTATTTTTCTATATATATTTTATATTTTTTTGTGGAAAATAAAAAAAACAAAAAAAAAAAAACTCCGAACAGATGAAAATTTTTATAAATGGTAGAAAAATGAGTTAGCTTCTACTATTTTTTTTTTTGTTGTGTAAAAGATAATGGTTGAATTTAAGAAATATTCTATTGGAGTTTTCATTTTTCTTGTGATATATCCCAATTTTGCTGAGTTTCATGCCCAGCGAGCACCTGAGGATGAAATTAAATATAATGCGTGAGTACAGTTTTGGAATAATTTGAATTATTATTTTTTTTTTTGAATTAATTCCTTTTATTTTAAATAAGAAAACAATTTACATGTTCATATATATATATACATATATATATATAGGACCTTATATATATATCTGCCATTGTCAAAAATGATAATATAATTTATATTAATTCATTTATTTAATATAAAAAGTATAAATTATCTCTATATTAAATTAAATTAAATTTAAACATTTTTTAGCGTTAAAACATGGGCTGAAAAGCTTGGAGTTGAATTATGGCATTTGGGAGATTTTATTACACGAAGAAAAGATGTTCAAGAGGTGAGTCCTAGTGTAAATTATATTACAAAATTAGTTAAGTTAGTTACTTCAATTATTAAAATAAAATATTTTTGGCAAAAATTAAATAAGAAAATTTTTAAAATGAAATTTTTTTATGAAATTTTACATATTGTATATGTATAAGAAATTTAATTTGTGTATAGAAATATGTATTGGTCGTATAATAAAGAGGCGACCTATTGGCACAGTTATTTATCTTTATTGATTTTTCACAGAAAAAAAATTTACAGAATTTTATTTTTCAAATTAGTTATTAAAGTATATATATACTTGTATATTACATATTGTTATATATATATGTGTTATTATTTTTTTACATTATTATATATTATGTTTTGTTTCTTTTAGTTGTTGTTTATTTATTTTTGTTTATTAAATTATTTTAAATTTAATTATAAATTATTATAAATATATAATTATTTAATATATTTTATTTTATATATATAAATATATATTTTTAATTTAAAAAAATTAATTTTAGAGTTTCAAACAGGCTCGAGTGGTTGCAAGATCAGGTAGTAAAATTGCTGAAACAATTGCATTTGAAATTAAAATGATGATGGAATTAAAAGTTAGTGCAGTTAGAGTAAGTCTTCTTCATTTTCCATATTTACAATTTGAAAGTCTAATATGGTACAAAAAAAAATATTGGAGAATATAAAAAAAAAAAAAAAAAAAGAAAAAAAAATTTATTACCCAAAAAAAAAAAAAAAATATAAATTAATAATTCATAAATATGAATTTAATCTAAATATGTAATGTAGTGTAATATTTTTTTTTTTTTTTTGTATATGTAGTGTAAGTCAAATTAACAATGCACTGACCTCATTTAATTTTTTGTTAGTGTTTTTTTTTTTTGATTGTTTGGTTTGCTTTAAATAATAATTACATATATTTTTTGGTATTATAATAATTACACTTAGTTTTTTTTTTATATTACATAGAATTTAATACATACATATAAATTAAAATTTATGTAAATAGATCTAGATTATAGTTTTTTCTTATAGTTTTTAGTATTTAACCTAGTAAAAGTAATATTGTTCAATTATTGACAAAGTTTTTAGTTTTTATTTTTTTTTTTTTTTTAAGGACAATTACATAAAATCATTTTTCTATAGTTAATATAGAATGTCCTTATTTTTCAAAATCATTAATGTTATTGTTTGTATTTAGTGTAGTATAATTATTAATTAATTAATTAGTTGTTATACTTTATATTATATATAGCTTAAAGGCAAAAAACTAGAATAATAGATTAAAATAAAGCGTTTAACATAAGATTATAATATTTAAAAATAAAAAAAAACGCCTACGAATAGTTTTGAAACGTTTCAAAAAATTAAAAAAAAAACCAAACCAAAAGTTAATATTTTAGAAGTATTTGTATAATTAATATTATTTTAATATATCATTACTATTACTTAAATATATTAAAAAATAAAATAATTAATAGGTATTATAAATTAATAATAAATTTATTTAAATAAATTCCTAATATCAAAGATTATTATATGTATATATAGGGAATATTTTAAATAGTTTCTTAAAAAATGTGATATACATAGGCATATTATATTTATATGTAAAAGTTTTTTTTTTTTTTTAATTTTGAGGAAATTTATCTGATAATTCTTTCCGCTTGTGCTTATTTATTATTAGAAAATTAAAAAAATTTAAAAAAAAAATATATATATATATAATTATTTTATAAATATTTTTGTAGTAAAAAATTAAAATAACAATATTCACTCATATTTTAAAAATAACTTAAATTAACTCTACACACAAATAACCCCTCAAAAAAAAAAAAATTAAATTAAATTAAAAAAAAAAGAACTAAACTAATTTTTTACTATTCAAAAAGGTTTAATTAAATATAATATGAAATATACACACATAATTTATATTTGTTTTTATTTATGTTTTTTTTAGAGAATTATGGATATTGCAGAAAATACAGCTTTGGCTCATCAAAACGAAAAACTTCAAATGAATTTTTCATATTATAATGCAAAAGAAATGTTAACACCTCATGAACCAATGCCCACCGAGCCACCAATCCCTGATTTAGAAGACAGTGGTGTACCTAAAATCAAATTGCCACCGAAACGGATTATATTAACAGAAAAGGCTGAATTCTTTCAAACAGCTGTAAATACAAGTTTGAGTTCAGTTCATGTTCCAACGAATGTATTCGATCGAGGTATTTATTTTTTCTAAAATATTGTTGCAATTAAATTATAATGGTTGTTTTTCTTTAATAATATCACCATGGGAACAAATTTATTTTTAAAATTTAGCATCGGAAGTAATTCATGCAATCAAATGGTCAGAAAATTTAGATGAAACATTTCGTGATAATTACAAAAAAGATCCAACATTATCATGGCAATTTTTTTGTAGTACAACTGGTTTTATGAGACAATTTCCAGCATCAAAATGGCAACAGGATCCAGTTGATTTATATGATTGTAGATTACGTTCATGGTTTATTGAAGCAGCTACTAGTCCAAAAGATATGATTATTCTTATGGATGGTTCAGGCTCCATGACAGGACAGAGGCTAGATATTGCAAAACATGTTGTTAACACAATTTTAGATACATTAGGAACAAATGACTTTGTTAACATCTACACCTTTGGCGAACATGTTGAGCCTGTTGTAAAATGTTTTCAAGAATCTTTAGCACAAGTAAATATTTTTTTTTGGTTTATTTTAATTTTTTTTTTTTTATTATAATTTTCTTTTTCTTAATCTTAAAAAAATTTAAAAATCTTTTTTGTTTTTTTTTTTAAATAATTAATTTTAAATTTAATTTTAAATTTAATTTTATTTTAATTAATTTTGAATTTTTTCTCTAATTAGTTTTTATTTATATTTTATTCTAAAAAAAAAAATTCTTATAATTTTCAAAAAAAAATTTGCACTTGAAAAACATTTTTGCTTTTGGTTCAAATGTATATTTCGTTCTTTTTTTTTTAATTTTAAAGTATTGCTAAAAGATTACAAAGTCTGAAATGAATTTAAAAAAAAAAAATTAAATTTTTTAAAACTTTTTTACAAAATACTAAAGATGGACTAGTACTATGCTTTTTTAATATAAATTGGTGTTGTAAAAATTTCATTAAAAGCTATTTAGAAAAAACAACCAAAAGTTTAAACAGGCCAGGCCATACACAAAAAAAAAAAAAAGGGAATTTAAAACAATTTTGAAAGGAAATTTTAAGAAAAAATTATAAAATGTCCTTTTTTTTTAAAATTGTTTACCTTTTTTTAAATTAAATTTTTTTTTTAAAAAAATGGAAGGACATGTTTGGTTTTTTTTTGTAAATTAATTAATTTTTCCTTTTGTGTATTTGTACAATGTCCGTATTTAATGTAGATATACATACATAAATTAATAACATAAAATTTAAATTTTTTTGTTTATTTTATTTTTGTTTTTTTTTTTTTTTTTTTGTATTCTACATTAAATTTAGTATCTATTATTGATTATTAACAACTGTCGCTGAATTTTTTAGCTTCCAACGTTTCCTGTCATGTGAATTCTACATTATATAGAAAATTAACATTATATTTGCATAAAAATATATTAGAGAAGCGCTGCTACTGCTATACTTAATTTTAATCATTAATGCTATATATATATATAATATATTTAAAAAAAAAAATCATTTCATTTCATTTTTATTTAGTAATTTTTGTATTATATTAGTACGAATAGATTTTTTTTTAACATTTAGTACACATTACACAAAAAATTCGAAAAACTTTTTAAAATTCATTTATTTCGAACAATGTAAAATATATAATAATACTTTTTTTTTTACTCAAATACTTTATTTTACAACTTCAACATTCTTTTCTATTAAGTTTATTTCACTCCCATAATTTCTGTAAGATTAATCATAAAATTACCAAAATATAAAATGTTTTCAATTTTTATTTCCTAAATTGCTTCCAAGTCCAGAACAAACATCTCATTCATAAATGCGGCCGAAATGGAATCCGTAGTTCTTTAATTTAATTTCCATCATAGTATAATCTGGTTACAATTCTATCATTGTTCATAGGGTCTCTGGCATTTTACTGAAAATAAAATCCGAATGATTTAAAATCTTGAAAAGAAAATCCCGAACAATATAAAATCTTGAAAAAAAATACCAAAAAAATGATCTAAATCTTTTAAATCCCACTTAATTTAAAGATTTCATATACATACTATATACATATTCTGTAAAAGACTCTAATTATTATAATTTTGTAGCCAACTATTAAATCCTTTTTTGTAATTTTATATTTAATTAAGAAAAATTTAAATTCGGTATTTTTGATTTTCAGGATTTTGGGATTCGGATTTTTTCCACAAAATTTAAGTTTTAGATTTTTTCGCTCGGAATTTTTTATTTTTTAGTAAAGTGTCATGCACCCTCGCCCAAAGGTCCATCCAAACATTTATATGTAGTCCACAATTTAATTTAAGAGTAATGAAAACATTGTACTAATTGTTTTCAAAAACAACTATATTACTCTTATTATTAGCACATTATAGGATCCTTAAAAATCCTACAATTTAAAGTTAGCTGTAAAATAATTGGTAAGGAGTTGTAAGTAATGTTGTAAGCCTTGGGAAGGCATTTTATAAAAAGGAACTATTATTTCAAATATTTTTTTAATTGTAAATACAACATTCAACAGGTTCTTTTTTCTATTAAGTACCGGAATACTTTTAGAATACAAATTATTTCCCTTTAGATTTTAACTTGTTTATAAATAAACAAATTGGTAATTAGAACTGGTTGATTCATCACATATGACTCATGATATACAATTCAGTTTCCATAACAGATTTTATTTTCTGTATCTATAACTGTAATACAAAAATAAATATGATTCAGAAGAAGATTTCGCATGTTTCCTGAATGATCTCATTAAATGAATCACAATCTTTAGAATTCTAACAAAAATTTCTCAAACTTTCGTACTTGTAGTTTTTATTAAATAAATCCCCTTTTACACATAATTTTTTTTTTTTTGGAAAATTTGTTTTTGATTTTTTTTCTGTTTCTTTTATGATTAAAAAATTTGTTATTTATTCATAAGAACTTTCTTTTCTGAATCATTATAAAACTTGAAAAAAAAAAATAAATATTCTTTGCAGGCGAACAAATAACTTTACATTCTATTTAATAAATGCTTCTAAAATAATTTTTTTCACTGATCCCTCGATTTACACAATGGAAATGTTTCAAGGGAAAACAAGTTTTGATGTAAAACGAAATCAAAAATTAAACAAGATGTAAATCGAGTGATAAGTATATTCTGAAGTGCACAAAATATTATTAATTTGCATTTAAATTAAATTGCACTTATACAATTTTATTCTTATTTTTTATAGCATTAAACAAATCTTGGCTTTAAAAATTTGCAATTGACAAAAAACTATGGCATTTGTGCATACTTTTAGGCTGAAGGTTTTTTTATTTAGATTTAGGTTTTCTTTTATAATTATTTAATTTTAAATTTCTTTCAAAATTATATTTAACAAAAATAATAAAAAAGAAACCAAAATCCCAAATTAAAGAAAACAAAACGACATGTTATCATTTTTATTTTGTATAAAGGCAACTCTTGGTAATCGTAGAGAATTTAAAATAGGAATAGAAAAAGTTCAAACAGAACAAATGGCAAATTTTACAGCGGCTTTAATAAAAGCCTTCGAAGTATTAGAAATTTATCGTACACAAAGTTTTGGAGCTAGATGCAATCAAGCCATTATGATAATATCAGATGGAGCACCATTTAGTTATAATGAAATATTTGAACAATTTAATGGTCAATATCCGAAACCAGTTAGAGTTTTTACATATTTAATTGGTAAAGAAGTTGCTGACACAAAAGAGATTAAATCAATGGCATGCGAAAATTCTGGTTTTTATGTTCGTTTAAGTGATTCAGCTGAAGTTAGAGAAAAAGTTTTAAATTATATACCAGTTATGGCTAGACCATTAGTTTTAGGACGTCATGATCATCCTGTTATATGGACTGAAGTTTATGCAGATTCTGTGGTAAGAAAATAATAATAAATTTTTATTGTTAAATTAAAATTTTAATTTTAAAATAGTTTATTTAATTCAGAAAAAAAAAAAAAATTTTATTTAATAATTTTAGGATCCAAAAATGGCTGATTGGAGATGGGAAATTAAACAAAATGATGAGCAACGTGAAGATGTTGTAAATGTACGTTCTAAGGGTTTAAGTTACTTTACAAAGGATGAAGAAGAAAAACGATTCCTACATAAACAGCAAAGAGTAATTTTAATTTTTTAAATTAAAAATTGAATAAATATTTGAAAAATAAATTAATATTTATACTTTTTTACATGGTATTTATTATTATTATTATTCTTGTTTTTTTTTTTTTTTTTTTAAATATAGAATTTACGTATTTATAGTGATGAATCCGAATTATATCATTTTATGACCACAGTATCTATGCCAGTATACGATCGTAGAGAAAACGCGGTGAGTTTATTTTGGGAAAAATTACAAAATGCAAGACAAGAAAATATTAAATATAATTATTCTAATTGAAAAAACTCGCTCCAAAAAATTAAAATTAATAATATAAAAATTATTAAATTAATTAAATTAAATTTATAATAATAATTTTTCAACCTGACAAAAGAAGAGTTGGGTTTCATTCTATTAAATCCTCGTTATTTCTCTTTGTAAATTCTTATAGTTGTTTTATTCCAAATTATAAGACAATTTAACTTTGGCAATTCTTCTTTTTCAAAAATGTTAAAACGTAATATGTTTAAAAGTAATGACACTTCATATTTTGATAATCATTAGTGTAATTTGCTGATGAACTCCTTTGGAAGTGTTCACGTATCAGAGATTTCTGGATCATTCGATTTTAATTTACATCACAAGAAGACTATTTTCAATATTTTGGATGCATCCAGGTTACAAATCTACAAAAATCTATTCAGTAAATATTGAAAACAATGACTTAAAAAAGTTTTCAATAAATTTTTGGATCCCTTAACCCAGATTGAAACCAAAAATGATTTTAAAGATCTTTACTTGATCAAAATAAATGATTAATTTATCTTTTTTACGTAATTTTTATACTGACAATGATTAATGTGGTACTGAAAAACATTCAAAAACAAAAACAATGAAAATTTATCTTCCAAAAAACTCAATAAAATTAACCTGTTTTTACAGATAGATCCTTTCCTACAAAAAAGATTCCCAAAATTTGACCAGTTAAATTAAAAGAAACAAAAAAACCATTAGAGAACTAAAGAAATTAAATTTTCCAAAAAAAACTTTGGTATTGAAATTAAAATATTTGATATCAATATTATTTAATATTTTCTTGTTAATCAATATATTGAATTTTATTTATGAAATATAAATTTAAATAAATCAAAGAAAAAAAAAGAATTATTTTGAAAATTGAAACTAGTGAAATGTTGAATTGGCAATATTTTGTCATTTTATTTAAATTAAGATAATATTTATCTTAATTCAGGGTCTTTTCCAATTTTCAAAAAATTCTTTTATTTTATTATTTTTTTTTTTATAATTTAAAAATTTAATTATACTAATTACAATTCAAAAAAAAAAAAAAATTATAAAAAAATTACTAAAATTTAAAAGCAAAAAAAAAAAAACTGAAATGATCACAATACTTAATACAGGCTGTAAATTAATTAATTTTCTATATTTAATATTGATTTTATTTTATGTATAAAAAAACTTATTCGAAAATAATTAAAAAAACATTTAAGAACAATGAAATTTTTTTTCGTTAATTTATAATTTAATTTAAAATAAACTTAAAGAAATAAATTAAAATATAAAAATTAATAATATAAGTTACATAAGAAAAATTTTAATAAATAAGTAATTATATTAAATTTAATAAAAAAAAAAAAAAATCAAAAACAAAATATGTAAAAAAAAAGTAAACAAATTAGAATTATAAATGAAATCAAAAATAAATTTTATAGAATATCACCGAAGATGTCTTAATAAACGAAGCTTACTGGGAATCTCAAACAAGAGAGGTATTTTTTTAAATGGTGATTTAGGATATTTAAAAAAAAAAAAAAAAAACAAAAAAAACATTTTTTTTTTTTATTCAATATTTACATAAACCTTAAAATTTTTATATACATAAAAACAAACATATATTCTTAAGTAAATTTTGAAAATAAACATATTTAGTCAAATTGTATTTTTGAACATATAATATTATACAATTTTACAATATACTTATATATAAACATATGTAAATATATATATGTATGTACATATTCATATAAAATTTTAATTATGATTTCGGAAATAGTTTTTTTATTAAACAGTACCAAAGACCCTTTATTCACCATTTTTAATCACAGTAATTATTTGTCAAATCCAGTATTTACAATTCTTAATATATTTTCTATTAAATTGTTTGATTAATGAATTCTAATAAAATTGAATGCAATAACAAATTTTTATATAATTAATCTTCTTAAAAGTCATTGTGGTAAATTATATGTGATATTAAACCATTTTTTGGAGATTTTGGTAATTATTGTATGATTCCTAATTTATTTTTCCCAAAAAATTGTCGATTCCTGTGAATTTTGCTTTTTATATATATAATTTTACATAATATTTTGACATTTTGAAATCTTGAAACAATGTTGACTTGACAAGTTTCCAATAATAATAATAAGATTGACTTGCAATTCAAATAAAGATGTCAAATTTTATTTATTAATTTTCTGAAAAAAATTGTTAAATATACTTTATATTAAAAATATATTTAATAGAGATCAGATTTCAAAAATTTTAAATTTTATAAAATTGATTTGAAAAATAATATTAATGCAAGACACACATTCGTAAATATTAAATTTTTCAAAAACTTTAATTAAAATTTTGCAGAAACTGTATTTTTAATACTACGAGTATTAATATGATTATATACATACATACATTTACATTTATAATTTATGTACATATATAAGTATATTTAATATTATTCTAGTAAATTTTAATTTAAAATTTATTTTTTTTTTTTTTTGTATTAGATAAAAATTAATAATTTAATTAATTAAAAATTAAAATAATGGTTAATATAAATAGATTTTTTTTTTTAAAGAAAACGCCAGTTTATATCATTTACATGATTAATATAATTAATTGAAATTTTAGAATTATATTATATTACAAAATAATTAAGTTTTTTTTTTTTATTTTTTAACTTTGCATTATGTAATTTTTAAAATAGTTTGAAGTGCTAATATTATATTAAAAATAATTAAATTATATATAATTATATATATATAATATAGTTTAAATTTAATAAAAAAAAAAATCAAAATTGTAGTTTAAAATATGTTAATATTTTTTTTTTAAACATTTTAGAAAATTAAAAAAAAAAAAAAATTTATTTAATCAATACATTTTTTATCTAATATACATATTATATAATATATTGGAATTTAGAATTAAAGTATTGAGTTAAGCATAAACTATAATTGACATAACATTTGAAAAAAATACAACAATTATTTTTATTTGAAAATTTTTTTTTTTTTTTTTTATTTTTTTATTTTTTTTCTTGTAAGCGAAAACTTTATGATAAAATTTATATGTTTATATTTTCTAGGTTAACATTTATTAAATATCACATTTGACGTACAAAGTTTTCCTTTGGTATTATAAAAGGAATTCTAGTTTCGAATTAAAATATGAAAATTCTTATGACATTGTTTTTACTACACATAAAACAAAACAAAAAATAACCTAAATAATTTCTAACACTACTAAAGGCATTTTTTTTTAATCTGAACGCTCTGAAAGTACTCTGTTTATGCTCTGCTCAGAGCGTGCTCAATTTATTCAGAGTGTGCTCAGATCTATGCTGATTTAAAAAAAAATACCTTAAGTAACACTTAAATACCTTTAATTATTTTTATTATATGTATCAGTCTTAGATAATTCATAATATATAAAACTACATTTGAAAACTATTATAATTTAACTCAAACTACTTTTCATTGGTTTATATCTGCTATTTGCAAGTATAGTTGTCGAAAAAAAATTATTAAATTGAGTGTAATAATAATAAAATGCTAGTACAGGATTTTCAACGTTTCTGAGCACATACAAATTCTAAATATAATAATATTATTATTCTTATTCTTAAATTTATATTAATGGAGAATATTTAATATTATTATGAAATTTAATTTTAGATAAGGCTAAACAAATGCCTAGTTTTCAATACTTAAGTAAATGTCAAAATGTTGTGCGCTTATATGCGATAGAATATAGCTACCCAACCCAAACATACTATACTTATGTCAACTTATTTCGAATTTTCGTTAAAAATTTTACTTCTCATTCAATTTAAGGGTGGACACCTTAGTTTGTACAAAACTTAAAGTAATTAAACCAAATGACATTTAAGTTTTATTATCGTATTTAATTTTAAAAAATTTCATTCTTTTATCTGCTGTCAAATTTTAATACCTTAAACCGGCTAGAAGTTGCTTTAAGTTTCAATAACTATGACTCGTTAAGTCTTTTATTATATATAAAACTTTATTTTATATATAAATTTATGTATATGGAAGATATATCTATTATTATAAATACAAAAATTTTTTGAACGCATGTTACTATGCATTAGAATTGTTTTTCAAAATATCAATCTAAAGTTTTAGCTTATATGTTGAATTACAAGTTTAACTTAATTTTAAGCTCTAGTATGACAGCTTATGTCATATGTGGAAAGTCCCGTGTTCAAATCCCGGTCAGATCATATCTAATAAAAAAATGCTGAAAAATTGTATAATTTATATCGTAATAGTTAATATCGTAATATAAGATAAGATTTAATATAAATATATAAATAACTCTTGTGTAGGATAATAGGTGTCGCACAAGATTATCAATTGTGTATTCATAATCTTATACAATAGCTACAGCCGACTAATCAACGGCTTAGTGAATATGACTATTAAAGAAACTGAAGCCTACATAGTCTAAATAGAATGGTTGAATGCCCTATACTTCTTAAAGGAATGGAAAGGGAATTAAAAAAAAATAAAGTGACAGCTGCAGAAGATTACTGTGCTAGTGTTGTATCTTTTTAGTAAAAAAAGATTTTAAACTTTTTAATTGAAATTTTTTTAATGTAATAATAAATAATGTATTGAATAAATAAATATTAATTAATTATATTAAATCCATTTACAAAACTAAAATTTTTTTTTTTCATTTCTCATAAAAAAATTTTTCCAAAAATCACGAAACGTCAAATATCCAAGACACCAACCAACCTAAAAAATCTAAAATTTAATTATTTGTTTAATAATAATTTTAATATTGAATATTTAAATTTATATTTTTTGCTATTTTCACGTTCATTTTTTTTAATGAAATAATTTCAAAAATTTAATAAAAACCAATTTAAATAAAATTTAATGTTAATTATAAAAAATCCGTTTTATTGCATTTTATTAATTAATAATCTTATTATGTTATATTATACGTATGTCAATTATAGTTAGGCTTGTATTCCTTTTAATTTTTTCTAAACGAAAATAAATTGTTTATTATTATAATTTCTTTTTCTTATATTTCAGACCAAATTAAAAGTTATTAAATATTTTTAAAAGAAAATTAAAATAAAATAAAAAAAAAAATAAACAATATTTATATAAATAATTATAGTTAAAAAAAAGGTTCGTCCAGTTTTTCTTACAGTATATTAAGTATTATATATACTAATTTTATTATGCCAATTATATGATTTAATTTATTCAATTTATTAAAACCCTTTTTTTTTTAAATTTTTTTCAATAAATACTGCATGTACGTACAAAATCACTATTTATATTTCAATATTGAAAATGTTAAAATTAATATTGAATTGTTGTTTTTGTTTGTGTCTGGAATCAAAAAAATTAAAATTTAATTTCAAATTTCTTATCAATTCAAATATTTAAGAAAATATAATATTATTATTGTTCATGAAATATAATAATTGTTTTTAAATATAATTTAATAAAATAAATTTTTTTAAAAAATTTATTTAAACAATTCAATTAAAATAAATAAAACCCAAAATTTAACCTTTAAAGGGTTAAAACTTAGGACCTTATTTTATATAAAAAAAAAAACAAATTAAATATTTTCAAAATTATCATCAATTAAATTTTTGTATTTATCAAATGTTGATATTTAAAAACAGTAATATTATGTATTTGATATTATTAGAATATTAAATAGCTAGAGAACATATAGGAAAAAACTTAGAAATTTTTTACATTTTAAATTACACAAACATATTTTTTTTTATGTAAATACCACATTACCACTAACTTCAATTTGTATAAAATCAATCTCCATATTAATTGACAGTATAAAGATATTTTGACAGGCGTCCAGTTAAATTTGACGTACATTTTTCATTTACTGAATTTTATTTTTAGATAAAACCAACTTCGGTTATACTTCAATTTAGGTAATTTTAAAATAAATTGATTGCAAGCACTGGCTGTACTGGAATTTATTTTTTTTTTAACTGGAATTCTTCCAGACAATTGTACTTGAAAACATAATTGTGAATAGTTTTGCCGTTTAAATAAGTGTCAACTGTCAAGTGCTAAAGTTGTTTTTAAATTCAGAATATTAGTTTTTATTTTGCAGATTGAATAAAATAAAAGTTTAACAGTTTATTTTAACTTCTGTTTTATATTTTTAAAAATACTTTTCTGAAAAATAAGAACTTTATACATTTTTTAGTTATTATATTCAATTTAATTTAAGAATCCAAAAATTAATTAAGTTACTTTATGACATCTGGCTCTGATAAATACAATCATTTTTTTTTAAAACCAATTTTAAATTTATAAAAGCCGTTTTTATTTATTTCAAAGCACCTGTTAATATTAAAGAGTGTATGAAGTTGGTAAGCTAATTTTATTTAAATTCTATTTACCCAATATTCATTCAGTTCAGTGTTTAGACCTGTCTTGCAGGAACTAAACTTTTAAAAAGTAGATCCTTGAAAATTGTAATTTCATACAACGGTATCTTAATAAAACAGAATTATATTTTGAATTTGCTTTTCTTTTTTAATTTAATTAAAGATTTTATTTTTTTTATTTAATTTCCAAATTTAGTAAACTTTCAGCATTTTTTTTTATAAATATTTTAAATAATCTTTTAAAATTTTTCAATATAGGTAGTAAGAAAACAAATACATAAAAATAAAAATTGATAAAAAGTCGTAATATTAAAAACTAAATATAAATTTAAATGAAGACTTATTAAAAGATGTGGGAATTAAAATTCATCAATTAAACAGAAATTAAAATTAAAATACAATAAAATATGTTGTAATAACATGCATTCAAACATTTAAAATTAACACATTAAATACATTTTCAAACTACATAATTATAACTTAGAATACACAATATGTAGAAAAAGTATATTAAAATGTAATTAAAATAATTTAGGAGTTAGATTTTTTAATAAAATAATATATATAGTTTTTTTTTTGTTTTTTTTTAAGAATTATTAGAATTTATTAGTCTGTGAGAAAAAAATAGTATATTTATATACATATATCTAATTATTATTATAATAGTTTTGTAGAGTGCGATTCTCATTATATTAATAAAAAAATTAATTAAATAAATTAAAAATTAAATAATATATTCACACAAAATATATATATAATATAATTCTAGTTATACATATATAACATATGTTTATTTTTTGTAATTTCTTATTAATAATTATTATATAATAATATAGTTATGTATTAAATTAAGATTTATTTTCATATATAAATTATAAATATAATAGAAAATTTAAATTTTGTTATGCTTATTGAAATTTTTTTTAGAAAATTAAAGTTAAAATTTTTAAATTTTCATATTTAATGTAGTTCAAAATTTTATTTATTTAATCAATTTTTTTTAAAAGTAAAATAAAATTTTTGTTATATATACAATATTATCATAAAAAAGTAATTTTAAATGATTTTGATAATTTAATTAATAATAAATAATAAATTAATATTATTTATTGTAACAATTAAACTTTAAATACAAGAGTAAAAACTTTCTATTCGTTCCAAACTTTATTCTATTATATCTTAAATTGAAAAAGTTTGTTCATATAAAAAATTGCACCGATATATAATGTATTTTAGTATTTTAGTACTTACTTTTTGAAATATTTTTATATTCATATTTTAACCATTTTTAAAATTTCAATTTATTTTAGCATTCCAAAAATTACAAATTTTAAAAATTTGAATTAAAAAACCCCTTAATAGATTTTTCACATATTCCGAAAAAAGAAATTTAATTTTATAAATTGTTCATTTAAATGAACAAATATATTATTAACAATTTTTTTACATATTACAAGTAAATATTAATTAAATCTCCATTAAATGAAGAAGATATAACATTTACTAATAATAATTAACTAATTTCAGTTAAAACTTATTACAATACTTCTTAGACACAATCTTTTAAATTTTGAAATCAAAAAATTTACAATTTCAGCAAAAAACATCAAATAAAAAATTAAAATATAAAATTTTCATTTTAGATATTTAATACATACACAAACGATATTAAAAAAAGTGTGATTTCTTAATGAAGTTCCAAAGGAATGTCTAATTAATATATTAAAATATACTAATGCGATTTCCAAAACAACCAAATTAATGAAGTTTAAGATATAAAAATTCCAAATTAAAAATAAATAATAAAAATAGGCCGACAACGATTTAATTAAAATTTTAAAATAAATATATATATATATCGTTTTCCTTTCCCTGTTTTAAATTTTGAAATCATTTTAATATAATATGCTATTTAAGTTTTTTTTCCCTTTCACTTTAAGTTAATAAATTTTTTTTTAATTATATTTAAAGAATTATTTTCAATTTCTATTTAATAAAAAAAATTAATTTTATCAAAAATATTTAATTAATAATAATAAAATATGTAAAATAATTGATTAATTAATAATTTTATTAATTCAAAATAAATTTTAAGTAACTTTAATATTAAATGTTACTATAATAACTTTAATTCATTAAGTAGTTTATTTTAATTAACATTTTAAAAATATAAAGTGAATAATTTCATTTATTTTCTTAATTAATTTTCCTAATATAATTATTATTGATTTTGATTTTTTTTAATTATTTAAGTTGCAACATTTTATTATGATACATTTTTTTTGTTCTAAATTATTAATTTGCCTAATATTAAGTTTTTTTTTAATTTTATTTGTTTTTTTTATAATTTATTTTAATGTTTAATGTTGTTTTTTGTTCAAAATTCTACATATTAATTGAATAGATAAATATTAGGTAAAATTTTAATAAGTTAAACAAAATTCAAAATTGGTTTTAATAAGCAAAAATTTTTAATCGGTTTAAATTGTTGTATTTTGGAAAATGAATGAACTGCGCTTGTTAATATGACTGATTTAAATAAATATAATAAATGTAGTGTTTTAATAAAAAAACACTCATTCTATCTATTATCTAAGTGCAGGATTTCGATTTTGATTAAAGATGCAATTCAATTTATTTCTAAAGAAAAATCCAGATTAACCCATTCTTTAACCCATCAGTGCGAATTTAGTTGTTCTGACTTTTAACTTTGTTTTTGTTTTATATATACCTATATATACATAATTATTAACGTTGTAAGTCGTTAAGTAATCTTCTTTTACAAATATTAAGTAATTTTCTTAGGTAGATTACCTTAGGTTGGCTAATCTTTCTTTACTTGGTCTAGAACTCTGAAGTTTTGGAACAATTTTATAATTCCCACCAGTCACCTGTAAATATTACGATAACTTGTTTTTTTCGGTCAATCTTTCAAAAAGAGCGCAAGTTGATTACTTTTTTTGAATACCTGTAAATAAAGTATTCAAAAAAAAAAGTTAACTTGCGCTCTTTTTTTAAATTTTCCATTCAATGCTTGATAATTATAATTTCTTCATTCCTAACCTTTTTCCATCTTGATCTTTCTGCCATTGTGCTATGAAAGCAGTTCGAGTGTTTATGACATGACATTGTGGAGATAATTGGAAATATATTATTAAGTTAAGTAGATACCTTACACTATCAGTGGGTTAAGATTTCTCGGATACCCTTTGAAGGTTTCGATGAAGTAAAATTTAATAAATTTCCAAAACTTAACAATTTTTATTTTCAACTTTTATTTTGGGTGAACTTAATAAAAAGAACTTAATAAAAATTGTATAAACTGGAAGGAGTAAATTTTAAACATTTTTTCTCCCATAAACGTTTATACGGTACTTTTCTAAAACGTCAAAAACTCGACTGAGATCAAATTCACAAATTAATAAACGTTTTTGACAAGTCAATCAGAAATTGGAAAACTGTTTGATGGTTAAAAGGTTGCGAAAATAAACACAATTCCGCAGTTATTGTATTGCTACTGCAAAAGTCATCAACCATTATTTATTGCTAATCAAATGCAAAAGTCACATGATCGTCAAATTGTTGCCGTTTTAGAATAAGGCCGATATGTGTGTATTTTCACTAGAGTAGGTCTAGCAGACCATTGAGGATTAAGGGATTTTCTACAAATCTCACTCTATTATTGCAAAGAGACAAATAAAAAGTTAGAAATGTTAGATTTTCTTCCAAAAAAAAATGAAGTCTAAACTAAAATGTAATTAAATAGTTACAGCCAGTTCATTTACTACAAGTGCAGTTTATCGGTTATCAAAAATCAAAAGAAAACTATTTATTTATTTATCATTTTCTTTATAAATTAAACGTACATATATTAAAAAAAAACATTTTTAAATAAGAAAAAAATTTAAATAATTAATATAATTATGTATTAAAATTACATTAAGTATTCATTTATATATACACTTAAATATTATATTTATTAATATTATATTAAACTTCGTAAAATATTTGTTCCAATTCATTATAATATCATTAATTTAAATATACATATATATATATATAAAATAAACCTATATACCTATATATAGAAAAATAAAAAAAAAAAATTAAAGAATTATTAAAATTTTTGAAATTTTAAATATTTACAAGTGATATTATATACATAGATTTTTTTTTAACATTTAGTTACAAGAAAAATGTTATATTATTTTTTTTTTTTTTTGTAATAAAAGTAGCAATCGTGATATTAAATACATATATTAATTATTAATATATATATAATAATTGTAGTTGGTTATGATTTAAAAATTTTTTAATTTGTATTTAACATTTTTTTTTTAATAGAAATTAGTTTTTAAAAAATTATTTATTTATTTAAAAATAAAAAAAAACAAAATATCTATAAATAAAATAAAAAATTAATTTTAATTATTTTTGTTTTTAATTAATTCATTTTCTTAGACTCGGATAGCAAATTTACTCGGAGTAGCTGGTATAGATGTTCCAATTAGAGATCTTAAGAAACTATTAATGCCATTTATGGTAAGTAAAACTTTTGGTTTTTTTTTATTAATATATAACGGCTTCTATTAAAAACATTTTCTTAAAGCCGACTTTATTTTAGCTGCCACTTTGCTTTAAGATATAGAACTTTTAAAATCAATTTTTATAAGTAATACTAATGACAAGTTAAAATCAAATTTAGAACTGATTGTGACAATTTATCATATTTTTATCATTAACCTCCAGGTGAAGTTTTCAAAAAAATCGGAAGATATTTTGAAGAAATAGGGAGTATTTTTTTAACTTTAGTATTAATAGTATCATTTTAAAAAAAATGTGCCTAACTCTTTTACTCTGTTTGCCTAACAGTGTGTTTATAACTTCTCCACTCTGTTTCAAATAAAATTTGTAACACCATTCGTTTTATTTCAAAAGGGTTCAAGCAAGAGACTTACAGTTTTGAGGACTTTGTGTCGCCACCAAAAACCGAAAATTCGCTAGTCTTAGAAAATTAAAAATTTGACTCTCCTTCATTATATGTTAACATGTGGTAACAGTTTTTCGTAATTATAAAGGGCTTCCTTAAAAATATTATTAGGGTTATTAGAGATATTTTTGAGAATCAGCATAAATTTCTATTAGGACTTAAAAATTACTTATTTTTAAACACAAAAAATTAAGCCCCAGTACATATTTTTCCAAGGTTAAACGTTAATATTAAAGGTCTAAAGTTATATATCGAAACATTTCTTAATTCTAAAGTGCTTATATTTTTACTCGAGCTCTTTTATAACCCATCGATCTTGACACTACGCTGATATTGACTTAACTGTATGGATCGATTCCGGATGGAAAAGTAAATCGATTTAGCTAAGTGTATGTGCGTTCGTCCGCATGTCAGCCAGTAACTCAAAAACAAATAGAGCTAGAGTTTTGAAATTCACATAAAGTATTTCTTTGTCAAGGCTTCGAGTAGCTGCCATACAAATTTAATAAAACCAATTTAATATCTTTAAAACTCATAATACAACAAGGGAGGTTAAAAATTATATATAGGAGACAACTATAATCTTCCTCGTTTAAGTATGATTTTCATAAGACAAGCTCACTTAATTTAAACCTTTCTTTTAAACACTTTTTAAATTAAATTTAATTTTTTTATTATTTTGTTTATAATTATATATTTTTAAATCTAATCATTTTAAATTTTGTTTAAATTAAGCTCGGACCAAATGGTTATGCATTTATTGTCACAAATAATGGATATGTTTTAGTTCATCCAGATTTTCGTCCAATTGTAAGTTAATCAATTAATAAAGTTCAAAATGATTACAATTGAATATATATTTATTTTTAAGTTCCAAGGCGATATATTAAAGCCTTCATATAATTCAGTTGATATGGTAGAAGTTGAATTAATGGATGATGGTAATGATCCTAGAATTTATAGTTCACATTTAATAGAGGTAAAATGTTTAATTAATATTAAAAACAAAACAAATGTCAAATGCCAAATAAAATAAACTTATATTAATATTTTTAGATGAGAGATGCAATTGTTAATCAAACTACTGGCAGATTATGGCTCAAAACCAAATATCATTACGATGAAATGGTACATTTAAGATCGATTCTTACTACACCAACACCGTGACGACGCTATACGATGCTTTCTATACGTTTTTAATGCAGATATTCACATTAAATAGCAAAGATATCAACAACGCCGTTTTCACATACCGTTCGTTCTATATCGTACTTTGTCGTCTTTGCCGATATAGTAAGAATATATTCATTAAAAATGCATATCAATTGCCAACTGATTAAGGAATTTTGAAAAACATTTGAGATAAATAAAAACACACTCATGTTTGTAATTCTTTCTACCAGTATAGTGTAGATGAAAGTACGGTATCGTCATTTTAAGAGACGTTTTCACTGTGTCAGTGTAGTAAAAATCAACTTTTACTAATATTTTAGATAATTCAAATCTATTTTTTTTAATTTAAACTATTCTTTTTTTTTTGCACAGAGACGTGCCACCAAAAATAGTCGTAGATTATATTTTTGGACAAAAATTCCAAATACACCATTTACAGTAGTAGTTACATATCCTGAACAATATGGTTTATATAGACTTGATGTTCAGGGTGAAGAAGAAATTCATCGTGTTATTACAAAAGGAAATTCAGTTTTGAGTTTTTTCAGTGGCTCAAATTGGAAAATTCATCCAGATTGGTAAATTTTTTGATTTATATTTTTATATATCCATCTTTAATTCAAATTTATTTAATTATATTATATAAAATTTATTTTTTATAATAATAGTAATTATAATAAGAATTACTAATTTTCAGGCTTTATTGTAAGCATAGAAATATGACATTCGTATCAAAAGAAGCCGAATTAGTTTATTTTATGGAAAAAATGTCAGAGCCAGGATGGAAATGGCCACTGAATCGAACGCCACATCCGCCAGAACACACATATAATACAGCTGCCATGTATTGTAAGTTTTAATATATTATTTTAAATTAATTTTTATTTTTTTAATATAATTTTTATTTAAATAAATAAAAAAAAAAAATTAAACAAATTAATACAATTATATACGTAAATGCATAAACATAATACAGATTGAAAATTATTAATTTTTTTTTTTAAATGACGCTTCTTAAATTTGTTTATTGTTAAATATAGAATTGTTTTTGCCTTTAATTAAGTTTAAAATGAAAAAAAAAAAGAAAATAAATAATAATTTTTTTTTTTTTAATAATTAGAAAATTTTGAAATTTAATTTTAATTATACTTAAATAAATTTCAATTAAAAAAAATGCAATAAAAATCTGCTTAATTTTAATTACAAGCGGGATTTTTGCATGGCTTTCAAATATTTAAAAATTCATAATTTATTACTTTAAATTTATGGTTTTTTTTTTAAATTTGAGAAAAATTAAATTTTATTTATTTTTAAATTTTTTAAATTAATAGTATAATAATAGAATTATTGAATAATATTAATTTTTAGTAGTTTAATATAATAATTTAAAGATTTTTTTAAAAATCATAAAAGTTGCTTCGGTAGCAATTAAGTTTTTAATAAGATTAAAAAGTTGCTTCGGTAGCAATTACATTTTTAATAAAATTACAGATATTAAAATGAAAAATATATTTTAAAAAACTAGAATCTAAATTCTTATGAACTAGTATATATGATTTAAGTTAAATATCAGAATTTTCTAAAATTTAATTATTAGCTACGATATAAAGTAATTTTAAATTCAATTAAAGTTTTATTTTTTAAATATATATCAATTATCAAATAATAATCATACTAACATAATTTTAAATATTTATATATAGTGATATATGTATATGAAAAATTAACCGATTCTAAATAATTTACATTTAATTATAATTACTTTACGCTCAGAATATTTTTAAATTTTAAAAATATTGAGATTATTTTTATTAAAAATTTTTATACCCGTATGACTGTAGGTCAAAAAAAAAATTGATTTAGCTATGTATGTCCGTCCGTCCGTCTGTCCGTCCGCACGATAACTCAAAAACTAAAGGAGCTAGGATCTTGAATTTTCGCAAATTCGTTTTTTTTTTTTTGCGATAGGCGTCATCGCTATTTAAATCCAGCCACTTTGGTTCATGGGTTCGGGTACCTGCCATACAACTTCTTTTTTTATATGATCATTACTCTGTACCAATTACAGCTGCGTGTCCGAAATTTTGCGAAAAGTAGTTTAGTTTTATGACCAAAGACCTGCGGAAGGGCCCAGGTTCGAATTCTAGTGAAAGTGAAAAAACTTTTCTGGTTTTCGACTCGACTCAGCTACCATTCGCCATTGGGTTCAAATTAATGGCATAATCAATAATTAATAATTATAAATCTTTAATAAAAAATACTTTAATATAAAAATATAAACAAATGCAAAATATAAACAAATAATTTAATTAAATAATATAACTCGCAGATATATTATATATTAATGCAAAATATAAACAAATAATTTAATTAAATAATATAACTCGCAGATATAGAATACCATATAAGTAAAATACAAAATATTACAATATAAACAAAAAATAGAATTGTAAATATTGAAAATCTAAGACGTTTCTACATGTTATAAGGCCTAGTACTATCTCATGTTTAAATTGTATGTGGAATTCAATAAGACCAATTCTAATAACACGAATATAATAATGACCCCCTGTTCCAACATGTACCTATGGTACAGACAGGCTTATTAGCCTAACAGTTGAACAGTTAGCGCTCAAAAAAAAAAGTTACTGCAAAATTTGGTTGGTCTACTCCAGAGGGTTTGAGTAGCTGCCAAACAACTCCTTATTATATACTTTTAAATGAACTTGGCCGTGTCTATGGCTTTATTTTTCATTCTGTCAGTTAGTGATACATTTATATTAGAAATCTGACCATAAATTTAAAAGAATTGTATATATAAATTTAAAAGTGGCTTAGCGTGTAAATAGATCCGAGTTCGATTCTCCTTCAAAGATAAATTTTTTTTTTTTTTTTTTTAAATTCAACAGAAATAATAATTTTATATGAGCATTATACTACACCTAATTAAGCTGGTATATTTGAAATTTTGCCAAAAGTAATTAATGTTTATAATAAAAATGATATAATGTTTATATAACGGTCATACGGTTATCCCAGAGTTGACACAGTACTCTACTACACTCTTCCTCGTTTATTAATTAATTAAAATTTAAATTAAAAATTAATATTGAAAATCATTGATAATATTTATTAAATTATATATAATAATTTACAACCCTGTTTTTTTGAAACTAACTCTTGAATGGAATCTACAGAGAAACAAATGTAGGAGGTGCGTAAAATTACATGGAAAAGGGCAGTGACGGGAATTAAGGGTAGTGGTTAACGAAAATCAAATAGCTAGTTTAGAATAGAATGTGATATACAAGTTTTGTAGAAGTTCTATGTTTCCCAAGTTGGAGGTACTACATTAAAAAAATTATTATTCCTAGTTATCTGTTTATTGGTGTCGGAGGCCAAATAATTTTAAAGTTTTTCACGCAAATACATAGCCTAGCGTTGAGGTTGAAACAGATAATTTGTTTTAAACAGATAATGTTATGACATTTAATCTATTAGCACTGTTATCTTATATTTTCTTCAAAGTACTAATGAATTAAAAGAATATTTTATTATGAATATTTCAATATTTTAAATAATTTTTTTAAAATTAATATAAAAACAAAAACTAAATTAATTTTATTTTATTATCTGAAAAATTAAAATGTTAAAAACAAAGATACCTAAATTTTGCTTTATATATTTTAAAATTTCGGACTTTTCATATACATATAAATTTTATATTAAGTAAATTCGTTTTGATTTTAATTTGTTTTTTTTTTTTTTTATTTTTCATACTAATTTGCAATTTTAAAACACATATATCTATATACATATATATATCATCTGAATTCGTATATATATTCGTTTTTTTAATATTTAATATCCTTATAATTTTACAATACTTAAAAAAAAAAAAAACAAAATAACAAAAAAAAAAAAAAACAAAACGAAAAAAAAATATTGGCAAATCCACAGTTAACGTTAAATCAAATTCGAATTCGGGTCATCCTCCAACATCCACGGCTTACAAGGAAAGCTATTCACCTTATTTCTGTGAGTAATAAAAATCACTTTAAAAAAAAAAAAAAAAATATGACAACTCAATAACCATAAAATCGAATTTCAATGCAAATTATTATATTATATATATATAAATTTTTTTTTTTTTTTTTTAATTGAAATTCAAAATATAATAAGTGCACCAAAAAATATATATATATATATATAAATTATGAATTTATACAATTTATATAAATATAAAACAGTTTTTTCACACCTAAATTAAAATTTAAAATTTTGTATTTAATATCCTATATATATAATATAGATTTTTTAAGTTAATTTACACCAATAAAAATTATAATGCACAATTTTAAAATTTTATAAAATTAATATAAATTTAAAAAAATTTATAATTTATTAATTAATTAATTAAAAAAAAAAAAAAACTATATAAAAAATAAAAGACAAACAAAATACCAAAAAAAACTATCAAATTAATTTTATATTATAAATTATATGTATGTAATAATTAATTTTGCATGAGTAATGGTATTTTGTCATAATTTGAATTTACCAGGGACTATAGTGCAGTTGGACTTAAATTCGCATTACAAAAACCAACTTTATCTAAGATTATTTTACAATAATATCCATCAGGTATCAAAATCTCATTAACAAAATATTTTTATGGCAAACTTCACATTTTAACTGTAATCGTAACTGTCATCTGTCATCATAATTTGGATTTATCCTCAAAGGTTTTTTTAGATACAAGCAAAATGTTGCAGATGTCAATAAACCGTTTTTATTAAGAAAAACTTAAAATACACATTAAAATACAATGTTAGAGCTTAATTTTTTGTATTTTGTATATATTTTGAAGACACATACTTATTTCCAAAAATATATATACTTCTCAAAGTTTCAAGGTTTATACATAAATATTTGCAAGTTATAGAGGTCGGTTATCAAATCAAAATGCAGGAACTTTTTATAAGAACAAAATTTAATTATGAAATATTTTGAAAATATTTTCAGAACCTTAACTTCTAAATATTTCTCTTTAATAACTTAAATATTTTTCAATGAAAAAGTTTTAAATTTTAATTTTAACCAATATTGCATATTTTTATTTCGAATTACTATGAAAAGTTACAGACACCTGCCTGTATATTTTAGAATAATTTTTAACAAACACTAGTATTTAAGTAAATCTTTCTTAAATCTTAAATATTATAGCGAATCAAATTAAAGTCATAATTACAAACTTTTATATTTAATTTATAAATTTTTCCTTCTAGATGAATCAAAGATTAAATTTATTGTAAATACTGAGATTTTGGTCGAAAATTTTTTTTTAATTAATTTTTAACAATTAAACTGTACATAAGTTATTTTACAAAAATTTTAAAAATTAAAAATCTACTCACATCTTTTCAAAAATAATAAATCCAAATCAAATTATTCTGTACCAAATAATATTTAGCCACTTCCCTTTTATTAAATTACTTTTTACAAGAGTTTTACTCTTGTAAAAAAATTAAAATTTAATTATAATTTAATTAAAATTAACAAAAAAAAAACAAATATAAATTTTTAATAATTAAAATGTAATTTTTGAATTTTTTTGTTTTTTGAAAAAAAAACCATTTTTGGAATTTTTGAACATTTTTCCTAAAAACAAAATACATACATATACAATATGTAAGTAAGTTTCAAGTAAAATTTTGTATAATAAAGTATATAAACATTTATAATATACCTACATAAAAAGTTATTAATTTTGAAACGTATTTTAGAATACGTTAGCTGAGGAATTGCACTCTGTATATATTGAAAAAAATAATGAATAATACAAAATGATTTTATATTAGTAAATAAAATATATATATAGTTAATTGTTTTATTCTATTCTATATGCATGTATAATACTTTATTTTAATTCCTGTTTTTTTAATTATTATTATTTAATTTATTAAAATTATAGTTATAAAAGCGCACTAGTATTGTAGTTTTAATTAATTTTAAAATAAAATAAAATTAAAATTTTTTTTTAATTAAAAGAAAAAGAATAGGTACATTAAAAATATTAATATGTTTAATTTTTTTTTTTATTGCATACTTTTAGGCGATCGTGATCTTGTTCAGGCATTGGCGTTCGATGCTAGAGTTACTGAATGGTTCTCAAAAAACACCAGTTTTAATAATAAGGATGATAAAGGGTAAAATTTATATTTTTTTTTTTTAAATTTTGTTTATTTTTTTTTTTAAATTAATTAATTATTTTTTGTACACATATATATTTTCAATTATAAACAATTAACAATAATCTAAATTAGATATTATAGTGACCCTATAAAATTAAAGTTGTGCTAATTTTTTAAAAACTATTTTAAAAATGCATTTTTAAGTAAAATTTGATAATTTAAAAACTTAGCTATATTAAATATTGAGTTTTGCTAATTTGAATTATGTTCATCCGGGTGTAATAAAGAATAATACTTAACTGTAAAATAAAAGCTATGCATTCTGCTTAATGTTTAAGTTTTCTATCTTAATGTAAAGCTTTTGTTTCTTTAAAAGATATTTTCAATATCTACTGAACTAATAATAAATACTAGCTATATTTGATTAATGCCATGAGGGTCACTATTTTAGAATAAATCAAAATATATTATTATATCTATTAGTTTGTATACATTTTTTTTTTGTTTTAAATCAATATATTTTTTAATTTTTGTTTTTACAAAATTTATAATTTTAAGAATTTATTTGCTTGCTGTATATAAATTTTTTTTAAAAAAAAAAACTAAATGCACATTACTTACACGTAGTTTGTTTAATAAATAAAAAACTAAATTAAAAATTGTTTATTTATATGAGTTACGATAGAACTGCATTTATATGAAAAGTATATCTATAGTTTTCATGATTTAATTTTTTTTTTTTAATTTTTTTTTTAAATTAGCTTAAAGTTTTAATATATTAAATTTACTTAATATATTAAACTATATTTTAATTAAAGTTGACATTTATTTATTTTATGTTTTTGGAGTTTTTTTTAGAATTGTAATAATAATGTATGAGAATTTTTCAGATTTTTCTTATTATTTAAAAATATATTCTTATCCGAAAAAATAAAATCTAAGGCCTAGAAATAGGAAAGGACAAAGAAATTTAAAAATTCTGTTATTTAAATTTCTTTTATTTAAAATCCTTTTATTTTCAAACCTAATTACTATAATCATATTTGTACATACATATATATATGTTAGTTCCTAAATTATAAACAAAAACTAGAGAAAATTTATAAATACCGTTAACTCGGAAACCGTTAGGAATAGTCCTCCCTTCATGCTAAGTATTTTGCTCTTTTTTATCTCCTCTATCACCCCTTACAAGTTTACTCCTGAAACACCCCGTATATTGTAAATATTCTGAAAAAATCATATATGCCTAATATTGAACAAAATAAAGCTTTTAAAAAACATGATTTGAAGGAGGATTTGGAGGAGGATGAAAAGTAGGATTTTAAAAAAACGAAATTTAAATTAGCAGGATTTTATAAACAAATTTTAATAAAATAATTATTTATTTAATAAATAAGATATGATTAAAAATATGAAAGAGACAAACCAAATGAAACGACGGAAGAATTACTTGTATAATTTGGAAAAAAGTACCGAACCCAGACTGAACAACTAAGTTTTTGTAAATAAATTTTGCCTTAAAAATCATTATATTTTTTTGTAAAACTCTCCTAGTCTGAGCACGACTATTAAGAATTTTTTTCTTTTTTATTGTTTTGTTTTTAATTTTTTTAAAATTACAAATGCTTGAAAAAAAACAATGTATTATAAGTTCCCCATTTTTTTTTTATTTTAAATAATTTTTATAAAACCAAAACACAGACTTTTTTTTATTTAAAATTAATTCAAAGCAGCGAAAAGGAACACTTTTCTTTAAAAAAAAAAAAAAACAACAACAACAAAATTATATTAAAAGATTTTTTTTTTAAATTAAAATTTTTAAAAACTTTCCATTTGAATGGAACAGCCCAATCGCAGTATTAATGGGTTTACTGCCAAGGTAAATTTTTACAAAAAAAAAAAAAAAATGGAAAATACAAGACAAGGGGTAGCATTACCATATTGATCAAAAAATATCAGACATGTTGCCAGTCGATCTATCATAACCTAATAGTTTATAGAATATTTCATAGAAAATTTAATTTAATAATTCAAGTTTTAAATTGATTTTTAGAATGGGGATAAAGTTCGTCCCAGAAAATGTAAATTATAAAATTTTCAAATTTAAACAAATTTAAAAAGCAATTTTGCAATAATTTCAAACAACATCATGTTTTAATATGACATTAAAATATGGCGAATAATGAATCAATTAAATTGAAAGTTATTATTGTGTAAAAACTTTTAGGGATAAGAAAAGAAGAACATAATAGAGTTACGGTATTTAGTTTTAGAATTTTAGATTTTCTCAAAGGGTCCAGCAGATTTGTGCGCAACGATTGAATTTTTTTGTTTTTCTACCATATTGACAGTTAAATTTCGCTTAAAAATAAATAGAATATCAAATAAAATTAATAGTCTAAAAGCTTAGTCTAAATAAACTTTGTCTAAAAGTATCTATTTATTCATTAATTTTATTATAAAACGTAAGTTTGTTTGATATTTATAATTATTATTAAAAAGTTTGATTCATTCTTACAACAATTCCGCTAATTGCGTTAATTTTCATTTATTTTGCTAGCGATACCATAAAAATTTTTTATACTTTAACTTAAAATTTAATCACTTTAAATTCATGTTTTATTTCATTTTGTGCAAATGAGTTGAAAAAACATGGATAAATATAAAAAATAAATCGCTATTAATTGATACATTTAAAGCTAACAACACAAAAATCGACTTTCGATCATCAACGAAATTCGCTTCGTCCAACTTTCTATCGTCAAATACAAAATAATTGTAATTTAACGCCAAAACTATCCCGAAAGCCTATAGATCTAGAAGTTATTCAAATTCACTTGCTAATGTACTTAAAACAAATTTCCTAACAGATAAATATTTAGTTAGACGTCGATGGTTTAGTTAAGCGTGATGCAAATATTTCGTTGATAAACGGAACTGTGTTTACAGCTTAAGTAAAAAAGCCAATTATCATGAGCTTATTTTTACATCTTACTAAACATATCATAAAGAAATGCTTCTTTCTGAATTACTCTTCTATTCGAAATTTTTTTTAATATTAATAGTAATTATATTTAGAATAATAAAACTTTTTGATTAAGTACATTAATTATAAAAATATGATTAAATCATCTGAATCATATGATTTGCAAATAAACTATTTTTAAGTACGAGTATACTAGTTTTTTTAGAGTTTAAAGTTTAGTCGCTAATAGAACTTTGTTGACATGACTGAAATGGGATATCAAGCTATAAAAAGAAATTAACTTAGTATTAATTAGCTTTGGCAACATTCTACTAATTAGCTAATAATCATAATAGAAAATAAAAATCAAAAAATTTAAAATTTTTTTGGTAATATGCAAAAAAAAATCATTTAATAAACTTAAAAATATCTACATAATATTTTGCACTTTAAAACACAAATGCTTTTGAAAAATTATTAAGCAAAATTAATTAAAAAATTAAAATTTTTATTTTAACCAATTAATAAATTGTTAATTTAATTTTAATTGATATTAAAATTATTTTTAAAATAATATTATTTTACAAATTTTTAATTGCTGCCACTTTGATTGAAAACAAATAAAGGAATGAATTTAAACAACGTTTCGGTATAACAGTAGCATTCTTGGCAACCCAAAGTGGATTAACACGTTGGCAAGAATTTTATACAAATAATAATAGTGAATACAGACAAGAGTAAGTTTAATTAATACCTTATAAATTTAGTTTTTTATTTAAAATATAAAATTTATATTTTATTAGTTATGGCTTTAGAGAAATAAAAGCGATTGATGAAATTTGGTATAAAAGAGCTGTGGAACAACATTTTATAGAACCTCAAAGTTTTGTTTTTTCAGTACCATTTAATGCTGGAGGTAAATACAATTTAAATACTAAATTAACCTATTGGTTTTTGTTATTTTTAATTTTAATTAAATTAAAAATTTTTTATATATAGAAAATCCAGATGAAGCTTTAGTAACTGCCAGTCATGCAATATTTCATTCAAATGGTAAAGAATCAGCACCAGCTGCTGTTGTTGGTTTCCAATTTGAGTATTCAAAACTATTATCATTATTTAAAAATATAACAACTAGTGTAAGTAATAAAATTAATATTTGATAAATTAATAAATTTAAATTGTTTTTAATTTGAAATTTAAAATTTTAGTGTGCTGATTGCCAGACGATGTGCTTTTCAGATAGTATCAATTGCTTTATATTAGATAATAATGGTTATATTATTGTTTCACAATATAAAGAGAATATTGGAAAATTTTTTGGTGAAGTTAATGGACAATTAATGCTTCGTTTAGTTCAAGATCGTGTATATGAAGAAGTTGTAATATATGATTATCAAGCAATTTGTTTTAAAGAATCAAGTCAAGATAATGGATCCAATTATTTATATTCGGTATATGACAACATATTATTATTACACATATTTTTTTTCATAACTAATGGCTTTTTGTTTTTAATTTTAGCCTTTGGTTCAAATTTTAAGATTTTTAAAATTAATTATAAAATGGACATTTTGGTATCTTGCACAATTTCAATTAGTTTCATCAGAAATGTATTACACAGATGATAATACAACTGATTATGGTTTAAATATAAAAGAAATGTTAGCACGTGTTACATTAAGAAGAACACGTTTAATGGGATGTGATCAAAAACGTGTATTATATACATTAAATACAAATAAAGATAATATAGCATTTCAAATACCGGCTTCTGGATGCGAAAGACAATTTGTTGTATATCCGATACCTGGTACTAATTTAATATTATTAGTTGTTGATATATTATGCCCGCCGGAATGGGCAATATTAACTACAAATCCTACAGAAATACAATATGATACAAATTTTAGTTTAGCATGTCATAAAGTAAGTTCAGAGCTAACTAGAACGCGACCAAGTAGTTGTATTAACAAACATATAAACGTAAGTAGATAAAAAAAATTATAAATTATTTACATTTTTTGTAGATTTAGTCTTATTCTTATTTACGGTTCAGTTATATGGTAGGCATTTCTGTAGAAGCTATAAACGAACCAAGATCTGGAATAGCAGGTATAAGCAATATGAAAGCATTGAGATCAGTTCTCACCAATTCACATTTTCTCTTCAACTTATTTTTATGGTAGGACAAGAAAATGTGGTCATCGTGAAGCTATACATATTTATATATGCTACATATTTATATAGCTTATGGTAAATATATTCAAAACAATACGGGTCGTTGTCAGCTGTATTTTATCTATTTACCAATTTGGTAACTTTGAATTCAATGTTCCAAGAGATCTAGAATCTAAGCAATCTGCAGAAATAATAAGGTTTTTTTAAACGAAACCTTAAGATCCCAGCCATTATTGATTATCGAAATATAGCAAACGCACTTCTAAAGGTTGCAAACCACTATTTTTCTACTATATTTCTTTGTAGAATTGAAACATTAAATTTTAGAAAATGTCTTCATAGAAGAACTAAATATTATTTTAAGTTTACCATTAAAGTTTTTAAAGATCTTAGACCCTAGTAACCTTTGTCAGTCCAAAATAATATTTGTTACAATTTTTTTGATTTGTTTTTATATGAGTATACATTTGACGAAAAATACTCTGGGTAAACGCTAAGTTGGTCAATTTTATCTTATTCAAAATATATTCAATGTCCACAAAAAAATCGAACATTTATTTATTTTTCAATTATTAATTAAATATTTATTTTTCCTCTCTTTTTTTTTTCTAGGAAAGTTCAATAGAATTTTGTGGAGATGCGACAAGTTTACTGGTTAATCGAATTTTAGTAATACTAGCTTTAATTCTATTTAAATTTCTTTAACAATTTTTACCAGTTTTTATTTTTTAATTTGTAAATCAATTTTTAAATGAAAAAAACAAAAATTAAACAAAAAAAAAAACAAAAATAAAATATAAAAAAAAAACTGAAATGAAACAATCTGGAAACATACTTAGATAGCTTTTGTATATTTCACAACTAAATATTTATACCTTAAACGTATATTATAAATAATTAATAAAATAAATTAAAAAAAAAATTAAATAAATAAATTAAAAAAATTAATTAAATAATTAATTGACAAAAAAAAAAAAATTAAATAAAAAAAATATAGGCAATTGTATTAAATTCTTTAGATAAATTTCAGATAAATTTCAAAATAAAAAAATAAAACACATAAAAAATCAAAACACGAAAAACTTTAAAGAAAACAATTTTCTTATACGTATTTATTAAATATACATACATATATAAATATAATAACATACAAAGCAAAACAAAAAAAAATTTTCCAACAAACATCAATTACAACATCACATTAACAACCAACAATAAAAAACATATATTAATATAAACATAGAAAATCATATAAATATTAAAATTGAAAAAAAAAAACAAATTCTTTATTCTTAACTGCCTTTAAAATTAAAATATAGTTTTAAATATTAAAAAATATGTATAATTAAAAAAAAAAAAAAATTAATAAATTAATTAAAAGGAGAAAAAAAAAATATACAAATGCGGTCAGAACAAGACTGACACTTTACATTTTTTTAGGATAATCATTAATTAAAAGTAATTAATTAATTAAGAAAATATAACATAAAACATAAAAATTCATCAAAATACAAAAACAAAAAAAGAAAAACGTACTAAGAAAATGAATAAACTTTTTAATGAGTTCCTCTTCGATTTTTGAATCGAAACTTATAATAATTTAAGTTTAACGTTTTAAATCTTTATACTAATTTAATTGGTAGAACTTTTGAAAAGTCGAATCTTTTAATATTTATGAAATATTGAATTAAAAAATCAATTATCAATGTTTAGAACATGGATCTTTATTTTAGCAAACTTTTAAATATTATCTAACGAAATTAGATAATGTAGATAGTTTTCAAAATATAATTTCGAAAAATTAAATTTATTTAAGTAAGTAAGTAAGCTTCTGCATTAGTTTTTATGCCTTCATTTAATTAACTATATTAATATTTTAATTCTTAATCCATACAGTATTGAATTGTATAAAACTGTAATGTCCCAACTGACTTAATTTAATTTTAAAACTTAAATATTCTTTCAATTAAAAATTAGTATTTGATTATTCAAATTTTTAGTGTTTTTTAGTACTTACGTACTTTTTGTATTCATAGCTATTTTATATTTTTTCTTCTTGAATTTTTTTTGTTATATTTTTTTTTAATGCATATATAATATATATTATAACTCCATATATTTTGTCTATTTTTTTGGTAAAATATATTATATGATGTACCGACAGTACAGCACCGACATATTCAATGTATACTATAGCCATTTATATTATATGATCGAATCTAATAGAGTTTTAATTTAACGCATAGGTAGGCATAGAAAATATTTCGCCAGTCCTTAAATTTGATTTTCAATAAAATTTCATACTTACTTGTTTTTTAAGTTCTCAATCTACGTTTTCATTTACTTGGGATCAATTATATAAACTCTAATTTTTCGATACCTAAGGGTTAAGAAGAGTATGCTTCAGGTGGACTAAGTTTAAAACATTTAAATATGAATGTCTTCATTCTAACCTTCTAAATAGTTGCTGTTTTGCTACATAAGACAAAAATCTAATTTAAAGTTAATGTTTTATTAAATTATATCTCATTCATACCTTTAATATCTTCATTCAAATATCATAATCGAAGAGGAAACTTCTGTGTAACTAAACTTTAAATGATTAGCCAAAAACTAAAAAAAAAAAAAAACAAAAACAAAATTTTGTAATATAAAAATTTCTCAATAAATCAATGATTTCAATTTTAATTTATATACTAAAATTTAATTCGATCGACACATTATTTTTATTTTATCCCCAAATTTCTAATTGGTTATGGTATTATTTAAAAAAAAAAAAACCAAACATTTATTGATTGTACTTTTCTAGATAATATTGTACTAATTCAATAATTCTGAATAAAAATATTTATTTAAAAAATAAAAACTAAAAATGAAAATTAAAAAGAAAAATAAAAACAAATAAATTAAAAATGAAAATTCCATTATACAAAAATACTAATTACAAAAAAAACTATATTAAAATATTAGTGCCAAAATTTATTTCCATATTGCTAGTTAAAATTTCTAAAAAAATGTCCAAATTAATAAAATAAAACGAAAATTAACTATTAAATAAACATCGACAAAACTTGAACTATTTGGAAATATTTAACTAGAATTAAATTCAATAATTATTTTTTTAAATTGTATTTTTTTAATTACTCATTACTCACAAACAATGCCTTTATTGTGTTATAACTACAACTAGTTGTGTGCCATTGCACTCAGAAAAAATTAATCAAAAATATTCTATGCCCAACCCAGAATCAACCGCTATTACAAGGAAAGCGTAATGTTAAATTTCTCTCAAAAATACTTAAATACGTAATAATTTTTATCAAGACAATATAACGTTTAATAATTAAATAAATTTGTCTAACTCTGTTTATTCAAGGTAAAATAATACGTTATTGTGTTAATAATTTCCAATAAGATTTTTGAAAGATTCCAATACATATACACAAAAATTTTATTATATCTATCAGTTAGACGTTAATTAGCAATCTATCAAATAGAAGTTATAAACAAGAAAAAATCTAAAAATTCCGTCTGAAGAAGCAATAGAGGCATTGAGAACATATTTAATGAAAAAAATTTTAAAGAATTTTTTTTAATTTTGTTTTGCTTTAAATTTTAATTTAAACAAAAAAAAACATTAAATGCGAACTCCAAAATAAAATTTGTTTAAAAAGAAGAATTTTTTTAAAAATATAAGATAAAAAAAATATTGTATTTTAATATACCAGCATATGCCTTTTCTAACAAAAAAATTTCCAATTAAATGTATAAAATTATATTATAATTATAATAAAATGTTAATTATAAATTAAGGCAAATATAATTAAAAATCAAAAGACACACATACATACATAACTAAACTTTTATATATGTATTTATATATTTAAGAATTTAATTAATTAATTTAACAAATTGTTTTTTTTTTTAAATTTAAATGATTATGCAAGTTTTTGTTATGTGTTATTGATAGCAATGTTTTAATTTTGATTTGATTAGAAAGGTATCGGCTACGAGCACAGTGTCTCAATAATTAATATAATTTTTAAATTATATCTGGCTTCCTTGCATCAAGGCAAAGGTCTTTTAGCAATATTTATAATATGTATAATTATTCACCAATTGCCAGCATTTATTAATTATTATTATTCGCTCCACTGGCCCAGGCTCTGACAAATTCAAAAAATTAAATATAATTTAATCATGAGTCATTATAAATTACTCTACAAGATCCTTTATTAGATATTGAGCACAGCTTCGGATACTAATTAAATGAATATTATGATGGTTTCAATTGTAATTGAAATAATTATTTTACAAATTTTAATCTTGTATAAATTAAAATTCTAATTAATTAGTTTTATTTGTTGTTAAAAAAAATTGCGCATAACAAAAATTCGAAACTCAATAGTAGATTTGATTTAATGTTAAAGTAATTGAAAAAAAAATGTATTATTAAATTTAATTAAAAAAAAAACCGTTTATTTCAAATTAATAGAATTGATCATTTGCAAATTATTTTTATAAATTAATATACATATGTATTCAATGTATATATAATATTTATATAAGTAATACATTAGATGTACATTATATACATTATAATATGTAACTATTTGAAAAAAAAAAATGTAACTCGGAAATAATTTATATAAAATAAATATATAATAATTAGTATAAATTCTTCTTAACTGTTATCTGTTAATTATTAACTGTTAACTATTATGTTAACTGTTAACTATTAATTCACTATACCAAATGTAGTAAAACTATTAATATTTAATTTAAAATTTTATGTAATATTCGTCTAAAATTCTTTGTAGGTATTTAAAAAGCAAAAAAAAAATTTAATTATATTAATAAATAAATTAAATATTAATTTATATAAATTATAAATATTTTTGTGTATAGAAGAAACAATTACTTTTAGAAAATGAAATTAAAATTTCTATTATAAATTTAATTTTTAACTCAAAAAAATTAAAATTATTTTCAAACAAGAAATTTTTAAATCAATTTTATTAAAAATTTAAGATTTTTTTTTTTATTTTAACAATGTTGCATAATTAATTTCGGTTATTTAGATTTTTAAATAAAAGTAAATTTATTATCTATTCAAATTATTATTCAAATTAAAAAATATTATTTAATAAAGCAGTTTATATTAAAAAAAATCTCACTTATTAAAATTAGAATTTATCTACTAAATATATAAATGTATAGCAAATTTTTATTTTCTATTAGAATTTTTCAAATTTTTCATATTTTTGTTTTAGGGTTAAGTGAATTAAAAAAAATTTATACAAAAATTAGAAATTTTAAAATATTTAATAAAACGCAACTTCGAAATTCAAATTTAACAATTTTTGAAACACGATTTATTTTTTTAACAAATTAAATTCAGATCTTTATAAAAGAAATTCAGCTTTTTATTCAATTAAGTTTTAAATTAAATTAGACGTTTTATACAAAAACGAAATAAAATACTATAGATACTATATATAGTTATGTTGCTTGAATTGAATTATACAACCGAAAGTATCTTAACAATTACCAAATTGTTCTATACAGTTAAAAATTTAAAAACCAATTTCAATTAAGCTTGAAGTGTAATATTTTAAAATTCAAGAAGTTTGAAAATAATTTCTTGTATTCCAAAATAATTAGAAATTATAACATTGTATTCAATATTTTGTAAATATGTATATTTAACGAAAATATGAAAAGAAATTTAAACAATTATTTCAAAAATATGTAGTTAATTTTTTGCTAAAAATTTTTATTTATTATATAATATATATTCGTGTTTATATTAAATTATATTAAAAATTATTATTTTAATTGTAAATTAATAAATGATTATCTAAAGATGTACTATGGTACTATTTATTTAAGGTTATTATTAAAAATTTTATTTCAGATTCCATTTATTGATTTTAAAATAAATAATTATAATTAAAATAATAAAAATTCCTATTACTATTAATATATTAATAATGTCTAAAAGACTTTCCTAATTTGGCTTGCTATTATGTTTAGTTCCTAAGTAAATTAAAAGTTATTTGTACGTTCGTTTTATTTTGAATATTAACAATGTACAACTCAGAGCCCTCAACAAATTAGGGTTATATATATTATAATTTTGGTTTAATAGTTTTTCTGCATTTTAGAAACTTATTATCTTAGATCTGTTATAACAGACTTATAATTTTTTAATAATTTAAATTTACGCGAATATATAATAATAATAAAATTTATTTTTGTCTAAATTCAAATAATTGTAAATAATATTATATTAAAACATTTGTAAATTTGTAAAAAAAATGAAAAAAAATATATTGTACTAAAAACCAAAAATTATTTTACTTAAATTTTAATTAGAAAATATTTATATATCGTTTTAAATGATATTTTACTATTGTTACGTTTTAAAAACGATGATAAATTTATAATCCAAATTTAATAATTTATTCAAAAAAAAAAAAAAACAAATAAATAAATAAAAAGTAATATAATAGAATTAAATATTATTAAAAAATAGAAAATATTTCATTATTTTAATTAACGCACAAAAATTAAATAATAATAAAATTAAAAAACAAAAAATAAAATACATTTATAACCCTTTCCCACTGAATTTTTCCAATGTAAAGAAAAATACTATATTGATTAAAATTAAATATTTATATAAATGATAAAAGCTCTAACAAATGATCAAATATTAATTTTGCTTCTATATTAACTTATTTTATTCATTTAATATTTAAAATTAATTAATTAAATATTTTGTTTAGTTTAATGATACATATGTGTAAACAATTCTTTAACTTGGGAATACAATAAAAAAAATATGTAAAATATGTAAATTTATCAAAAATTACCTTTAACATATTATTAAGATTTATATGTATAATATGGAGTACTTATATTTTTATTTCGCTCTTCAAATTCATTTTAAAATTTAAAATTCGAAAAAAAATCGTTTTTATTTTTAAATCTGTATTACAATATTAATAAAATAATATGTTTCGTGGAATACTTTTTAATAAAGTTGCCGTATGTATTTCTTAAACATATTTCTATTGTTACACTTATAGGGAATATAGGGAGTTAAAGGCAACCATTTGAAGTATATGATCTTCTCGGGACTTGAATCCAACACAAACACTCAATTAAAATAACATGGGTTCTTAAAAGCTATGTCAGAATTCTTAATGCAGTTGCTTTCCAATGAGTTATAATTAAAGTTATACTATGTATTCAGTTTTTAATAATTCTGAGAGTTCATTAAGTAAAATTTCCAATCATTCTCAAAAACATAGGCGTTTTAATTACACGAATTTCAAGATGATCTATCAAATATATCTGAACTTCTTACAAAACAGTATAAAGATAATTTTATCTAAAAATCTCTATATTTTCGTAGAAATTATAGAATTCGTTCACAGACAACTATTCCCACAACTGCATTCTATATAAGAAACTTTGAATTAGAGTTTATAAAGTTTAAATTATTCATTAGATACATAAAATCTGTTGTATGTTAAAGGTAAATCTTTTAAATTTAAAATAATTAAAAAATATATGTCAGAAAATTAAGAAAAAAAAACCAAAAATTAATTAAAATATGTAATATAAAAAAAATAAACAAAAAAACTACAAAAAATTGTGCAAATCTATTGTAAGAAAAACCAACAAACAAACAAACAAAACCATCTATGAAATTTATCTGAAATTTTATCTTTCTTCATTAAATTAAAAACCGTAAAATCGCGATATTTATACGAATATTATAAATTAATAATAAAATTATAAAAAAAATGAAAAACCGCAAACAAAAAAAAAAATATATATATAAAAAATAATTCTAGCTATAAAAAAAAAAACTTTAAATTTAAATAAATTTAAATATAAAAAAAAAAAAAATTAAATTAATATAAATAAAAAAAAAAATGTATAAAGAAAAAAACCGTTGACTTTTTTTATCTGATTATTAAATTTAATTGAGTTTTAAATATAAGTATCTAATATATAGTAATTATAATAAAAGAAAATTTATATTTAAATTTAAATATAAATAAAATAAAACAAAAACAAAAACTATAACTTATTAATTATAATTTATGCAATGAAAATAAAAATTACAAAAATCTAACAAAAATTCCAAAATAACATCTTTAAAGTTGTCGATCGAAATTAATTTATTTTGTTTTTTTTTTTTTAATTATATGAAAATATTAATTTACCTGATTACTTCGTAATTAAACCAATAAAGAAAAATTTAAAAGAAAATTCAAAGAAAATTCAAAAACTAAAAATAAAATAAATTAAAATTAATTTAAAAAAAAACTAACAACTTAAGCTAGTTATATACATCTGTGTTAAAAAAAAAAGCTTTCTATTAAAAATAAATTGAGTCCAAATAGTATGTTAGATTTTCATTTTTCTTCTCTATTTTATAATATTAATATAACTGGGGGTCTATGAAAGTTTATCTAAAGCCACTTGGTAAAAAAGACATTACATAGTATTTTTTTTAATAATATAACTAGATGTCTGTGACAGTTAATCCAAGTGGCTTTTCTAAAAAGAAAATTCATTTAATTTTTCACAAAATGACTTACTAGTATAGGGTTCCTCATAACTAACAAGAGGGTCCCTTCGCAAAAAAATCGTTTAACAAAAAGACACACCTACAAAAATTTTTATGTTTCGACATCATTTAAAAGATTGAAAGAATGTTAACTTAGATATAATGTCGATTTGAACAAAATGATAATATAAATTGAGCGTGTTCGAAGTGTGCAATGCACACAGGCGCTGCAGGCGTCGAAAATTAAAAGGCGCCTACAAGATGATATGAAATTTAATTTTTTTACAATATGAAATTTTATTTTTTTTAGTTTTTAATTTTTTAAACATAACTTTTTCCTTTTTTTTTAAGCGTCTCCAAAACAATTAATGAAATTAATTTTTGACGATTTTTTTTTGTTTTTATACCTTTTTTCAGGCATTGAAATTTGCTTTCTGTTCTTAGAATCATTTAAGTTCTTTTGGAGTTTTCCATTTCATTAATGATATAATTTATTACGTAAATATTTTTTACGAGTGTTTATATAAAAGCTTTTATGACGAAATATTTTAGGTTCTATTCAAGGATTTGTTTTTGAAAAAGCTTTCATTGCTTGTGGGACTCATTTTTCAAATTTGTGTTGTGGGACTCATATAAATAATTATAATCAAAATATTATAGTTTATAGACTATAACCGAATTTTAAAATAAATTGACAATTATAAAATATCAAACATAAAAAAAATTGACAATGACTTCGCTTTACTTTTAAACGATAATAATATAAGACCATAGAAAATAGTGGCCGGGATTTGCTTATAATACTTATAGCTTTTTAGTACCTAATTGAAAAAAAAAAATTAAAGGCGCTAAACATTTTTCGCACACACACAAAAAAAACCACGAGCCGGGCCTGTTAATACATGTGATAAATTTTTTTAACATGTAGAAAAGTTTTAGATTTTTCATATATAGATACAATTCTGTTTGTTTTAAATGAAATAATATGGAATTATATCCAAATTATAAAGTATTTCTATATCTGTGAGTTATATTCTTTATCTAAACTTATTTTTAATATTTTGTATTTGTTTCCAATGGTGATTGGTAGCTAAATTCGAATCAAACCCCAAATAAAGTACTTTTTAATTTTAAATCTACAGCTGCAAAGAAATTTTTTAAGAAATGTTTGAAGAAAAAACTATATAAACAATATTTTTCGTTTTTCTTTTAATATATTCCAATTTTTTTATTACTTAATTTTATAAAACAGAGCTTAATTATAATACGTAACATATACATGACATCTTTTTTTTTAATTTTTTTTATTTTACAAATATGAATTACCTAAAATTTAAATTTTTACAGAAATATGAAAAAAAAAAATAAACGAAATAATAAAGATTTGTTTTTTTTTTGTAGTTTTTCTCTAAAAATGTTAATTAAATATTATACAAATATCGTTTTTTTAATATTATTAAACATATTCAAAAAATTTTTTTTTTGTTTTTAAGCTCTAAATTCTAATCAACTTCTAATCGTCTAAAACTTCCAACAACCCCTGCATCTAAATCACCAATACTATTACCACCAAAATTAGCTGATTCTTTTGTTATTTCAATTTGCATGTCATCCAATGCCAATATGGCAGCACGTCTCTTTAAAAGTTTTTCTTTAAATAGGGCAATCATATCAGCAATTGGTACTGTACCACCATATTCTAATGGCAGAATAGATGGGCTAATTTTTGTTTTTAATTCATCTACAGTTTTATGTAACTAAAAGTAAATGAAAATTCGAAAATAAATCAATAAATCATAAATAAAATTTTCGAATCTTTAAAACTAAGAAATAAATAGATACACGTTGGTAAAAATCTCTAAAACTTTTTCGAAATCGAACACAAATAAATATCCAACTTACTATTATACGTTTTTTTAATTTCTCTGTTAACATTGATACAGCAACTTCAATAATTTTGGCGCCATAATGTGGAATACCAATAAAATGAGTTTCTTTATGTCTCATTGGTGTTGAATTCTAAAAGAAAAAACAAAACAATATAAAATATTGTAATTTTAAATGAATTCTATTATTTTAATAATTTTCAATATATGTATATGCATCACTTACCTGAATACATTTTATCACATTTTTTAAATCAGTTAATGACCATAAACTAATAAAACCCATATTCATACCAGTTTCATCATTAATATAAACATAACCAGTAACTTGAGATTCTTCATCATCAAGCAATGCTTCACAGATTAATGAATGAACTCGGGCCATATGAGTTGATGTATATTTATATGGATCAAATTTACCAGCTACTGATAATATAACTTGTCTACCATATTCATCACGTTGTGCTAATGGTACTAAATAACCATTTTCAAAAATTTCCTTAATAATTGGATCTTCTATATCTAATTTTTGAAACCACATTGGATATAATTGACGAATTGTTAAATATTTTTCTAACATTTCACATGCAGCTGGTACTGAAAATTTTTTTGTTCTTAAAAATCTTAATAGAAATACTGCATCGGTTCGACATTTTTTTATATGCGGATGTTTTCCTATCCATTCACGAAATTGTGTTAACGCTTGTTTACGAATATTTTCATCTTCTCTTAAATCATCTTTTGCCATTTTTTTAAATTCTTGATTTAATTTACATACATATGGATCATAATCATCAGATACTTTTTGATTTAGATGAGCTGAATAAACTGATTCGGTTTCCAACATTTTCTCTAAAATATTTAAAAACAAAATATAGTTTAGACTAAAATATAATTTGGATATAATATTTTTATTAAATAAAATTTGTTAATTAAAAACTAAAAGCAAGTTATGCTTAAATGAAGTTGTTAAATCTCTTCGTATAATTTTTTGAAAGTTTAAAATAATTAATAGTGTAATTCTGAATTCAGAAGCACTTCAAACACTTATTTAACATTCAAAATATTATCCAATTACTTAATTATTACTTAATCCGAACTTATAAAGTTACTTAATATTTTTTAAAAATACAAAAATTTTACCAATTGAATAAAACTCGAAAAAAAAAATGTTAATTGACCACCATATAACAAAGATTACAAAATTTCCTATAGAAAATTTTTCAAAAATTACAGGAAAAATCAAAAAGAAATAAAGAAGAAACTGTGAAAAATTTTACACCTGTTAATTGTAAATGATGTATAACGAAATTGGTTTTGTTTTTTTTTACAGTTTGTATTTTATTACCCAACTTAAACATACATATATATATAATTATCAGGTCTTGTTAAATTTTACAATTCATTGATCGGATTAATTACATGGTGAGTACAGGTGAATGGAAACCTTGATTTCAAATTTCAAAGTACTTTATGCAATAAATTTATACCTTTAATATTTAATTAGTTGAATAAATTTTGAATTTCCTGTAAGAGTTTTTTTGTGTTTTTAATTAACTTTTATTGGAATAATATACCTTGAAAATTATTAATTCTGTTCTGTTTGCATATTTTATGATATTTTTACCTTATACATGTTAAACATGTTAATTTTTTAGAATTTATTTGTTTTTTAAATATTTCAACATAATTCTAAAGTAAAATAAAAATTAATTGATTTTGAAATATTTAATTTCATGATTATTTACAAATGCAACACCATAAAATTAATTAAGGGAACTTTAATAAAAATGATATTTAAAACTTTTTGACTATTTTCAATTACATACATTGAAAAATAAATTTTGAATTATGAAATGACTCTGTGCCTTAAAAAGTAAACAAGTCCTTTAAAATTATAAACTAAGTTAAATAAACAAGCTTCCTATGGTTGATAGTCTTAAGTTGAACTTACTAATCCAATACTCTTCGTTTGTTTACAAATTTTAGTCCTATTATAACAAAATAATAATTATTTAGCTTAATTTTTAAGTGATGATTTACTAATGCGCAGAATCCACTTTTAATTATCTAAAGCATTTCTTCACTAAAATTTAAACATTAAAGTTTTAAAAATAGGAACTTTTCAATACTTTTTATATAGTTTTTTCTAGTCTTTTTAATATTCATCCATATTCTAAATTCCCTTGTACGGCTAAGTGGGAGATAACCTACGAAAAAGTGATTCTCAATTCCGACTTAACGTTACGAAAATTGCAAAAATCTAAGAAAGAAATATTCATTCGTACCATATTCGTATTTTATATTATTTCGTGACTTCTGTTCACTTCTGTACATATAAATAAAAAGTTTTAAATGAATTTACATTTTTATTTAATTGTTTAGTTAACTTTGTTTTATAAAAATATTTAAATTTAACTCTTTTCAAAATATTTTTCAAAAATTATTACTACAAAATTGAAAACAATAATCATCATTTTTACTTAAAAACTGAATTGAAACGTTAAAGTTGCCATTGCAAACTTAATTTTCTACGAAGGAATTTAGGATCACTAAAAGTTTTTGTTCGTAGCGTAGCCAATTTTTCGTAGAAAGTCTACGAGGAAATTTAGAATAGGAGTGACTGTCTTCTAACAGATGATATGCCCTGATAAAATTGCCCAGAGGTATTTTCTATAGTTAATTTTTATTAATTTGAAAAACTGGTTCAATTTCAATAGCAAAAACGCAACTATTTTTAAAAGTCTCGGCATTCTAACTCTTTTTGTTTTGTGAGTTATCATGAAGACAGACGGTCGAATAGATGAACACAACAGAGTATGATCGATTTACTTTTTGACTCAAAATCTGATACATACCCTATCTAACCTCCTTTACTGTGTCACAGAGTCCTAACCTATCTAATCTACTTTACAGCGTCGCAAATGTAATAGCAAAATACTACACCATTAAAACTTCATTTATACAGTTAGTTATTAAAAATGTTAAAAAAAAAAATTAACTGTTATTCAAATTTATATTAATATGACAAACCCCAAATAATTTGCATTGTAATGACAATAAGTCAACAACATATTTAAAAATTAACCGGCAGGCAAATTTAATATTATTTTTTGGCAAATATGAAAATTAATTACATATATACAGAAAATCACTTTCCATCCACAATTTCAAGGTCTTTTATTTTATTCGCGTTCAAAATTATATAACATAAGGTATATTCGAGTAGTTCCAAATCTGTCATTACAGTTATCGCAAAATATTTTATTTTGGACATAAAGAAAGAAAAACAAAATTCAAAAATAATTGATCAACATAACTGGAAAATGCAAGGTCGATATTAATAGGTCAATTATCTTTAAAAATATACTTATGTTACCACTTTTAAATTTGTTTTTTTTTTTTTGTTTTTGTTATTCTTTTATTTTATTTTAATTTTGAACTCTTATTCAATCCATTATTTCCTTTATTCAAAAAAAAATTTAAAAAAAATAAACCTTCAATAATTTCTTTTTGGATTAAAAAAAAAAAAAAAACAATAAGAAAAAAATTTGTGGTATGAGTTTTGTTATTTTCTTTTCTCATAAAATAATAAAAATCCAAATTATCCACACAACGTAACCTTTTTTGTTGAGGAGGCTCCAATAGTATTATTACAAAACAATATAACTGTTTTTTGATATTGTTTTTTTTTATTATGCGGTTGTTCAACAAAATGTCACACTGATAATTTTATTTTTTATTGTTTTTTTTTTCTTTTCAATTGTTTATATCAATTTTGTAATTGTGTGGTTGATAACTATAATCATAAGGTACACCCAATGTTTATTCAATCCATTATTTCTTTATTGACTTCCATTTCGACCATAGCCTTCCGAATGCAATTCTGCCTGTTCCTATTATGTGTTCACTATCTCTATTTGTGCCACCATCTGTTCATCAAGGAACACTGCAGATAGAATAAGATCTAAATTTGAGTAATAACTCCCTCAAAGTCCAAAGTTTCAGCTAGGAACTATTTTAAGATTTTTTCCTTTTGTGTTGCGGCTTTGTGGAGTGTTTTACTACCTATTCATTTTCGTGTATTATTGAAAATTATTTTTTATTTTAGGCGTGAAATCTTTGGCGATACTAAAAAGAGGAAATATTTGCGAGAATAGATCTTTGAATAAACATGCATGAAAATCAACACCATCAGAATTCGAAAAAACAGGCAGAATTGCATTCGGAAGGCTGTAGTCGACTTCCAAGTCAACACAAATAGCACGTGGAACGAACAGAAGAATATTCGAGAAGTGTACCGAATCCACGTTGCCGTGTGGAAACGAAGCATGGCTTGTAGCTAGAAATAATGTGCAGAAACTATAAATCTTCGTTAATAAATCCCTTAAAATATTATTTCGCATATGCTATCGCCAAGGCGAATTATTAACAAAGAACTTTGGACCTCGTCATTCAGCCGCGTCAAGAGCCGCAATATGGTTCAAATAAGGAAAAAGAAGCATGAATGAATTGATCACCTTCTAAAGCACTCTACAACATATGTGGCATGCCAAACGCTAGAGCAGAAAAAATGTCGGTAGGTTAAAAGTCACGTGGGTGGATGAGAACGTTGCAAAGAGAATGTAGTCTATCTGGAAATTCCTAGTTGGAAATAGAGAGAATGGCGCCAAACAGAAAAAACTGGAAAGCCTATGTGAAAGTCATATGGGATGAAAACTATTTTAAGATGTTCATATAGCTCTAGAATATATTATTGAACCTTCTCAAACTTAATGACAATACATAAAATTTATTAATTCAAAATGAAAACTTTCAATTATAATACACATTCTTCTTTCTTTTTATTTTCTACACAAACTAGTAGCAATAATTAAAGAAAATAAAAAAAAAATTTATAGCGTCCAATATAGTGTTAAGTAGCAGCATATGGTTTATCAGTTTTACATTATCATAACATATGAAATTAATCCATATATGCATGTAATGTTCAAATATGACTGGTTTTGGTATAAATTTGTTAAAAAAAAAAAAAAAAAAAAAAAAAGAATTATAGTTGAAAAAAAAATAAGAGAAAGTTGTTTTACGTCGATTTTAAACTTTTTTTATTGCGTCATATCTTAAGTAATATTATAACGTTAATCCAACACAATAGATAACTCCACAAATATATACCTCTAAAATCTGAATAACTCTAAAAGAAAAAAACAAATTTGAATGCGTGTTCGAAAATATTGAATTTATTACCAATTTTCTTTGAAAATTTCTTAAAATACCACAAAGTTTTCTCATATGTTTGTCTGGCAGTCCAACTAACTTTCTTCTAATTTTATCTCAAATTTTAAAGTATATGATATCTGAAATTAGATATTAATTGTTTCTCATAGTTTTTAAGGTCTTTGTCCTACATAATCATTTTTCTTTTCTTACATTTCAAACTTTATATTTTATTCGAAACTTTGTTCGAAAAAGAATTTCCAAAACCCATGACAGGGTTTTTTACATTCTTCCTATTTTCCTTCTTCTGATTAATAAAGACTTTTAGCTGGGGTTTCAGGAATGTTTTAAAAACTATCTAAGATTTTATGCACCTGCAATAATATGTACAACAATATGGGGTCTTTAATATGTATATATATATATATATATGTTACATTCGACTAATAATATATATATTCTTTGGTTTGACTAACGAGTGCTTCGTCACGTCACTCACCTATTCTACAAGAATCTATGCATATAACATATAAGTCTTTACTCTAAATCTTGATTATTTTAAGAAATTGAATTGACGGGTAAATTTCGGTTATCGAACTGAATTCTAAAACCCTTTATCCCCTTCGCTAATGAATTAATTTTCGAAATCTTCCCTTACTTTATTCTTATTTTTTTTTTAATCTATTTCAGTAAAAATCGCCCAAAGTAAACAAGTAGAATAACAGTTTCTTAAATGTCAATAACAGTTTCTTAAATGTCACAGTAGATAGGTAAGTATATAGAATAAAGTTCGGTTTTTTAAACAAAACCCTAGAACGTCGACCGAGAATTTTGTGCGACCTTTTATAATTATACCGCAATCAACGTAACGTCAAATATTTTGATAATTTTTATTATTTTTTATTTTTTTCTACTGCATTAAATTAAATTCTGCAACGTAACAACTTTATGACATGTAAGAAAGTATGGAAATATTTCGTAGGTTGAACTGTTGAACAGTGATGTCTCAGAAAATATTATTACAAGCATTTGTTGATTTGTTAATTGTATTATCTTCATTAAATTATACTTCAATGCGTCTATAAACCGTTATTATTATGTACAATAATTACGCAAAAATATTACAATAAAAAAAAAAAAACACTGTTTCTACACTTTAACTATTAAAAATAAGTGTTTAATTTTTTTTTATTTTTTGGTCTTCTTTTATTTTTTTTTCTTCAGGTGTTATTATGTTATAAGATATTTTGTATCAAAGTCATGTGTTCGGATTAAAACGAACCAAACGAAAAAGAAAAGAAAAGAGAAAAATGAAAAGTATGTCACTGTGTCACTAAATACATAATTTTTTAACAAAATTTAAATATATATATATGTATAGGTATATGTTTACATTTTGGTCGAATATATGGTTGCGTGAAAATATATGAAGCATATTAAAAGTAAAAGTGAGCGACTTAACGTATTGTGATATCATTATGTATATACATATGTGATATTGTATATGAAAAAAACAGATTAATAAATTTGAAATATGAAATTATTGAAAATAAAAAAAAAAATTTAAAATATATATGTATATTTTTATATATAAACAAATAATAAATATTAAGGAAATAAATTAATTTAATTTGCAGAATTAAAAAAAAAAACGCATTTAACACGAATTTAGTCAAGCATTCAAATTCTTGTTGTGGAATAGTTAAACAACCGAAAAATTTATAAGTAAAATACAATATAATATAATTTATAAAATTTATGGATGATTAATTTGAGTGGTTTGATATATAGTTGATTAGTTTGCAATAATTTTTAATCTTTTAGTGTTTAACTTCACTGCATTTTTCTGCTTCCATTAACCTCAATTTCAAATGTAAAAGACGACACTGATTAGAATTATGAACTTATATAAGGAAAGAACTTATGATGGCCGGTATTGATTTATATATTTCCGCCATATGAAAATCAGATGAACTTAAATTCTAACAATTACAAATCGTTGTACCATGATATGTTTTAAAATTTTTGACAACCAAACCTAAAGTTTGCCTAACGCGTACCCATCGCAATACTATTTGTAAATATATAACCTTGAAAATGTGCAGGGAATTTCTTGTCAGAACTTTGATATTTTTTTACTTTTAGAAAAAGGTGTTAAATATTTTTCTGTTTTTTTCAAAAATTTTCAACTACAACGGCAGCACCTACTGACATCAAATAAACGTTAAAATATCCTTCAAAGAGTTGTCTCAAAATTGAATATTTTTATATTCTTAAAGGATCGCCGGATATAACGTTTTATATTCAAGGAGATTAAAACATCAAGGATACTTTTAAATGTCATTTTCGTCCTTAAAATATAATATGTGCCATTAAAGATACTAATTTTTTGATAGCTGGGAATAGCAACTCTCATTAAGATGTAGTTATTTAGTCGTAGTACAAGAAACGCTTCAGAAAATTCTGAAAAAGTGTTAAATTAAATATAGTTAAATAATAATAATACAAAATGATAGTCAAATGACAATAAAGGCACTTGCAGCACAGGAATATGTCATTCTTCCTTTTTACAAAAAAAAAATCTAAGAACTAGACATATTTCAATTCGGAAATTTTAACAAGGGAATACTTAATTTAAGCAATAAAATTAATAATATTTTAAACTTAACTTAGGCAAGTATTTGATATTAATAAGAATAATTAATTAATGATCAATTAATTATTATTAGAAGCATAAATCATAAATTTTTATATACTATTCTCCTACCTAGGTAGCACACTAATAACAAATGGAAGTATTGAAGAAGATGTCAACAACAGAGTACGTTGAGCCAGAGCCGCCTTTGCTGAATTAAGTCCAATATGGAAAAGCAAAGCATGTGTAATGTCAACACTTCTCTATGATAGTAAAACTTGTCTAACTACAAAAAACATCAGGCAAAAGCACAAAGTATTCGCGAATAATGGCAGAATATTCTGACTCAACACCATCAGTAATAGGAACTTATGGCAGCTAACAGACGAAGTACCGGTAATGAACTAAATCAAGCGCAGATAATGGAGATGGATAGACCACGCTCTGAGAAAACCACCAACTAACATAACAAGAATGGCCCTAGAATGGAACCCTCAAGGTAGTAGAAAGAGATGAAACAATATAGTAGTGTATCTGTACTTGAGATAATTATAACTGCTTTGGTACAATGCTAACCTTGGGTTAAGACATAATAAATTTACTAAGTATGATACTAAAATTCAGTTTTAAAGTAACTTTGCATTAACTTAAATAAGTTGTCTTAAAAGGAAATTAGATCGAAAAAAAAATCTATAGATGTATCCATATGAAGATTACCACAAAATTGGCATAATATGTATATTGTACACACTTAAATAAATTAACATAACTATAGTTTATCGAAAGTTAGTATTAACTGCATAAAATTGTCTATAAAAGTTTGTTAAAGTTTCCAAAATAAACAATAAAGAATGTGAATAGAATAACCATTTTGAGAACTGTAAATAAACATTGAACTTATAGCTTATAAATAAAGCGTTTAAAAAATTTTAATTTGTAAAAAAAAATTCAAATCACATAGTCGTAATTTGATTTAAAAAAAAAAACTGCAATACATGTATAATTGATTTTCGGCATTGTTAAGTTGTGTAAAATATTTCATTAATTTTTGTTTTATTTAATTATCATTTATGTATGTGAATGTGTGCAAGTGCCTTAAACGTCATGTGACTTTTGAATTTGAACGTAATAAATATTCCTTGAACTTTTCTTAATAAATTTTATTATTATTTTATTTAATTAAATATAAAGTGTCTATAACGAATTAGAATGTAAAACAAATTGACATGTTTTTCATAGTTTATTAACAATCAATTTATTACAAAAAAAAAAAAAAAAAAACACAATTCCGGATATTTACATATGAAAGGTGTAAAAAATCTCAAATGTATGCATTACATGATTAATTAAATATTTTTAGGGTGTCATCAATATATACAATAAATATATATATAATTAATAAGGTTAAATACACTTAGTTTTTTTGAATACTAATTTTAATAGAAGGTCAAGATGTTAAATTAAAATTTTTAGTACGAAATTAAATTTGTCAAACCAAAATTACCCAATGGGAAGTTAATGAAATTATCTTTGGTAGGAAGTTATAGCGGAAAATTACGTCATTTAATAAAACAGGATTAGAATAATTTTTTATGAAGTAATTCTAATTAAGGGTTAATAAATTTTGAACCTTATCTTAAGGTTTTCTTTTGAACCTTAAGGTTTTCATTTTATTCTTCTCGCCGAATCCACTTTTGTGAGCATAATTATTTTTAACTGATATTTTTTAACTGTCTAAAATAATTTTAATAAAATTAAGTTTTGTAAAAAAAAAAATGTAAAATTTACAAATTTACAATAATGAAGCAAAGAATGGTTGCAGACTGTAGTTATTCACCTACAACCAAATATTTTTAACTTGTAATTTTAAACTTGTTTTTCAACTAGACAATTTCATATTATTTCATAATTGTAAAATAAACTTGTAGAAAACTGAAATTTTATTTTATTGGTTTTAAATAATTTTAATTATAAATTTCAATTATATTTTTCAAAAGTTTATAGTAAAATAGTAAAATTTACAAGTATATAATAATGAAACACAGTGTAGTTCCACGTCTTAAATTTAGTTACATGCGAATTTAACTTGTATTTGCAATTTGTAAAGATGTAAAAACTATGAAACAAACCTCAGATATTATGAAATTATTATAGTTTTTAATTACAATTTAATAATTAACATAATGATCTTAAATGACGGAAAAGAGTTATTGTATTCAATCTAAGATGATCAAACAGTTTTCAAATACTTTACAATAAATTATAAACCTACGATATGGGATATAGGCCTAATATCCTCTTCCGTAGTAAAATACCTACATTTAAGAAGTTAAACACTTAGAATATGTATAGAATTGTTTACAATAAGTTGTAGAGAAAGAACCAATCTATGATAGTTAAAAATCATAATTAAATTTGTTTATTATGAACTGACAAAACACATTTTTCACATATGGGTGCATTAAACAAGTCATATTAACTCAACACCATATAACTAGGGTAAAAAAACTAAGAAATTGCATTGCTATATATTTTTTTTTACTATATTACTCATTTAACTTTACGTCAACTTTAATTCAACCAGATTTTATGTGTTAATTTTTAAATTTAACGTGTAATTTTTAGTTTGTTGCATTTCACAATGAAGTTTTAATTACAACTTTAATTTAATTTTTTTTTTATTACACTCTTTTTTTTTTCTTTTAAATTTTATTTTTGCACAATATTGTTAAAAATTGTAATACACTGGTTACAAAATTTAATGATAACTTGTAAAAAAAACAACAAACTATTAAATTAAAATGCAATTAATCTTGACGCAATGGTGAATTAAAGTCCCCAGTGCAAAAAAATAACTTTCGACCCTAATTAAATTTTCATGTTAAAAGTTTTCTTTCCTACATAAATTTGTGGAAAAACAAGAGTATTAAATCTAAAAAAAAAAGGGTTATATTGTAAATTTTAAAATTTAATTGAACAACAATATATTTTCATTAAGTTATTCAACAAATCTAAATAAATATCGTGATTAACATATTATCAATTATTACTATTTTTTTTGACTACCTACATAATAAAAATGATATGTAACATAAAATGTTACTAATGAAAGTGAAAGGAAGTTAAATGCTTATATCAATATGCTAAGTTTTTCGTTCAACTCTATTGGTTTTTACTTAATCCAAAAAATAAAACTACTTTCTTTTGTTTCAAGGCAACCCAAAATTTAATTTAAGATTATTCGCTGATGGAATTCTTTATACTTAAATATTTGAAAAATGTTAGTTAAGCATCACAACAATTGTCAAATTTACCCTACAACTCTTTCCTGAATGTATATAAAATGAAATAAAATATCGAATAAGCCTCTAGTAAAAGTACTAAAAACCATATATGGGTGGTTAATTGAGAACTGATTAATTTTATTCGCTTTACATTGCTATAACGTTTTATACCCAACTGAGACAGAATTAGACCAAATGTGTAAAATGTCTTAAAAACTTATCGATACAATTTTATTTTGTTTCAACATTTAAGTCATTTTTGTTAGACTTGTGAATCTGTGAGTTATAAATATATATTAAAAAATTTGTTTTTAATTTATATTCATTTAATATTTTGGTAAGTTCCGAGACTGACTTATTTGGGTAAACACTCGAAATTTTTGGGAAATTGTAAATTTTCGTGGTGCTTAAAAATAAGTAGGTACCCTGGTTTTCATTTAATAAATTAAACTTGACTTAAAAAAACTACCCTATGGATTCCTAAATTTTAATTTATTAAATGTAGGGCCATATATGATTAATATAATGAAACTTGATTCAATTCGAATGGGAACTTAAGCAAAACTCAGTCAAACATTATATTAGTTTCTCAAAACCAAAGTGGCCTAACGCACAAAAAAAATTCAAAAAAACACAAGGGTTAGGCTATTTTGGTACTTAAAAAAAATACCGCAATTTAAATCAGAAAACCTTTCAAGTACACAGCCCGATTTTATAATTCTTATGTGATTTATGAAAAAAAATTTTTATATGGTTAGGCCACTTTGGTTTTGAGGCACCTTATTAATAACCCTCCTAACAGAAAGTACAGAAAATGAAAGGCTCCAGCTTACAAAATTGTGAAATGAAACCCACCCAACGGAAAACTGAACCTATATTCTTATAAAACCTACAGCATTTTACAGATTTTTAAAAAACTAAAATTTCCCATTTTATGTATACCTTAGCCTTAACTTGACCAACTGTGTACGAGTACCACCAATTTTAATCAAGTGCGGAAAATGAAATTTATTAGAAAATTTAAACAAAAACTAAAATAAAACAATATTGTGATGAAAATCAATTTTAACCATTAACCTTAATATAATTATTTTATTTATTTTTCATTTTCTTTCACTTCTTTTTTATTTTTTTTTTTTATAGTTTTAGTTATAAAGTGTGCCACTAGCATAGGAGATATTGGCAACTCCTTGCTTTTACCAGTTAAACACACACAAAATTTTCTATGATAAAACGAATTTTTTAAAAAATATTTTTCTTAAAAATCATAAAGTGGTGGCTCTTAGTAAAAGGGAAAGTGGTTTGGAAGATATTTTCCTTCCGCAATAGAATATATATGTAAATGTATATGTATATGTATGATACATATTTATACATTGCTTTATGTATTTTTAAATTGGAAATTATTAAGAAAAAGAAACAAGTTTTCTTTTACAAAGTTTATAGTGAAAAACAAGAAAACTTAAAATGGATATGTGGGTTTTTAGATACATACTTGCAACTAGTAAAAAAATATTGAAGTTGAAAAATGGGAATTACAATTGAAAAATTGGTTAGTTTTTTGTAAATATTTTTTTATTTCATCAGGAAATGAAACTTTAAAGTGTTTTTAAAAAGATTAAGACTTAAGTTATTTACATTACAAATCGAAACTATATACAAATCAAAAAACTTTTATGATCATCATTATCTTGTTTCTTATATGAATTATAAATGTTAGAATATCATTTGTTTTATTGACTTTTAAATGAAAATTTAACGATTGGATCAAACAATTAATTCTATGGCTGGGTGGCACAGAAGTTTCGGTACTCGAACTTTAATTCGGAAGGCCTCGGTTCGATACCCGATAAAAGTGAAAAACCCTGTAAAAGTTTATCTTTTTTTTTCGAAATCGACTCAGACCATTTGCCATTGCAATCAAACTAATGGCATAACCAAAATATATATATCTTTAATAAAAAAAACATCAATATAACAATATAGACAAATATAAAATACAAACAAATAATTTGATTATTTAATATAACTCACAGATATATATATAACAAATAGAATTGTATTCAATTGAAAATCTAAGACTTTTCTTCCTAGTTCTATCTATTCGTTATAAGGCCTAGTACTATCTTATGTTTAAATTGATTGTGGATCTATTTTTAATAATAAGAATTTTATATGCCCCCCCTTTGTTCACTCATGTTCCTATGGTATAGAAAGAATTTTTTCTAAAAGTTGAACAGTTAATAATTAAAAAAAAAAAGAGTTCTTGATTTTAGTTAGAAAAAGCTAAGGTTAAATCTAGTTGATCTAGGAAATCAAACCATATATACAATTTCTAAAGTAGACTGCGAGAATCTCTTACATAGAATCCCTATATATAATATAAATTATACTTAAATTGTCAGAATTTAATATTTAAATTAAATTAAATTAAAAATACAAAGATTATGAAACAAACTTTTAACTATAATTTCTAAAATTTTCTAATATAAAAAATATATTTAAAAATTATTCATTCATCAGAAAATCTCAAAAGAAAATTGCATCTCTGTATAAAAGATTGATATTGGTTTATAAATCACTGAACCAATATTAAAAATAAATTAAATTTGAAAATTTATTAGAAACATTCAATCTTATATTTACGGTCGTAAATACATTCCGATCCGACCGAATACAAGTGTTATAATACACAATTTTTCTCAACTACTATATATATAAATATATATATATATATTTAAAAACAATTAAAATTTTCATTATTATATAATTTGTAAAATGTATATATATAAAAATTTATAATCATTATTTTTAAAATATAATGACATAAAAATTGAAAAAGATTTACGTCATTTTACAAGTTTTTTGTATTTTATTACTTACAAGTTAACAAAAGTAAAACTATTTACCAATATTTTATTGCCATTGTACCGCAACAATATGTTGCGGTACAATGGCAATAAAATATTGGTAAGCAAATACAATATATAATTTTTATATTTATTTTTGTAATTATCATTAGTTATAGAGTGTGATGTGAATTTATACCTCTTTCAGAAGTAATATTTCTGAAGTGTGTATTTTTCTAAAAATAATAATAAAAAAATCTATTACTAATATAGTGTAATAATTATGTTGTAATAATAAACCGAGTAATTTTACTAACTGTTCATATTATTGAAACATGCTTTCATATAGGAGGAAAGGCACTGGGATATATTTTAATCCTATAAGCATTGATCTTCATTGATTTCATACATCTAATATAAATATAATAAAAGACAAACTGCTGCTGCTGATTAGCGTGCCCTATGTTATGTTAAGTGTTATTTATCAAAACGTATAAGAAATCTGTTAGAAGGTAGATACAGAAAATTATAATAAAAACGTATAAAGCTATTTTTTACATTTCCGTATGTATACTTCTATTTTATTATCACTTACAGAGCTAATAACTAACTACAATATGTAGTTTCTATTTTTTATAGGGGAAAAAAATCAAAACGTATAAGAAATTTGTTAAAAGGTAGATACAGAAAATTATAATAAAAACGTATAAAGCTATTTTTTACATTTCCCTATGTATGCTTCTATTTTATTATCACTTACAGAACTAAAACAAACTATTGTAATGTTAAATTAATGTTCTTATAACATGTAGAAATGTCTTCAATACGTCTTCAATACAATTCTATTTCTTATATATTGTAATAATTCAATATATGTGTTAAAAGGTATTTTTGTATCTGTGAGTTATATTATTTAATCAAACTAATTATTTATATTTTGTATTTGTTTATATTATAATATTAATTTATTTATTAATTACTATTTAAATAAATAAATTAATTATTCCTAATGTTACTAATATAAACCCAATGTGGAGAATGGTAACTAAGTCGAGGCGGAAACTAAATGAACGATAATTCACTTTAATTATTGCATAATAATAAAGGAAAACATTTATGAGAGATATTCAAGAAACGGTGCATGATTACATAAGTTACAGAACTGTTAAGTGATCACTGAAATTAAGTGATCATTTATATTGATAAAACCCAATAAAATCGAAGTAAGTTCTTTGATTGACTGAATAGACACTATAAAGCACGTTTGCTTTTGGCTTAAAATATTCAAGTGATAAATTTAGTATAATCATCAAATATTACAAAAATCTTAAGATACTATTAAAATAATATATATGTATATTATTAAAATAATCAAATCAATTTTATTTAAACTTATTATATATATTTATATATGTATATATACCATGTTTTAAATTTCTCAACCATAAAATTACCCAATCATTTTATTTCATCATTTTTAAGAATAATAAAAAACTATAATTAATAGTAATATTTTTTTTAAGCAATTTCTAACCAAATATGTTATTAGTTTTATTACTAAGTATATAGAGTATAGACTATTAAATATGTACAACTTTTGATAACTTATTTAAACTGTCATCAACTACATTAAAAATTATCATTTAAATTCTCATTAAACGGAACATATATGTAAAAAAAAACTGAAAAAAAACTGAATAAAATATGAAAATTATTAAAACTAAAAAAAAAAACAAATTTAAATATAATTGAAGTTTTAATTACTATTTAAACTGTCATTAACCGAACACATAATTTTCTTGGAAAGTTTTTAAACTTAAACTCAAAAAAAATGAAAATTACAAATCAAATTAATTATTTTAAAAAAATTACTATTTCAAAATAAAAAACAAGTTGTAAATACACTTTTTGTAACTTTACTTTTTTTTTTAAGATTTAGTACTACTATATTAGACTTACTTTCTTGCTATACCTTAATAACGTTTAATAGAGTGTTAAACCGGTTAAAATTAAATTAACCAGTACCTAAAATTTCACAAAATATATATATATGTATTATATACATATATATAAAATAAATAGTAAAAGGTTTTTAATAATTATTAAAATATATGTATATTAAAAATTTTAAAAAAAGTTTAAAAAATTAAAAAAAGAAATTAAAAAATTTAAATTCATTCTTATAACTCACATATGTAAAAAGTTCGTTCATATTGAATTGTAATACTTCAAAAATTTCACATATACTAATAATCAATTTCAAAACATTCTATTCTATGAACCTCGTCCTAAATGCTTGCTTTATAGGCATTCAATTCTAAACCTCATCTAACCATTAAAAGAAGTCCAAGAGTTGGAACGTAGAAATAAAATAATGCAACCCATTTAACCAAATAAGATGAATAAGTCTTCAGTCTAATTTTTTAAGTCTCCCCCTCCCTCGAATTACAAACAATTTTCTAAATATTTATAAGAATTATAATTATTAATATTAAACATTTCCAAATAAATTTACTAAATGTATTGGATAACATGAATACTAATATCCTTGAATTGCTTCAATCTATAAAATCTTAGGTAAATCTACAAAGGAGAAAATCTTAATTAAGTATATATAAAAAAATGCCTTCCGCGTGTTATTAAATGCCTTCCTCAATTTTATATAATCTTAAAAATGTACACCAAAAGCATTAAAATACCCACTCAATCTATAATCCATATCCCAAATTAGGGAAAAGATATCTAAGTAGAAAATGTGATAATAATCTCAAATAAGGGTTTATTGACTAAAGACTCGAAAACACCCACTATAATCAATAGTCCAAAAGCTAAGAAAGGAAAATCCAAAAAGAAGATTTTTATTTTAATAGATAATCTTTTATTTTTAAATCTCAAATTAAAAGTCCCCTTATTTTAAATTAATTAATACTATAAATAAACAAACTATATTATTAACACTTAAAGTACAATCCCAATAGTAAAATATAATCCATATATAAATACCCAATTAACAAATTATAAGTTTTCAAAGATCTGTGATAAACACACGCCAAAGGTGAGAACTGAGGTATGTGTTCTTACAACTATACCACAAATCCATCCAATATATAATAATATGTATTATAATAAGTAAATAATATATACTCTTAAGAAATTACTCAAAAATACAAAAATAAACCCATATATATATATATATATATATATATTTATCCACATATTATTTGTTTTGTAACATTATTTACTAAAAAATTTTTATCAAACATTTTTTTTTTATTTAAATATTACATAATTTTATTTATTTTTTGTTTTTCACTTTTTATGAATAAAAATTTTTTTTGAATTTTTTTTAATTTAATTTATTATTTTAATAATTTTTAAATATTCTTTTTATACATTTATATTATATATTAAATTTCAAAATCACTCACATTCCGTATATATATACTTATTCCTTCAACGTAAATTTTTAAAATAAACAGTTAAAATTACAAAATGTACAAATCGCTTTAAGGCAACAATTTTGTAAATTCGATACACGAAATAAAAATAAAATATTATTTAACTCCCAAATTTTGTATTTTTTTTTTTTTTGATGAAGTTGTTAATTTTGGGATGGATAAAACCGAACTGAAATTTTTATTTTCTTAACATTAAACTTTTATTAAATTTCCCACCACCACTCGAAAAAAAAACAACAACAATAATAAGAATAACAAAAAATTTAAAATTTTTAAAACAATTTTTTTTTAGAAATTGGTTTTTGTATTGGCTAAATTGCGATTAAACTTCAATACAAAAACAAAAAATAAAAACCTAGTATAAAGAAGAAAATGATTTTTTGGATATTTTGTTTTTTTGTTTTTTTTTTTTGGTAAAGCGTTTTTATGCAGAAGTAATTTTTATTTTAACAATCTTTAGATATAATGGTAACTTACATGAAGTTGAATATCAGAGCAAAGTTTTGAAATTTAATATCTTGAAAAATAAACCTGAAAGATAGAAGAAGTTGGGTTAGATAGTAAATGGCGGGATGACAAAAGCCCCTGTTGACTTATGACTCAAAAAAAAGCCAAAAGACGCCAGGGAGTTTTGACTCACAATAAGTGAAAAATTTCAGTCATCCACCTTCATCCCCCACCATTAGGTATAGAGTAATGTTCATATAAAAGAAGAAATTGTATCACAGCTACTCGAACCTACTCGAAAAAAGTAAACCAACCCAATTTTGCACAAACTTTGGCTATAAAACTAAACTATTTTTGACAAAATTTCAAACACACAGCTTCAATAGGTATAGAGTATTGGTTATATAAAAAAAGAAGTTGTAAGACATGTACTCGATTCCGTGTAACAAATTGGCTGGAATTCAATAGCGATGACGGCTGTTGCTTAAAAGCGAGGTTTTGAACATTTCAAAATCCTAGCTCCTTCATGTTTTCAGTTATCGTGAGGATGGACATACTTTTCGATTCTGATTCGATCAATACCTTTAAATCTATATCTATCCCCAATCCTTCTCTGCGTCACAAACGTAATTGCAAATTTAGTAACTCTTTTGACATATAGTAGTACGTGTATAAATATATTCGACTTTGTTTGCTTGTCAATTTTGGCTTTTTTAAACCAAATCGCATGTGTGTCAATATATGATGGGGAATTTTGTCTCATTTTTTAGAGGATTTTTGGCCTACTGGCTTCGTGTGTCATAATTTCTTAGGGAACTTTGACATTTTTTCGATTAATAAGTTCACCGGCGACGGTTTATATGGATAAACGGACGAACACATAACTAAATAAACCTACTTTTCGATACTGATACGATTCATTCATTCAGTTAAGTCTATATCTATTTCATGTCCCTCACAGCTTTATAAACTTAATAAACTTAATGGAAAATTTTTACTACGTATTTAGTCGTAAGGTTATAAACAGTCAAAAGACTTGAGCCTACATAGTCTCGAAACTCCATAAAAATCAAATCTTAAAACCAATACTAAAACGCAGTTCGCTTCTGAGTGAGAAAGGACATTTAATATATTTGGTAAGTTATGTGATCACAAGGTAATTTTATTGCGTTGGTTAAAAAATCGTATTACTTTAAGTTACAACTGTCATTATTGTCATTTCTTATAATGACATTTAAATTTATTCTTTATGGCATTTCCAGTTTAAAAAATTTTAATTGCTATTTTAGGATTTCTTTTTTTTTAAGATTTTGTTTTTCAGTATTTTGATAGAAAACCATTTATTTAAAACTTAAATGAAATTAGTTAGACTGGAAAAATTTAAACTTTGAAGTGCAATTTAAGCTTTTTTTAGAAAAAAAAAATAGTCAGCCTCTGTAAATGCAAAATTATGCAGTAATAAAATTTCATAGTGACGCAGTTAATAAATAAAATTAATTATTTACTATAGAATCTAATGATTAATTTAAATAAAATATTATTACAATATTATTGATGAAAAAATTTCAAAAGACAAATCTATTTAAAAGATTTAATTTTAATGTTATGTTAATATTTGACAGCATATTTAACGTTAAATATATTTACGAAGGAAGTATATTTAAAGTTGAAGAAGTTTATCGAAAAAATATCATAGAACATAAAGCAATATTATCAAGTAATAAACCCAGTGTGTGAGGAGTCCTAGGACCATCGATGTTTCATAAAAGCGATTTAAATTGTCAGACATCGGTAAATCAGCTTCAAATCTTTTTCTAGAAAAAAAACTGTCCAGAATCATAAAAAATAGAACATTTTGTTGAACTGCAAAGCAAGTCTTTTAAACTCTGTAGCGCTTGTTGGGTAAATAAGTATAAATTAATTCAATGAACTGCTACTATTGTTCACAGTATTAATTTATTGACTGTTAGTAAAGGTATATTGAACATGTTTATGGAAAGACTTTAGTTAGAAGTCGTCCATAGACGTGGATGAAATTCGAAAAATCTACAAACCTTAATTGGCCGTCCCAACATCACATGGCGCAGGACAATTTACCAAGAAATAGCTAAATGCAACATCTCCTGAAATGACATTAAAATATCAGCACGGAATCGTGTGAGATGGAGGTGTCAAGTGTAAGTGGAGAACCAAAACAGTTCTACCTATTAATTACTTGTATAGCTACATGTTCACTACCTTATCTATTACTTTTTTAAAACAAATTCATCACTATGTCAGAAGATCTATGTACAATTAAGGCTTCAGAAAGGACTCTGTCAGCATAACGAAGTTTTTAATAATATAATTATAAATATTCGAATTTATCTTAAAAAACATTATCACATCAAACATTATGCATCGAGGACATTAGTAAAACTTATAGCGAAGTCCAATTCTTGCTAATAAATCTCTTTGACAGTTAATTGACGTCAAATTCTACTCTTAGAACTCCTTGAAAATCAATAAAAAGTATTTTCCACGCAATTGCTAGTACAAATTACAAAACTTCAAATTGCGAAAAATTAGATAATGATTAAGAAAGTTAATAAAGTATAGTAAGATAGTATACTTTTGTATACTTTATATAATTTAATCCGAAATTTATATAAATTTTTAATATCATTGAAATTTTAAGTATTACAAGTAATACCTACTTTCCAGCATTTTTTGCATCTTCTATAAACCAATAAAAAAATAAAGTGAAAAGTTAATTATGACAAAGAACTCGCATATAATAATGGAAGTATTTCAAAATTTTTTATTCCAATTATATAGTCATAATAATTTTCATTTTTTAATTTTTATTTGATTTGTAATACAAAAAGAAAATAAAAACTTGTGGTTACTGATTTATAACAATATTTAATACGTAAGTGTGTTATTAATAAATCGCAAATAACAAAAAAAATTGTCATTAATTCACCCAAATTAATATAGATGAATTGTTTTACTTTTTTACTTAAATTAGTTTATACTTTTTTATTATGTTTATTCGTTTAATCATATAACATAAAACTAATTGTAAAAGAAAAGTTAATAATTTTTATAGTAAAATCATATTTAGTGATTTTTTTTTAGGAAGGGTACAAAACTCCCAAAAATTTGTCTATCAGAAATAATTCCCAACAACATAATCATCGAAAACAAATTTCAACAACAAAAAAAAGATATAATCTGATATACAAATCCCGAGGACGATATCTCCATTAAGACAGAGTCCCCAAAAACGAAAGACCTTAAAGCAAAATCTCTATAGACAGAATCTCGAAATTAAATAATATTTATTATATATTTTTTCGTTAAAACATGTATACGAAATACAAGCTGTAAGAGAGATAGTTGGTTCGTAGTTGGTATCAAGATTTCAATATTGCGTATAGCAGATATTCGGGGATGAGGATTTTAAGGCCATGTTGTTGCTGTAGCGCTACACTGAATTACAGCGGTGTAGTATCTAGCGCTATTGGCTGAACGATTGGCAGCAAAATTAAATGACATTTGATTTTGAGTGACTTTTGGTATATTTTTATTTTAAAGTAATTTTATTTAATTTCAATGGAGAATTTCTATATCGCCCTTTTAAGAGAATTCTATATGTCCCTTTTGGAGAATTTCTAACATAATTTTTTTTTTAAATTATTATTTAAATTCAAATTTTTAAAATTAATTATATTCGTATTTTTCTCAAATCTTATATTTTTATTTTTTTTTTTAATAAATTTATATTTTGAATTTTAAAAAAATTTTCACTTCCAAACATTCTCAGAAATCATGTACACAAATGCTTTTTACATATAAATGTAAACACATAAACGCCAAATTAAATCCGCTACACCAGTTAGCATAAAATTTTATCGAAATCTGTAATTCTCTTGTAGGGCTAGATGCTACTGATCGCGAGCAATATAACTCGTATTTATTTAAAGTGTCGATTTAATATTAAGAGACTAGTTTTTTGAAAACTACGGTAGGTATAGTGATTATTGTTTTAGAAATTTTTTCTTTAGGGATTTTGTTACGGGATTATGTCTTGGAGATTTTTTCTTGGGTATTTTTTCCCGGGGTATTTTATGATCAATACTTGTTTTTTATGTAATTATGTAATTACATATGACCATTAAAAAGTTTATTTAATACTATATATAATACTTATTTCATATATTATTTAATACTATACAATACTATAACGGTAAATCCTACATATTATTATTCTTTTAAAACTTGGCTTGTTCTTTAAGTTCTGAACATGTTTGAAGGTTATCTCTTGCAAAAAAGACCTGTTATCTCTTAAGAAAAAAATAAGAAGGGTATTCAGGAAATAAATAATCAAAAAAACAATAACCTTAATTTAATATTTTTAAAGACTAGTTTATATAGTTGTTACTTTTGTTATAATTGTTACTTTTGTTATACAATGCATTGCTATAATGCATTTATTTACAATTTAACTAAATTTTTTTTTATTTAAAGTAATGATTTGTTCGTCTATATTAATAAAATTATGATAAATTGCAAACTAGATTAAGACTTTAATACGATTATATTTTGTATCTCCTATAATATTTTAATTCCCTTAAATTGGGTTATTAAAAAATATCTTTGGTTTTGTGTGTAAATATTTATGATTAGTGCAAAAAAAATTATCAAAAATATTGTTATTTAAGTTGGTGACAACTGGTTGGTGTTATGCTAAAGAAAACTAATTAATAACTAATCCTGCTCTAATCCTGCTTTTTATATAATTATGATTGAGAATTGTGACTTTACATACAGTTTACAATGAAGCTTCAAACCAAATAATTCACCGTGCTACTCAAAGTTACGTAATGAACAGAATTTATTCAATGCAATACTAATTAATATGAATTATGTTTATGGTAAAATATTTTTTAAAATGCGATTAAAACAATTTAATGAGGAAGATTAATTAAGGTCATTTAACTCAAATGGACCTATGATCAATTCAATAAAGTAAACGAAAATAATACTTTCAAATTTTTTCTATATTTAAATTATAAGTGCTAAACAAGTCATATTTTAAATATAGAACAAGGTTTATTTACAATTACTTCAGTGTTTATAAACAATTATTATTTTTACTTGTTAACTATTAAATTACATTAAAAAGAAAAAAACCTTCCATTAAATGATTAAATTAAAGAACAATTGTATGTTCAAAAATTTACCAAATAAATCAAACAGAAATTAGATAAAAGTCTTTATACATTTATATAAGTCTTTATAAAAATTTTGTTTGACATATGAAGTCGATTTTTATCTAAAATTTTAAATGATTTTATACTTATTCGAAAAAAACGCAAGGACAACTCTTCAAAAATATATTAAACTTGAAAAATTTTCTAAATTAAATAAATATTAAAAATTCAAATTTGATATTAAATGCAAAAAATGTACGCAATAAAAGTCACTAGTATAAAAACGTTACTTTTTATTAGAAAAATTAATCTTTCAAGTTTCTCTCTTAAGTCTTTTGTACCAAAAATAAATTTTTATTTTATCTGATTTTTATTGTTTTTTTTTAAGAGACACTTCCGATTAGTGCTTTTTAACAAAAAAAAAAATTAAGTTCATATTTATTTATAGTTTAACATGAATAAAAAAATAAATGGATGAATGGCATGGTAAATCCATATTAATTAAGATGGTCCTTGTTCGAATCTTAGTAAATGTGTGAACCTTTTTACAATCTGATTTTCTACATGATTTTACCACTCGTCGACGAGTTTAAGTAAATGTTTAAGCCATTGTTAAAACTTATAAAAAAATTATAGTGAACCAGCAATTGAGCACGCCACCAAAACAATTTATTTTAACTCTAACTTTTTAATAACTCTAGTTCCTTTGAAGCCTTTTTTATATCCTCGCTAGAATATGAATTTAATTTTACAAGGATTAGTGATGAGAGAGAATAAGTTATAACAGTTCGGAAGCAGTGATGCTACTTTAAATATAAAATTACTCACTTCATATAATCTCGTTAATATGCCTCAATACAAATATTGTAATTTCCCTATTATTAATTGATGATCGATCATCTCTCTTATATTATATCAGAAATTTTAAGAATTTAGATATATATTATTCAATAATTTATTGAAACTTTTCAGTTCAATAATCAGATGTTTGACCCAATTTTTTGTATAGTTTTCTTTTTAATTTTTTTTTTTTAATACGAATATATTCTTACGTGACATTACGTGAATGAGACAAAGAGTTTTAAGATACCAAAAAATTAATTTACCAATTACCAAATGAAATGTGGTTATATAATTTTAATAATGCACGTTATTAAAACTTTACATAATAATCAAAATAATATTATTTTTTTTGTAAATAATTTAGTAAAAAAAAAATTGTAAACTTTTTTTATATGTCTTTTAATGTAATTTTTAACTATTTTAATTTTCTTTGTCTTTTTTGTAATCATTTTAGATTTTATTATCCATTTCATTTTAATAGTGAAAAATACAATTAATAGTATCAAAATATAAGAACAATTTTAATTTTAAATATTATTTTATTTTGTTATTTTATTTCCATTATAAATTGATTGAAATTTTGAACCATGTACCAAAATTTAATTATGTTTAATAAAAATTAATTTATGGTTAAATTAAAACATTTTGATTTTCATGAATACATTTCAAAATATAAAAAATTTATAAATATTTAATCGGTAATTCAACATTAAAAAAAGATCCCTTACATAGGATTAATTGGTTCAATTCCATGTTCAATTCAATTCCAATTTTTTCTTTTGATTTCTTGTGCAATTGATTGTACTGTGGTAATGTACCAGGGATCTAAGCTATCCCTGGATTAAATTTAGCAAGCATATTCAATATGGGATCTTTCTTTCTCAAACACTTTTTAATGTTTATTTGTAATCTGCTTGTTGTTCTATATGTTTCACTTTCATAAGTCAAAGATATCGGTTCACAACTCTGTGCGATATTTTTGATTTCCTTCATATTGGTTGAACGAGACGAAGCCTTACATATGCTTTTTAGAGACGATTTTCAATATCAGTGTCTGTATGTAACTTCTGATGGTTGCAAAGCAGCCTAAGAAGTGAAAGTTTCAAGTGCTTAATAATTAAAAAAAAACTTTTAAATGGCTTTTAGTTCCTTTAGATTACTTATCAAAACCTAATTTACTGCTTTTATACTTTTGTCATCAAAGACAATGTTATATTCATAATTTTTTTTACCCGATTTTAATAATCTCTTTAGATTTAAAGAACATTTTTCAGCAATTTTATAATCACAACCGTATTTCGTGATCACTTTAAATGTTTTTTTGAATTACCAAGTAGAAAAGATATTTATTTTTAAAAATTAAATATTTTCATTCTAAAGTAAACCCTAATACAGCCTTCGTTAAGTTATAAAATTAAATAAAAACTTTAAATTATTTAAATTCAATATCAATATCATATCACATTATTTAAATAAGCAATGGCTCATTACCTTTTTTAGCATACCAATTAATAAAAAATTATTTAGACTTATTTACAGTTATATAAACTGAATACAAGCAAAACTTTTTATATTTTAAACATTAGAGCAAAATTTTCCATTGACAATCCAGTAATCAATAACGCGAGTGAGTGCATATTAATTGAAACAATAATAACTTGAAGCAAAGAAACTTTATACATAATAACATCTGAATTCTTTACGAATAAATCAAATAAATTTTATGGCTGTATGAAAAAAGTCCCCAAAACAAAAATGCAGTAGAAATTTTATTAAATTTTAAATAAGGAGCGTATCGAAATCTGGCATTTTTTTAATTTTTGTAAATTAAGTATATATATATAGAAGTGTATGTAAGATCCTGAATTTGAAAAGTTTTAATATTGTAGATACCAAATCCAGAGTTGTGGAGGGATCCAGAGTAATTAATATGTTAATATAAGTTTATATATATATGTTTATATAAGCGGGGGACGGAAGTAGAAGTCCCCATTTTAATAAACACTTCAATAGGAATAGAAAACCCATAATTGATGTCTAAAACAATCTGTATCTCTGCTTTTTTAAAGAACCACCAACTTTCATCCATTAATTCTTTAAAAATATTTTTGGGAATGTTTTTGTTTAGAAACTTTTTACGTATATACGAAAAGTCCTAAAAATACATTTTTTTTTAAAAATCCCCAAATATTTTCCTGATGGAAGTTTTGGCATATGAAAAGTTTCATATAAATTTTGTGGGCTTTTTTCATACTAACCAAATTTTTTTTACTTTTAACATTAAACGTTTTTTTTTATTTGAAAATTATAACTAGTTTTTATTTATTTATAAATTTTAAAATTTTTTGAAGAAAACTAACAAAAAAATTTTACCAAAAAAAACGTGATTAATTATCAACCATAAAACTAATTCTTTCAAAATTGTTTTTTTAAGTTTAGTATCATGGATTCATGGTTTAAATGGTAAATACGTAGTTTTAAACTTCTTCTTTTAATTTAAAAAAAAATATATATATGTATATAAATAAATAACCTTTTAAAATACTTATTGATATTTATTTTTTTTTTTATAGTAAGAAGGTACTAATAACTATAGACAATTTTAATTCCGTGGTTTAGTCGATTTAAATCAACCGGTAAAAAAAAAAAAAAATATACATAATAAACATAAAAAAAAAGTAAATTTATATATTAAAATGAGGTCATGATCACTTTATTGCACTTTTAAAATGTCGTATATACATATTAAGGTGTAATGACACTTAGAAACTTTAAATTTTTAATATTAGATTGCTTAGATGTATACATATCCGCTAGATATTAAAAGTACAGTGTGACTCTTAATATTTTTTTTAAATAAATGATGTTTACTTTTTATATATTTATACAATTTAACATTAATTTAAATACAAACAATTCAAATACTATTAGAGTAAAATAAAAGCTAATCAAACTTATTATTTTATTAAGCGAACTTATAACGGTTCTCAAGCATCTAACTTCACTTTCCCCCGCACTAAGTTTTCAGGTCCTAGGTTTCTAGTCCATTGTGACTCCCACTAAAATTTGGGATTGTTCTTAGATAATTATCATCTAAACAAAAATTGTTAAAACGAAGAGACACTTTCTTAATTTTAAGAACTGCTTTTAAATTTAAGAAAAATATTTAAAATACATATGTAAATATATAAGTTAGAACTTTAAATTTTGTATATTAATAAAAAAATTGGACGGGCATTTCATTGCAGGTGCTTAAAAATTGCAAAATTTCAATTTTCGACCCCTTACAGCTTCAACGAAAAGAGGGCACGAAAACAAAATTTGTTAACTGACTCCTACTAACTTCTAAGGATCTAACTGTATACATTTAGCTGATTTATTTTTATAAAGCTTATAAAAGCTGCTACCTTTTACCGTTATTGAAAATATACCTAATAGAACACTTGTTACAACAATTTAAATATAGGCCTTTTTCCAACATTGGGGGGTTGTAGCTCCGTAACGGGTGGACTAAATTCACAACTGATAAGTTAAAGATAAATTAAATTCTAAATAAACAAAATTAAATATATATAAATTAAAAATTAAATTATTTAAACATAGCAAATCATTATATCGATGATATATAGCTAATCATAAATCAGAAGTCTTAAAATTAGTGCAATTAAATTATCATATGTACATACCTAATTGCATAAAATATTATAAAAATGCTGATATATTTCAGTAATTTCAAAAAGACATGTTTGGAAATTTAGATCTAAATCTAGTTTTATGTAAAAAATATTTATGTAAATATATAATTTATATAGAAAACATTGTACATTAATTTTAGATATGAAAATTTGTATTATGTATAAAAAATAAAATTTAAAAAAAAATTTTTCCAGTTACCGTCTATTAAACCAGTTAAAATTGATCTTGAACTATGGATACACAAAATTTTTTTCTAGAATTAAGCACCTGTTTTCAAAAACAACAAACTACCAAACGCTAAAAGAATGTTCTTAATATATTTTATAATTTTATTTCAGTCAAAAATGGTTTAAAATATTTGCTTAATTATATGAGTATATAAGAACTTTATTTAATTACATTTAAATGTTTCAATATAAGTTTATATAGGGTTTTCTTTTTATTCTAATACAGATTAGAAAACAAATAATTTTTGGATTTTTCTAAACTATAAGTCTTCTTAAAACAATAAAATTTAGAAAATTAAATAGATGCTTATTTTTTTTATAAAAATGCACTTTATTAAAGAAAAAAAAATTTTTAAACTTTGAAGATTTTTTAACTTTACGATTCCATAGTTTTGAAACGATAACAGATACAAAAACAAATATGTATTTATTTAAAAGAATTTTAGACTTTGGAAAGCATTTTCTAAAAATATTTCAATAATTGTCAAGTAGCAGTCAAACTCAAATAAGGGTCAGATTCACTTTAGATTAATTCACTAAATTGGTTAAAATTTCCCCCCTTAAAAAAATAAATTAGTAGATAAAGGTAGTTAGTATATAATTTAATTAGAAAACATTCTCTATACACAAGTTTTAAGTATTAACTGAATTTTAATGATTAAACTGAAATTTTAAATGATTTAAACTTCTAAAAATAAAAAATAAGAAATTCTTTTAAAAACCCATATATTAAATTTCAAGTAATAATTATTAAATTTTCTCATTAAATATTCAAAATAACTATATGCTCATGATAACAATACTAAATATTAATTATACATAATATTAAAAATTTTATAAATACAATTTGTTTATTTGCCTGATCATTAATTTCAATATTCGATTGCAAAAGGAAAATATTTATGTTTCTGAGCCTTTATTAGAGCAAAAGGTACTAAACGCTCACCAGTATGATATTTATCAATTAAAAAAATATCTTCAGCATTTAATTCAAAATCAAATATATCAAAATTCTGTAATATTCTTTCCTTATTAGATGATTTCGGTATGGGAATTGTTCCAATATCAATCTAAAAATATATTAAAATATTAATGTTAATAAAAAATTTATAAATTGAAATTATACCAAATATCTTAAAATAACTTGAGCGGGTGTTTTTTCATATTTTTCAGCTATACGTAATGTATCTTCAGAAAACAAAAATTCTGGTTTTTTTTCTTCAGGTCTTGGTCTACCTAATGGACAGTAAGCTACTAATTTTATTTCACGTTCGGCACAAAATTTAATCAATTTTTTTTGATTGATATGAGGGGAACATTCAACCTAAAAAATCATTTAAAAACAAATTACAAAAAAATTTTTTTTTAAAATACGTTGAGTGCCTATTATTATTACCTGATTTACAACTGGTTTTATTTCACAATTTTGAAGTATTCGTTCAATTTGTTCACTATTAAAATTCGATATTCCAATTGATTTTACGTATCCTTTTTTAACTAATTCTTCCATTGCTTTCCATGTATCGATATAATCAACATCACTAAAATATAATTTTACATATTTATGTTGAGGTATATATAAAAACGAAAAATCCTACTTCAGCATTAATGTATCTGTATCATCTCTAGGCATTAAAATATTATCATCAACATAAACATAGCCTACTGGTAAATGCATAAGATAAAGATCAATATAATCCAATCCAAGATTATTTAATGATTTTTTGCATGCATATTCAACCCTATCTGGTTGATGATATGTACACCATAACTAAAATAATGGTTTTAAATGTTTGTCTATATAAATCGAAAATTATAAATCCAAGTACTCTTAACATTAATATATTCAAAAAAATTTTGTTATAAAAAAAATAATACTCAAAAAAATCATGGGTACTTACTTTTGTTACAATAAAGATATCCTCTCTTTTAATAACTTTTTCGTCTATTTTAGCATTAACAGCATTCCCAATTTCATGTTCATTTTGATAAAAAAATGCTGTATCAATATGACGATAACCAATATCAATTGCATATTTAATTGCTTCTTCACCTTCAGCACCAACACTCTAAAATACAAAATTAAGAAAACTAAATTTTAAAGAAAATTTCGAAATATATCCTAATGATAATTTCCTAATTCGAATATTTCCGGCAAGTTTGAATGGTTTGAACTACAGTTTAATATATGTTCATGGAAAACAATGTAAATTGAATAACACTTAACTTGAAGCCTAAATAAGTCATATTAACTTTGATCCGAGCATTAGATTACCGTGAATAGTGTAATTAAATGTGGGATGTCATGAAATATAAAATAGCAAACTCAAAGTATGTCATTCAAAATGTTTCAGAAGAACATATTTTGTTCTAATTTTAGCATCTATTAATGAAGATCAATTTTTATCTTTGAATTAACTAAAAGCAGCAATCTATTATTTAGCTAATATTAGTGTGGTATCTGACTCAATAAAAATTGTTATCAGGTAAATTTCCATTGTCTCTATGTATTAAAATTTAATATTCTTCCTTTTTTTGTTTTAAAAATATTTGAATAATGTAAAAATATCATATGACATACGAGTAGATAACCTGTAACTTGTATGTATGAACCTACTTGTACATAATTATTCAAATCTCTCTAAATTCTAAAATATGTATTACTTTACAACTTAATTAAAATTCCCGATAATTTACATGTGTATTTAAAATATTGCATTCTTCTTTTAAAACTAACCTGGTATGTTCCAAGACCCAAAATTGGCATTTCCAATCCATTATTCAATTTAATTTTTGGTGCTCTCTTATACTGAGATTTTGGTGGAACTTTACATTCTTCTTCAGTAATACTACCATATTCACTCATATTCTTAATTTGATTTGTTGAAAATGTTTTGCAAGCCACAAAAATTTGATTTCTTTTATATTCCAAATTATTTTTGAATTCAATTGGATTTAAGTAAAATTTTGTTGTGGTATATTTTAGTCTATTTGCTTGCAATCTTGAAAAATTTAAAATCCAATACGAAAAGTTCTGGCTTTTTTAAAAAAAATTAATAAATTATTTAAAAAAAAAATAAGAATTGCCAAATTGATTAAAAAATGAGTCAAAACTGTTCTCATTAAACCAAACACAAGAAAAACAAAAACAAAAAATTAAAAAAAAACCGGCAATCAGTTGTTTTGTTGTTAAACGAAATGTCACTCTTATTTTTTCAGCTGTTTATGTTGATGATTGATGAATTTAAACAATTAAATTTGAAAATCAAATTGTAAAACTTAAATTTTAATGAAATTTATTATTTTTTCAAATTAATTATGAGTCAATTTAGTATCAATAAATAATTTCATAGAATTATCTATTTATAAATTTGTTTATCTGATTTTTTTTCGAAATATTTATTAATGTAAACATTACAATTCTATCTTATTACTTATTATTACAAATTACAAAGTTCTTAGATTTGTGATTTAAAAAATAATAATGCACTTACCCTTTTAAACAAAACATTTCTTTTATTTTAAATTACTTTTACTTTAGTTTTTACTGGATTAGATTAGTTGTTTCACTGAAAATTCCTTAACTAATCAAAGTAATACAATGTTTATTTAAAAGCTTTTCAATTTATTTTTAAAAAAGTTCAAAAATGCATCAAATAAATTTTGTTTTAAATCAAAAGTCAAAAACAAAAATTAAAACTTTAAAATATCTTTTTTATTAAAACATCAATATTTTAAAATTACAAAATACAAAAGATTAAATTTGTCAAAAACAATTTATTAATATTCAATATTAAATGGATAATATTTGCTGGTTTTAGCATGATCCATTGGAATTAATCTTACACCAGTATTATATGAATCTAAAATTTTACGATCTTCAGAAGTTAATTTGAAATCAAATATATCCATATTCTGACGGATACGTTCTTTTGTAACTGATTTTGGTATTGGTACAACTCCAATTTCATACTATTAAAAAAAAATATAAATATTAATGTTTTTTACATATTTATTTATTTTTTTTACCAAATAACGTAAAACGACTTGTGCAGAAGTTTTATTATATTTTTCACCAATTTCTTTAACTTTATCATCAAAAATATAATTTGGTGTTTTTTTAGCTGGATCGGGTCTACCCAAAGGACAATATGCGGTAACAATAATATCATGCTCTTTACAAAATTGAATTAATTTCTTCTGATTTAAGGCTGGATGACATTCAACCTACAATTACAAAAAAACAAAATAGATTTGTTTAAAATATAATTAATATTTATGCATAAATGTATGTCTATTAAATATTTATACTTGATTATGAATAGGCTTTATTTTAGCAACTGAAAGCAATCTTGTTAATTGTTCACTATTAAAATTTGAAACTCCAATACTTTTAACCAAACGTAAATCAATCAATTTTTCCATTGCTTTCCAAGTATCAATATAATCAATGTCACTAAAATAATATTGTAAGGAAAAAATTTAAATAACATAGTGATTATCATTTAACAATAAGTTAAGGTTACCTTAAAATAACATTTCCACTTGCATCAGTTGGAAACATTACTTTATCACCTTGAAATTCATAAGCATATGGCCAATGCATCAAATATACATCAATATAATCCAAACCGAAATTTTTTAAAGATTTTCGACATGCTTCTTCAACTTTTTCCGGATCATGAAAGTGACACCATAACTAAAATATGTAATTTTTTTGGTATTTTGGATTTTATTTTTCATGACAACTCTTTTTAACTTACTTTACTGACAACAATCACATCAGATCTTTGAATGACACCTTCTTTAATTTTAGCACGTATTGCTGCACCAACCTCTGCTTCATTTTCATAAAAGTATGCTGTATCAAAATGTCGATAACCTAAATCAATTGCATCTTTTACAGCTCTTTCACAATCTCCACCTAAGGACTTCAAATGAAATATTAATTACATAAAAAAATTATGAATAAAAAAAAATGACTTTTTAATCGTTTAAATAAAACGAAATTTAATCCATATTTAGTTATAACTTTTTAGTTATACATATTTTTTCATTAAAATAACACAATTTATTTGTAATCAAACAAACACTTGTTGATTGTTACATAACGTAAATACTTAACTTTTGAATAACACACCCTCCCTATTTAAAAAACAATTATTCTAAAACTTTTTTATAAAGAAATTATCAATATTTATTTTATTTTATATATGTTTATTTATTCATTAATATAATGTATTTTGTATATATATATAATACATTATATTATATATATATATGCAAATACATTACATATATATAGTAATGTATTTGGTAATGAAATAAAAATGTACCATAGCCTTTTAATAAATAATGTATAAAATCAACACATTTTCCTTGTATCATTACGGTCATAATTTTTTTATTTAAATGCAAATACAGTGTTATGTTATACGATATCATTTAATTAAAAAAAATTAAAAAGGGAGGGTCACCATAAAATTTCAGAACACAAGACTAAAAATATTTGCATAGGCATTTTTAAGACTAAATTAATTATTTTTCATATATTATGCTGCTTTAAAATCTTTGATAAAGGTTAATAATAATTTAAAGTTATTTACTTTAATTCACGTTAAGTGAATAAATTAAATTTATATAAAATATGCTTATTTCTATTTATACATGTGCATATTATATTCTTATCAAAAGACCGTATCAAAGTATTAATAACCATTTCATAAGGTCAAATATAATTGGTTTATCACATACATAAGTATTCATGTACATATTTTAAATCTGGTTCTACCACAGCCAGTTTACATTTATTATCAGTTATCACTTATCACATATAATCAAATCATAATAAAGGTGAAAAGTAAAATAAAAAATTTGAATTTGTGATGAATGTAATTCTTGTTATCAAAATGTTTATTAAAATTTTTCCTGTTTTTTATAAATAAATTTGTATTTAAAATATAAAAAAGTATTTGAAAATACAATTATTTAACAAAAACAAATCATTGTATTATTTAAAAAAATATAAATCCAAAAACAAAGTAACTTACTGTATAGGTTCCTAAACCTAATGCCGGTATTTTAGAGCTATCATTGTGGATAACAAATGGAATGGAATCAGCCATTTTTTTATAATAATTTTAAAAAAATAGTAAGAAATTTGCTTCGAATTAAGATGATCGGTGACAAAATTAATACTATTATTTAATTAAAAAAATTTAACCTTTTTGTAGAATTAACAAGGTGTTTAATTATAAATAAAAGCTTTTTTACAAAATAAAAGCAAACAAAAGCTTTCTTCATTTCTATTCTAAACAAATATTTTAAAAAGTGACATATTACTATTTTAGAGTTGCCAATTGGCATTAATCAAATAAGTTATCTTCTCTTTCATATTAATTTGCATTGATTTTCCCATGTACTTATTTCATCCACAAGACTGCAATAATAATGCAATCTAAATCATTTGTTAAAATCCAACAACATTTAAAAAAAAAATTAATTTGAAATTAAAAAAAATTATTTCAGCAAAAGATATTATTTAGTTTTATTTAAAAAGGACAATCTTATAGTAAAATTATTTAAATTTGAGATACATATCAGATAATTGAATACAAATCGATTTTTTTTCGAAACATTATAAATATTAATAAGACTTTTATGCGACATTCATATGAGAAAGAAATAAACTTTGTGATTGCAACTCCAATTCACTTAATTTAAAAACTGCTGGTTTCAATTGATCAACATGATTTTGATAGTTTGATTGATTATTTGAAACTTTTTGCCCATAAACAACTTTACCATCAAAATCATTTACTGGAACTTTCAAATTAGGTTCTACTTGAGAAATTGTTACATTTAAATGTTCTTCAATATCAGCTAAATAAGTTTTTTCTTTATACCAAATACAACAGCCACCAGAATCAGTTAAATTTGTATTCCAACAATTACGACCACGTGATGAACACCATTCACCATGATACCATACTTTTTCTGGAACGCTTGAAACAAAACTTATTGCAAGTCCCATGCGTTCTGCACGACCAACACGCCCAATTCTATGTACATAATTTGATTTTTCATCTGGTAATGTAATATTAATCATATAGGGTAAACCAGTAATATCTATACCTCTTGCAGCAACATCAGTACAAATTAAAAATTTTACTTCTTGCTTTTTAAATTTTTCTAAGTTAGCTTTACGTTCATGTGGTTTACGATCACCATGCAAACATACACAAGAATATCGATTGCCACCACGTTGCCTAAAATATTTTTCTAAATTATCGCAATCCAATTTTGTTCTACAAAAAATAATTGCTCTATCCATGTTATGTTCATCAATTGCACGAATACAATACTCTCCCTTTAATTTTTTGACAGCTTCTGAAAAGGTTTCTGGTGTTCGATTTGATGGGCGAACATCATCTTTGGCATGAACACCATCAGTCTGAATACTTTGTCTTAAATTTTGCCAACTAACATCTGTTTGCGGATCTACTTTGCAAACAACATGATGTACTGTTTCTGGAACGGCATCTTCACCTTTTAAATCAACCCATGTTGGAAAATACATTAATTTTTCAGCCATCTTTTTCACTTCAAAGCTATGCAATGTTGCTGAACAAACAATCATTTGAAGACGTCTTCCATCAGAAGTAATTTTTGGTATTTGTTTATGAATTCTTTCTATTAAATCCGTGTAACCTTGCTTAAGTAGACCATCTGCTTCATCCAAAACGAAAAATCGACAATGGGTTAAAGAAACATGGCCACCACCAATCAAATCTTCTAATCGTCCGGGTGTTGCAACGATAATATCGACACCAGCTTGTAGTTGGGCTAATTGTTCCTTAACATTCACACCACCAATCAATAACAGCTCTCTTATTTCTGGATCTTTTAAAAACTTTTTAAACTTAATTACCTGATTACAAGTTTGCTCAGCTAATTCACGACTTGGCTCAATGATTATTGCTTGTGGGGCATTTGCTTTTGGCTTGCAGTCTGCCCCAGTACCAGTAGAAGAAGCAAGTGGATTTATTTTTACATATCTTTGTTCAGCATTACAAATAGCAACAAATCCTTTTGGTGGCGGATATTTAAATTCTGTTTTACCAAAATTAAAAGCCATTTCAGCATTTTTTAAAACAAGTGATGGATAAAATGCTTCCTTTTGCAAGTTTCGTTCAATTTTAAAGGCTACCCCTAAATCCACACCATTTTTCAAAAATTTTATTTCATAATTATCAAAATCTATACAACATCCTATAGCATCTTGCATGCCGAAGGCTTCACCGTAATCATCAAATTGTTTATTATTTGATTTTTTACCGGTTCCACCAAATCCAAAACCAAAGCGGCAGGTACCCAAATCAAGTTTTGCTTGAGTTGTTGACCATCCTACTCTGCATAAACCTTCATCTGTTACAATTGCTTCGAAAAAGTATTTACCAGTTCCTTGGACACCTGTTGTAGATCGACAACCGTGCCATTCTTTAAATTCTCTGGATTGACATCGTAAACCATCCGGTGTAACAGCTAATGCACTACTTCGATCAAAAAATGACATAGTCCATGGGGTTATAACACCATGTGCCTGTATTTTTGAATCTTTACCGTCTATCATATCACGCATCGTTTCCCATGAAATTTGTACAATTGGTAAACAAAATGCACCTGTTTTTCCAGAGCCTGTTTCAGCTGCCATCAAAACATCTCCTCCTCCCAATATAAGAGGAATAGCTTCTGCTTGAACATCTGTAGGCAAAGTCCATTCCATTTCATCAATAGCTTTTGCTATTTCTGGCATTACTCCAAATTCTTCAAAAGCGGTCATTTTTTTATATTTTTTTATTCAAAAATAATTGAGAATAAAAGTACTTTCTTTGCAAATACAATAAATTAAATAAACACAACCGGGATATGAACTTTGAAGTAAAAAATGCAACTACATAGATTTTTGACTTATGTTTGGTCTAGTGTTAGGACTTCTATTCTACTATTAATTAGATTCAAAATCGTATGAATTACGATTATAAAAAATTGGAGATGCATAAACTCGTTTCAAAATTAAAATTTTGATTGACACAATAAATGTATCAAAACTCAAAACATTTTCCTCAATATACACTACATTACTATTTTTAGAGTTTGTTTTTCAAATCTTTTGAACACACTTTAGTAAATTCAAAAATATACAAATATTAAAAAAAAAACGGATTATTGTTGGAAAAACTTCAATTTATTATTTATACTCGGACTGACTTTCTTTTTTGCATGATCAAAGCATGTCCCTACATCACATTTAAAAATTATATCTGACGAAATATAATACTAATACACCCTTATTCTTGTAGGCGTAGCATACGATGAGTATCAATTAAGTGATGATTGGCTATTCTGAAAGTCTTGAAAATGATATTGACGTGATGTCAGTTGGCAAAATAATCACGTTTGTATTCTAAAAAACTTTCCTATTACTTGATAACAATTTGGTATCACTTCTAAATTTGTCTACGATCACGTATGTAACTTTATCTTAAAAATTTTAAATGTTAATAAACAAAAATTAAAAGTCTAGAAAGTTAATTTAAACGCTATAGCATTTGTTTTGTTTAAAATATTAAAGGTATATTTGTATCAAGCATGTTTTTATATCCATACAAACATTCCAATTTATGTACATGAAAATTTTCATATGTTTTAAAAATAATGAATTTCATAAAATTTTATTTCAGTTACTTGTAAAGTAGGTTAAAAAAATATGTTGATTAAGATTAAACCTATAAATCTTTTCTGAAAAATACAGAAAAAATTATAAAATATGAATTGACCGATAGTTCAGTGGTAAAGTGGTAAAGTGACAGCTTTTCGATCGAAAAGTCTCGGGTTCAAACCCTGGCCCGATCATATCTAATAAAAAAAATATAGTGTTCATTAAGATAATAAATGAAAAATATTTTGTTTAAACTTATTAATCTAAAAATTTAAGCCGTTTCACCCGCTATTTTACTTATAATGTGTAGGTAATACTCTGAATCGTCAAGAATTTTTGTTATATTATATTTACACTAATATTCATTATAATTGAAAGGTCCCAACATTGTTTCAAAAATGTTGCTGTCAATTGTTATCTGTCATTAATTGGTAGCTGCTAAAATGCCAATTAATAAAAAACATTAATCAACAAAATTTTGTTTATATTTTTGAACCACAAACACAACACAGTTTTAAATATTTATTTTAATTACCCTGCTTTCAAAGTTAATACATTTATAGTTATTACTATAATAATTAATTTAAATATTTCAATAAAACAAAAATTTAATAAATTTTATTGGCGACGTTTAAGAAATCCTACTAATCAGTTATAAAAAATGTTGAATTTCAAATATATAAAATTAAAAATAACATGGACAAGCTAAAAAATTTATATAATATAAATTCTAAATCTAGTAAGTATAATTTATTTTAATGTACATAATATTTTATATTTTATCAACTTCTATTTTTTTTTAAGAATCTATATCAAAAACACCTGCTCAAGATAGATTACAGTCTTTTCAAAAACGACTTCAAACCGAACAAAAAACTAAGGGAATTTTACCAATTAATAGTTTTATAAAAGAATCTTCCAATCAGTTAAAAATTGGAAACTTTCACAGTATAGTTAAAAATCCAAAAAATGAGAATAAAGAATATTTACCAAAAACATCTTCTATTCAAAACAGATTAAATTTGAACAAAAAACAAATTGAAATTGGTTCTTCTTTAAAACAAAATAATTCAAATATAGATAAGAATAAAGCTTTAGCAATTAAATCAAGCAAACAAGAAATTAAAAGTAATATTATTACAAAAGAACATAATAATGTAGAAGAAAATCAGCAAACGAATTATTCTATTCCTAAGCATAATTTCATTGAAGAACAAAATAAAAGTAACGTTAATACAAATAATGATAATTTAGATAGAAACCCACAAGCGAAATATTCGACTGTTAAAAATACAATTAATTCTGTATGGGAATCAATCAAAAATGTTTGGAATTCAAATAAAGATAATAAAATTTTAGACGGTATTAAAAATGAGACAGGAAAGCAAAACTTAGTATTAAAATCGAAAAAAAATAAAGAAAAATATAATTTTAATAATAATTCTGGTCAAAAAATATTTGATAATGCAAATTTTACTAATTCTAATTTTCAAAAAAATCATAATAAAAATTACAAGAAAAACATAGAACCAATATGTACGAAGTATATTAGAATAAATGAGACGCCAGATAAGGAGATATTTAATAAAATTCAGAATAATAAAGGTTCTATTTTGGAATTGAATAATGACTCTATGCAAAATAAATTAAGGAAAAGACATAATGATGAATTTCTTTTCGAAGACAGCTCTAAAAAATTAAAGTTGATTCCCGAACCTAATAAAGATTTATTTGAAAACTCAAATAGATTTGAAATTAAGAAAGATTCAAATTTAATTATCCCTTCACCAAATAAAAAGATTTCAGCTAACAGTAGACTTGATAATTTAAGAGAACAATTAAAAGTAAATCAAACTAAACACCAGCAGATTCGTGGTCCGCCGCAGCCATGTAGTACAATTGTTGAGCCAAATATAAATACTAAAAATGCAACTGAAACCATTTTCAAAAATAAAGTAAGAAATTTTTCTATTTTAATGTATTTAATACTTTATTTTTCTTTCAATTTACTTGTAGGTTAATAATAATAATAATGTTGATGACGATGTCTTTGAAAGATTTGATGTAGTCAATCAAAATTTGGCGAATTTAGTAAAAAATAACTATCAAAACAATGAATTTAAAAAAGACTTTTTATATATTGTACCAGATACAAATGTTTTTCTTAATAATCTATCATTTTTATGTGATTTGACTAAATCAAAATTATGTGGTAGGAATTATTTTTTTTCTTTTATTTTACTTTTAAATAAAAAATAATTATTTTTTGTTAGATACAAAAGGTTCTATTCTCTATATACCATATATAGTGTTACAAGAATTAGATAAATTAAAAATGCAAAAAAATAATTCAATATCTGTGAGAGCTGCCCGTGCTGTTAATTATTTAAATGAAAATTTTGAATCAAAAAATTTACATTTTAAAGGACAAAGTGCAAAAGAATCACAAAAATATTTAATTAATATTGAAAACCCTGATGATCAAATTATTAATTGCTGTTTACAATTAAAATCATATAATATTAAATATATTTTATTAAGTAATGATATTAATTTAAGAAATAAGGCAATTTGTAATGATATTATATGTTCAAGTAAAGATAATTTAGAATCATAATTATCTTGTGATTGATCATGTAAATTAATGAAAGTATTTAATTTCTTTTTTTGTTTTATTTTATTTTAATAATTGTTATTTTAGTCGTGATGTCTAATTTAGCTACGAATCCATAAAATCTATTGAGTAGTATTTGTAATATGTTTATGTACATATTTAATACGAAATACATAATGATTTTTGTAATTTAATAATAAAAAACTTTAATAAAATGTAATTAGTTTAATTTTAATTCAATTAAAATTTACTTGATATTCCAGATCCCTAAAGCCTTAGAATTCCAACTAAATAAATTACACATAGTAGAAACAATAAGGATGTTAATAAGTACCAAAGCTACTTTAAACTAGTTATATTTCTAATAAACTTAAAATTAAAAAAGTTACACGTTCAATCCAAAAAATATTTTTGGTAAGTTATCAACGCACTTCTAGGAACTATTTAAAATATTTGTAATAATGTAAAAATTTGCCCCGGTTACTAAATTTATTCTAATAATTTTTCTAATCGTTTTTTTTCAGAATTTTTCCTTAACATTTCATAATTTCTGAAGGTTTTTCGTATTTCTCGCTTAGAATGCATTGGTGGCCAAAGCATTGTTATAGAAAATACTCTAAAAAAATTGAAATTATTTGTAATTAAAAGTTTTATTAAAATTAGTCAACCTTCTTATACGCATTGCATCCCATCCAGTTGGTTGATTGTTTTCAATTTTAGAAATTTCTTTTAGAAATTGTTCATCGTAAACTTTACTTGCATTTTTATAACGCAAAAAACACGTTTGAGCACTTAAAGGAAAGAAGAAATTAAAAATTTTAAATTAATTTAGTCAACTTACTATAAATGTCGTGGCGAACTTTTTTTAGTTATAGCAGGTTTATTGGTCGGTGCAATTTTCCGTGCTAAAACATATTTATACCATAAGGTTTGTATTTTTGAAATTGGATTTTTAATTTTATAATTTGAAGATTTCTTTTCCATTGTTGTTTTGTTTATATTTTCAAAATTTATTGCATAATTTTTGCAATAATTATTTTATTTATTATTAGTTTTGTTTCATAGCAACAAACATTTGACCTACATAATAATAATTAGTTTACTTAACTTACTCCAAATTAGGTATATCCAATTTTTTTTGCATTTATTTTACATTCGAAATTCTTTTATTATTAACAGAAGAAAGATTTTTAAGTTAACTTTAAGCACAACTCAAACAATTATAATTAAACAAAAATAATAAAATTTTGGATAAAAAAAAAAAAAATTTATTTTAGTTACGATAATAAAAATTAATAACATCTTCATTTTTTACTTTTTCTTGCTTTTGCTTTTAACTTTTGATTCTTATTTGACTTAACTTTTTTCCAATTTTTACCATCTTTATAGTTAGATCTACGTTTTTCTTCCCATTTTATCTGTTTGACGGAGGCTTTATCTTTGTTAAAAACTTCTTTTGACGTACCATGATCCTTTGATTTACCGGCATTATCTAATATATCTGCAAAATCATCAACAGCAGCAAATAATGATTTCATGTCTATGCAAGAATTATAAAAAAAATATATTTTAAAAAAAATATTAATTTAAAAACCTTTAATATTTTTAATTACCTTGTTTTTCTTTAAGTGCTGTTTTAAAGTTTTTAAAACCTAAATCGTATTTCGTTTTTTTCTGTTTTGGTGCATCATCTTCATCAGAATCATCATCTTCTGCATTCTCATCACTACTCATATCTGACATATCACTTATTTTTTCATCTTCCCCGTTCTCATCTTCTTTACCGCTACCTTCATCATCATCATTTTGATCGTCATCTTCATCAAGAGAAATTGAGCCACCGTCACTATCCACAATTCCATTATTACCATTCATATCAAAGTCATCATCATCATCATCTTCCCAATCATCCATTTCTTCATCGTCTGAATCTTGATTTTTCTTAGATTTTTTCGATTTCTTTTCTTTTTCAGACATATTTAAATCATTTTCTAATTCTTTCATATAATCAATTTCAAATTCTTCATCATCTTCAACGTCATTTTTCTTTTTAGTTTGTTTTACAAGGCCATCAAGATAATCTTCAAATTCATCATCATCAACATCATCCCCAACTTCTTCTTCTTCATCTTTACTTTTAATTTTTGTTTGTTGCGTTTCTCGTTTTTTATCCAAATAATTGAAAATATAAAATTCATCTTCTGGACAGTTTTCTTTAGTAAGATTTTTTACACTTACATTACGTCCTCCATATGGAATATAATGTTTATGATGTTTACCAGGGTCTTCCGTTTCTGTATTATGTTCCGCTTGTTTTTTTGGATTTTTAAAAGAAAATCTTTCTAAAAAATATGGTAAGCCAAAATCTCTTAGCGGATCACCATAATAAGAAATTTTTTTCAATTCGATAATATTTTGAGCAAAAACTTTTAATGATGGATGAAAATGCTCTTGTAATTGCAATAATTCCCAATTTTGAATAGTGTCAGCACCACAAAAAGCAGGCACTCTGTGATAAGGATTATAATGTACTTTTGCAATGTCATGGCTTTTATTTTCTGAACTGGTTTCAAGCTTTATATGATGCCAAGAGGATTTTGTAACATTTTTTTTACTTTCATCATCCGATAACATTTTTTCGTTTTCAATATCAGATGTTTCGGCATCTTTATAGTTTTCTTCACCTTCGCCATCAAATTTTGACAAAGTTTCTGCCTTAACTTCATTTTTAATATCTTCTGATGTTTCTAATGTTGGTTGAGCCTAAAAAATAAAAATATTATAATCAAAAATGTATTACTTAGAAAAAAAAAAAAAAAAAATGTAGTTTTACTTACACGTTGAATTTCTTTTCGAGCTTTTAAAACCTTATTGATTACAATTAAGCAGCCACAAGCAAAATTTGGAGGCAAATAAAGAGCAATTTGCAATAAACGTTTAATAAATGCTTTAATTCTGGAAATATTTTTATCTATGTACATGCCTTTATGAAGGATTTGTAAAAGCTGAGCAGCCGTTGTATTCCCAATATTCATCAAATCCAAATCACATAGTTTTGAATATAAAGCATTATAAAATCTGTCCGGTTTTTCACTTTTTATTGTAATTATTTGAAGTAACAAATTTAAAGTTTGAATAGAAATTTTTATATCAGCTAAATGTATTAATCGATATATAGTATCTTCCATATCTTTATTTAAAATATTTTCTTCGCCTTTAATAGGTTTAGCATCGACAATAGCTTTTTGAAGGCATCGAAGAATAGCTTGCATGGTTCGATTATTTATAGCTCCTTTTTTAACTAAAACCTTAAATAAAGAAAAACAAATGTTAACGACTTTTGTACTAACATCCGAGTAGCCAGGAGGTAAAATTTGACCCAAAAAACATAATGCAAAATGTTGAGCTTTTTCAGAAATATTTGCACGAAATAATAATTTTTCAGTTTCTTTTGTTATTACACCGCACATATTTGGATGTTTATGACTAACTTCTGTTAAATGATGTAAAGTTTTTGCAGCCACTTTACTTGAAGGATCACCTAATTTATTAATAAGCATTGATAAAATCATTTGTTCTTTTTCTGGGGCAAATGCAAGTAATTTTGATGCAGAAATCAATGCAGAATTTTTATTGGTATCTTGTCCGGATTGTAAACAAGTTTGAAGATTTTTTAAAAATTCTAAAATATAAAAAAGTTTCGTAAAATATTTATATTTTTTATTTGTTTTATTTTATATTTACCAAAATAAAGGTCTTTTAATTTATTCTCAAAATGCCAATAAGCATATATTTTATTTTTAGTCTCTTTATTCATATTTTCTTGTTTTTTTAAATTTTTCCAACTTGCACCACGCAATTGAATTGAAATTAATTTTCTATCAGATGGTATTAAAGCTTCCATAAATAATTCCGTTAGGATTCCAATAACTTCCGAACAAGCTTTATTTGATAATCTAGCAAATCCAATAACAGTCTCGAGTGTAGGAATATTTCCAAGAGCGTTTGTAGTTAATAGAAGAGCGCCGGCATTACATCTATCTTTTGATGTACCTTTATGTAAAGCTGTTTCCAACCACCTAGCATCCGGAGGATTGCCTATCGAATTTTATAACAATTAACTTTTTATTAAGATAAAATGATATTAAGTGTTAGCTGTATAAACATATTAAGAATTACTTTTAAGGAAGTGGGATCTTTCATCATCATAAGCTTTTTTACAAATTTCATCAAGAGCTAATTGTTCAGAATCTTTCATTTCTACAACTTCATCAGAAATATTATATTCTGAATACTATAAAAATTAAAATTTCATATATTTTTATATTTTCCATATGTTGTTATGTTTTATACTTACAGTTTCATACCACTTTTTTCCGAATTCATTTTGACTGGAATTATTTTGAAAATTTTTTTTCGAAGTTTCTTTAAATTTTCTTTTTTTCTCTTTAATTTTTTCTTCTGGTAATATTTCACCATCATCATCAAATATTAATTTTTTGTTTTTAACATTATTATTTTCTGCATTAAATAACATTTTTTGTTCTTAATTTGATTTAAAATCACTTTTTGAAAGCACCAGAAATCAAAATCATAAATAAAATAAATCCACGTGCAGCAGATGAAATATAAACAAATATCTTAAATGTCAAAAATTTTGTAGTTTTGAAGTGCAGTCATTTAAATTGTAGTGTAGTTTATAAAACTTTTTTTCTGGAATATTAGGTGGTTACAAATTGTGCTACATATACTCAATTTTATCCTAACAAGTCATTTTACGTCATAAATTACTTGACAATCCCCGTCGCCGTTGAATGACGTCATCATTCTTCAATATATATTAATACTACAAATAAATTACGAAATTCAAAACAAGTTAATTTCACAATTATTATAACTTTTGGCTTGAAAGGAAATAAGTGCTTTTTAAAACAGTGCGATCAATTTGTTTTTTTAATAATTTATAAAGTTATTAAAAATAAAATTAAAGTGTAAAATAAAAATAGAATTAAATATAATATAATTAAAATGCCTGCGAAAAAGAAATCATTATCAGATGACTCTGGAAATGAGGATTATAAAAAGAAAAGGGAACGTAATAATTTGGTAAGTAATTTCTGTTTAACATTTTGTTGTTCATATCAATAATTTTGATACAAAATCAAATTCATAACATAATCGAACTAATCATGCCAATATATAAATAATATTAATAAATATTTTTTATTTTAGGCTGTTAAAAAATGTCGAGAAAAAACAAATGAAAGAGCGAAGGAAGTTAAACAACGAGTTGAAAAATTAAAAGAAGAAAATACAAAATTAGAAACTGATATTGAACATTTAAAGGAAAGTGTTAATTATCTAAAAGAATTATTATTAAAAAAAGTAACTGATGAAAAAGAAATAGCAAAAATTTTAGAAGAAGACGACAGTAATTAAGCCAAAATTTAGTCTCGTAATCGTAACTCGTTTTTAGTATTGTAAGCTCTATTTAAGTAAAAAACAAAATGTAATGTATTAAAAATGTATCAAAGTTACATTAATTTTATTTTGTATATTTTTATATATTGTACGTTATAATTTAAACTATTTTGTTTATTGCAAAATAAAAAAATTTTATTTATTTATAGAAAATCAAAGAATATTTAAATGTTAAATCATTATAGCGTAAGAATTATAAAATAATATTTTATACAAAAACTTAATTTTATTGCTTTATTAATTCTACTATTAAGATTTCAGAGATTTTTTAGATATTCGTATTTTAATATGTATATGTATACATATTTCAATTGTGTAATTACCAGCATTTAGCAGAAAAAATGCCATAAATGATCTTTTATAGTAAATTATTTTAGATGAAAATATGTTAATTCTGTTAATCATCAAATTAGAAAGAAAATTTATTTTAAAAGATAAATAATATCTTTACTAAATCCTTATTGTTTTCTTCGAATAAAATTTTTATTTCTTTGTTATGCTTTCCAAGTAATTCTAAAAGAAACCTTATTTGGCTTTTCCTGTAATTTAATAAATAGTTTTTGGAATGGGTGGGTAATCACAATTTTAATTGTTTATTTTTTTTTTTTAATGATAACCCCTGATAAGATAACATTTGATTCTCCGCTCTGTGTATAAATTTATGACACAACATATTATAAAAATATATTCAAGTCATTATTCATATACATATATTAATAATTTTTGATAAGAAAATGAAGTATGTATATAAATACGTTCTACCACCTTAAAAATAAATATTCATATAATATTTGAATATATGTACATTTGTTTTACACTTCAAAATCATCGTATTAATCAAAAACAATCAAATTAAAAATCTGAAAATCAACAAAATAATTTGCACAGCCAAAATGTACTATGCATTATGAAAACACTTTTTGATCTAACCAGTTTTGATTGTGATCAGTTATTTTCCATTGAAAAAAAAAGAAATTAAAACGATACAAAGTTCAAAAAGTTTAGATTCTAGAATAAGCAGAATTTCAACATATTTTCAAAGAATAAAGTGATTTAATTCACAATATATACGTATACATACATATATCTTACTTGGAGATTCAAGAAAAAGCTTTAATTTTTTCCTTTTAAATACAAATTTTAATTGTTTTAATATGATCAAATCAACCGATCAACGATATAAATTTGAATGATGATAATATTTTCTAGTAGAGATAAATGACGTGAATTTGTAAAAAAAAATTGAATACATCATCATCTAGAATATGTTTTTAAGATTAACTTAACAAATGGTATTTTAGAAAATCTTTAAAATCGGTTATTACCCTACTAAACTGTATAACATCATCGTTATATCGTAATTTTATTTTTTTTTAAAAGGGGATTTTTATTCTAACTTTTCTTGATTTAATTGATTGAAAATTAAAAAATGATATTTAACATTATACCTAAATAGATGAATCATAATATTTACTGTCTTTGTATTAATTCATAGAATCTGAATATGACTGAAGGAATATTCGCAAACGTAAAGTGATAATTAAAGATACCATATTTAAAAATAGGAGAAAAAAAATCAGTTCCTTTACTGCATGTACTACTTAAACTTTTTAAAATTACTCCAGGAAGTTCAGATTTGAGAATAAAATTAGAAGTACATACATTTGCACCTAATAATATGAAAAACTTAAAGTATGTAGGTACTTAGGTTCTAAAATCTCTACCTTCGGAGTTATTTAAAGATTTATTTTTACCCGGGTCCCCAATATTTGATTAGTCTAGTTTTTTTTTTTGAATGAATAGATTTTTTTTTATAGATAATTGAGCTTACATTTTTTTTAAGTTAATGCCTGGAAGTTGATCTAGTTAGTTATGGCGTTATGGTTGATTTTTTTTTAATTCCTGATAATACAAAAGTATATCTACATATGTACATATGTATGTATTCAAAGGATTCAACTTACAAGTATTAACTAAGTTTATCACTTGGGATGAAAAATATTTTATACTGGATAAGTGGAGAACACTACTTTGCAAATAGTACTTACTAATGATTATAACTATTTAACAATTTTTATATATTGCCTGGGATATCTTTATACATGCATAAAAAGTTATTGGAACCATTGGTTCTATGCCCTATGGTGGATATACTCTATAAATTATAATGGTATACTATATATACTCTAATGTTAAATCAAAAATGTTGGCTAATCTTAAATTTAAACGAAATTACAGAAGTTGTAAATATACCTACATAATTGCAATTAGAATGATAAAACATTAGGAGTTGGGTCGGATACAAAAACGAGCATATATGCATTAAGTATATGAAAGGAACAGAAAAAAAGCAGTCATTATATAAATATGAATATATTTATTTTATTTCATATTGAACGTTTAACGCTTGAGTGAAATAAATTAAAAAACCAAAAACATATGTAGTTCCCTTTTAATTTAACTAAATTTATTTATTTTCGCAAATTCAAGTATTTCGTCAACTACACACAGATTACAGATTCCTTCAGTACTTGTACTCGATCTATATTTCATACATAAGTATTTATTTCTTTTTTTAAAATATTTTACACATTCAGCGAATAATAAATTCATAACTATATTTATAATAATTCAATTTTTTTGTCAAAAAATGTATTTTAAACTATTAATTAATAATAATAATTAATTAATAATTATTTAAATTTTGAATTTTAATATTTTAATGGTGAATATATATATTCACCACCATATAGATATTTCACCATTCCAAATTTCATTCTGAAAACATAAAATGTCAAATCCTCTTCAAAAAATAAAATTAGCGGAAAAATTATCTCATCCATGACATTTATAAATTTGACATTTCAATATACTCTGACAATTGACATTTCAATTAAATATTTCTTATTCTTGTCCGTTTTTTTTTCTCACACATAAAAAAATGAAATATTTTGTACTCTTTTCACATATGTCAGAAAAGAACAACAAAAGTGTTTATTTTTCTTTTTTTTTTTTTTTTGAATTAATAAAAAAAAATTTTTTATTCGTCGAAAGTTGTTGGTTCAATACGATAGTAATCGGTAATCGCAACGTGGATTTTTTTTTCTTTTTTTTTGTACTTTATTACAAGTTTTTTTTTATTTTTCAAATTTAATAAAAAAAACTTTTTATAAAATATAATAAAATAAATAAATTAAAAAAAAGAATTGTAATTAAAAACAAAAATATACATACATATATAAATTATATAAAAGGTGAATTTTGAAATAGAATAAAAAGAAAAAATAAAAAAAAATTTTTTTGAAGTTTGAAAAATTTTTCTCTTGTTATATGAAATTTGAGTTGCTGCTTCTGCCATTTCGTTTTTAATAAAGAAAATTATAAAATAAAAAACAATTGTTTAATAAAAATCTTATCTTATTTCTTGTTGGCATTTTTTTTTTTTCTAATTTTGGATTAAATTAAAAAAAAAAAATTGCGTTTTAATTTGTGATTAAAAAAATTTTGAAATACTTAAAAAAAAAACAACAAATCTAATAAATATAATAATTCGCAAAATATTTTCTCGAATGAAATTTTTGCGGCCATTATAATTATTTTTTTTTTTAATTGTGTTTTTGTTTCTTATTAAAAAAGAAATAAAAAAAAAATTGATTTTAAAATACAATAACAAGTTTAGAAAATATACTTAATATATAAAAACAAATTAAAGATTTTTAATTACAAAAATTATAAATTATAGATTTTTATTTAGTTGTTGTTGGTTTAAAATATTTTGCGGCGACGACGACGACGACTACGACTACAAAAAAGACGACGAGTACAAGCCAAGTTTCCTTTTTTTTTTTTTTCAAACTTTAGAATTTTTATGTGTAGGAACTTTTATTTATTTTCAAATAAACTAAAATATAAAACAAATTAAAATTTTTATCTGTGAAAAAAATAACGAAATATTTGTAAAAAATATTATTGTAGATTTATATATATATATAAATAAAATATACTCTTATATTTATGGATAAATAATGGATTTTATATAGCAGAAAATTTATAAAATAGAAACAACAATAATCAGGTATGTAAATTTTATACATATTTTTTTTTTCCAACTTTCAAATATTTTAAAATTTTAAATAAAAATAGTGTTTAATTTTTTTATTTTCTGTTGGGCTTCAAATTTTTTTTTTTTAATAATTTAATTGTTAAACAAAAAAGAAATCAATTTATTTTTAATAATATATAAAGATGTATGTAGTATTATGACAGAATATTTTTTTTTTAGTATAGAAAATTTTTTCTTATGGCGTTTTATATTTTAAAAAATAAAATACGCAGGCTTTTTTTAATTAAAAAAAAAAAAAATTTAAATTAAATTATTGTGTAAATTTTAGATCAGTTAGAGTTTCACAAATTCCAATATACCATTTAAATATAGGTAGCAGGACAGTACAGTATTGAAACGTAAATTCTAATTAGAAAATATTTAAAATTGTCTGTAAAAGGATTGATTGATGGGAATTTGATATATTTATTTTTTACTACTTAAAATTGTACAATATTTTTAAATTCAAAACCAGAGCATTTCTTTGTTCAAATTTAAAAGAAAAATTCCTTTAATTATTTTCATTTAATTTCATATCTTTTTGTAAGCAACTAATTCAGGAAATAATTATCAAAAAATAATATTTATGAGTAAAGTGAAGCTTGGTACTAATAAATATTATTATTTCTCGAATAATCTATTATAAAAATTTTCGAATAGATTAAAACGTAAATTAAAAGTATTTGTATACAATGAATATTAAAATACATATTTTATTATCTAATACTTCACAATTTATTAAAAACTACATTGTAAAAACTTCCAATATAAGTATTCAAAATGATTGCATAAAGTAATTACTGAGTACTCAATTTCACAAAAAAATAATTTGTGTAAATACTAAGGTAAAACCATAGATTTATTAGTAAGTAATTCTATGGGTAAAACCAAGAGACCTATTTTAAAAACAACTACGTAAATTTATTTTAATATAACAAATAAAAAACGAAGCAAAGGTCGTCCTGGAAATTAAAATCAAATATATTTTATAGGCACCTTCCTATTAAAATTTTTACTTGAAATGGAATAGTTTTATTTTTGCAAATACAAATGCATCTGGAATAATATAACTGAGTCTTTGTTCCACATCAATTGTTGTATACAATAATAATTTTTAATAATTTTCATATTGTTTTTAAATGTCATAAAGGGTGTAGTAAAATATATTTAATGTGAAGACATTTTTTGTCATACTCATTCAAAATAATATTGTTGGGTTTTTATTTTATTTTATTTTGAATCTAAAAAATTTTATATCTGGAGCAGAACCAATTTTATCTATCGAGTTTTAAAGTTTTGATTTTTATTTTGTACTTTATTATTATAGTTTTAACCCATTTATCCATATGCATTAAACATTGTATATAATAACTTTTTGTATTTTAAATACAAAATAGATATAGTAAGAAAAAAACTTAAAAGAAAATTAATAAGTAAATAATAATCTTTGTTTTAATTATATAAGAATGTAGAATATTATATTCTTATTCGAAAAATGTAAATATTTTAAAGTTTCATCCGAAATTTTGAAAATTTTTTATTTTACAACAATATTGTTTCATACAAGCAAAGATATTTCTTTATTTTAAGTATCAAACTTTAAAAGATCCCCGTATGTATATCAGATTTATTTTTTGTTAAAAAAAGGGCATTAACATATTGTTTCATTTAAATATAATACCTTCTTAAAATGAGCAGGTGCAATTTTTTTTTATATACAGTCTCATATCAGTGGTAGAGTATTTTTTACTTAACATTTATATTAATGCTAGCATTTTTTTTTTTTTAATTTCTGTCCCAACTGGTTTGCTGTAATGTCTTTTCCTAAATTTGGTAGTTGATATCTATATAAAATATTTTTTTTTTTAGAAAAATTGATTCTGTAAAATGTGTTTAAAATTTAGAAAAAGAAAACATGTGGTAGACATATTAAGTTACACATCTTAAATTCATCATAAAACTTCATAGTAGTTTTAAAATAACTTTTGATCGTTGTGTTTGTTGAGCTGAGAAAAATTTTATTAAACTTAAATTTGATTTATAAAATACCTAAATAAGTATTAAACAAAATGAAGATCACTGAGTACTTAGCTTTTGTTTTTATAACCTCGATATTTGGAGTCGTGCATTTTTAATTATATTTCAATAATTGAAAAATTAAAAAAAGATTTAACTATAGTACTTATATATATATAACTATAGTATTATATATTTACCTAAGGTTGTAAAATTTTAAAAATTTTATTATGTATATAATAGAAAATCATTTTTATATACTCGTAGGTACATAGAAATTGAAAAAGCTTTTTTGTATATATATAAAAGATGAGATCTTTTCACTTTATTTTCTTAAATTTAAACCCGTTTAAACTTAATTTTTGTTTTTTGGTTGTGTAATTTGTTGTAGTATTTTTTAATAAATAATAAATAATACTATTAAAAAAGGAAATAATTTCGTAAAATTTACATTAGTATGTATTTTTTCGTTTTGTTGTATAACAAGTCACACGTGTATTTTTTTTTTTTATTAAAGTTTGACTGTTTAACTCAATATAAAATGTTTATGAGTTATTTAAGTACTTAACAATTAATATTTAAAAAAGTTTGTGTTAAATACAATGTATGGAGAAACAAAACCTTTAATGAAGATGTTGTGTAAACGAATTAAAAAACAGATTACTCTTACATATCGTTTACCAAAAAAACATATAGGTACGTGGCATAAAATAATTGTCTGAATTTAAACCCTATTTGTAAGGTAAAAATGTACTATAGAAAAAAGAGGAATTTAGTAAAAACGTTTGGGACTTTTATTATTGGGAATGTTTACTGGTAAATTTAAGTTCATCGTTAGGGATACTTTGATTGAAAAAAAATACATTTTTTCGGCTCTGAGTGCTTCTAACAATAAAATGCTTTTGCGAAAAAAACACCCTTTGAAACTGTCAAAAGATCATTTGTTAGATGGGTTACGGCATATTGATTTCATTTAAAAATATGTAATACTTCTACAATTTAAATATTTAATAAAATAAAAATTAAATATTTCAGTACTTAATTATTTCGTATTAAAATCCAATATTGCGGAACAAGTTTCCTAATAATTTTTATAGTGGATAATTTAAGATATTTTCATTGTGTGTTTTATAAAATATTAAAAGTATTATAAGTATTTTGATTTCTTTAAAAAACTTTTTAAAAAACAATTAATAGACAATCGATGCAATTGTTTTTTTTTCCCAATAATATTTTAACGTCCTTTTTTAAAATGTCGAAAATTAGGCGTTTATGTGCTATGGTAACATTATTTTTTAAATATAATTCCGTCATCAATTACAACAGTTAAGGTAAACGGCTATATTATCGTCCTATAATTTTTGGTCATAGCACAAAATGAATTAATTTGGCAGGTTTTTAAAGTAAACCTTATAATGTTATACTATTTTATGAAAGATTAGGCTTTCTTTTTTTCAATTACGTTTTTATTTCGATAATTTTAATAAAATATATTAAAAAATTATTAATTTAAAAAATTTGGGTTGTTTGTACATAATTTCGTCCGTTTGAAAATTTCGTGTTCCTATTATCGTCCTATTGCTGTACCTAATTTCGTCCTATCTTAAAATAGACATGAAACAGTGTGTTTTCATATATTATTTATCTATTTATGTAATTTTTCATAGATATTTAATATAAAAATTGAAAATAAAAAATAATTAATTAAATAATTTAATTAATTAAACCATAAATTAAAAAAAATAAATAATAATTAAAAATCAGAATTCATTAAAAAAATTTAACGTTTCCGTCATTTTTTTATTACCTACCAAGGTGAAGACAATTTTTCTCCTTTGAGATATTTTTTTTAATTATTTTTTCATAAAAATTATCAAAAATAAGTATTAATTGCAATATTCCTAATATCGTCATACTCAACCTAATATCGTCCTATTCAATTTACATTAAAATGTGTCTAATTCAAAGTACGTCCTAATATCGTCCTATGCAATGTACGTAAAATCGTCCTAAACTTTCTTTTAATATAACTTTAAAATTTGAGAAAAAAGTATAGGACGATAAAAGGTTTTTATATTATATATTAAATTACCTATCAAATGCTGTTAATAAATAAAAAAACAAAATGATTTAAAATAATAAAATATTAATTAATTAAAAGCTCTTCGAAAACCTAATTTCGTCCTATAGGACGATATAATGTACATTTTTTAAATATAATGTCCATAATTCCGTCCTAATTTATTTTCACTATAATAATCACAATTAGTAACCAAATTTAAAATTAATGAAAAAAAATTATAGTTTAAACTTAAATTTATTGAATGGAATTAAAAATTTTATTTTCCAACTTTTATTTCTCTCACAAACATGAATTTTGTTTTTCCCTTAAATTTAGAACTTTTAAATAAAAAATTAATCAAAACTGAGCTGCATTAGACACTTGCCATTTCAAAATGAATTTTAAAACAGCTAAATTGTGAATTTAATCGCGATATTTTACTAAATGACAAAAGAAATATTAGAAAATATTTTGCATAGTCTAATTTTATTTTATTTCAATTTTTTGCGAAGTTATACTAAAAAAACTGTATTAGGACGATAATACCGCCATAGGACGAAATTATAGCCATTTACCTTATTTGATGTTTTAGAATTTTGAATTGACAATTGTTTAGAAGTATTTTTTACCAAATTTTTTATTTTGCGTGATAAAAATAAAATTCTGATATGTTAAAATCATGTAAGTCGACGTCGGTCTGAATACTGATTTCTAAGATCCGAAGAAATAAGATACTTATTTGTAGTTCCAAATTTTGATTTTGGAAAGTTTTCAAATACTCGTATGTGACAGATCAGCTTTTGAAGTGAAGTGAAGCTTTTATCAAAAAATAATTCTGTCTGTTAGAGTTGCTAATAAATTTATAGGCAGGGTTTTTTTTTGGTCACCAGCATTAATTTAAAATTTTTTTCAAAATTTTAAATTTAAATTGACAGATGAACTCTACAGTTTGTACGAATCTATGATCTGAATTTTGTAAATTAGGATATCGTTTAATTCTATCATTTTTTGTAAATTCTCTTAATTACCTTAAGTAGGTTAAGTATTTATGATAGTAGCGTCAAAATGTATTTTAAAATTAGAATAGACAGTGTTTCCATAAATAAGCAAAAAAATATTTGACAGTTAAAAAAAACTATGTCAAAAAGATGTGCGACTAAACACAGTTTAGTAGTTGACGGTAACATTTAAGTAATAACTAAAAAAAGATAGAATATAAAGAAAATGTTTTACTTAGTACTTAAGTATACGAATAAACAAAACATGACTCCAAATGGATCATATAACTAATTTTTATATATAGTGTTCTAAATAACGATAACATTTACGGATTTTAGGACAAAATTTAAATACTCGTATATTATGTACCTTGTTTAATTATTTGAAATTAAGTACTACTTTCGTCTACATGTATGTCTATATATATATATGTATATATTTTGAGTTAATAAAGTGTTTTCGGCTTTTCGGCTAATTTCAGAACATATAATTAAATTAGTCACGCTAAAAGCATTCCTAAAAATGTAACTATATACAATATACTTCTATAAATCAATACAATACTAATAGGCTATGATAAGTATACGTAAATCTTTATATAAATATATTTCATAACTAAATCCATTTTTTATTTTTATTAATAAAAAACATTTTTAAATTCCAATAATTATAATTATTGTTTTTATTTTGTTATCTATTTTATTGATAAGACACGAATAGTATGGAAGTTATAGCTTTACGTCATATGAATTCTCTTGATTCACATATGTTTAGTTTTGTAAATATTTACAGTAAGTACTCGATATAATTAATTGTATTATTATCTATCATGTAACTAACTCATGTTGGGTTTTAGAAATTATAAATTTATTTTAAAAGACCTGGACATGTGTGGTACTTAACAATGTCTTTATTAACTCATAGTACATAATTTAGATTAACGGTATAATAATCTAAGAAGTTTGAATTGTTTTCATTAGTTACTAAATTGTATGTTTCAAGGGTAATAAATAAGCGGCGGTATATATGAGTATAAATATGAGTTGAAATATAAGTCTTATGAAAGTGATCTTATATTCATTCCGTTGATGCTTTTTATTACTTAGCAGAGCCAAGTTCCCTATAAAAAATTCTACAGTAATTTGTTAATATTAGCTTTTGATTACTAATTGATGAAAAAAGGCTACTTATTTTCAACTTGGAACAATTTCTAAGTACATATATTAAGAAAATCGATGCTCTAGTCGAGCAAAATTTGAAACAAATATATAATTCTTAGAGGTGGGCTTATGTTATTGTTAGGTGGGTTTATGTTTATTGTTGTTTTGAAGGGGGGAGGTGCCCGCGGGTCTCCCTCACACATGTGGCCTCGCGGCCCGTTGTGCTCCCCTGAAGTTGAGCCATTATATACCCTCATGAATCTTACTAATTTTCCTTGGTCTAACTCCCTTACAGAATTGAAGTTATCCCAGTGTCTTCCTCCTAAGATTCGAATTCTTAAGTCTTTTAGTGTTTCGCATTGGCATAGGACATGGAGAACTGTTTCATGGGTATGGTTGGGCATATTAATTATGTAACTTACATCTGTGACGTTCTAAAAGTAATGAGATACACATAGACTCAAAGTGTTTAGATCGGATCAAAATCAAAAACAAGATTGATTAAGCTATGTTTGTTCACTCGTCCTTCTGCACCATAACGCCACACGGATATTTCAGACAGTTGACAAAGTCCACTCTATTTTTTTTTCTTTGTTTTATTTCACAACAAATTGAAAAGCACTATATAAGTACATTATGCACATGAATGATCGATATTTGTAAGTAATTCGAAAGAAAATAATAAAAAATAAAATACTTATAAAACTACAATAGATAAATCCCCTTAATTAAACAAAAGGAAAATAATTCTCAAATTTCAATAAATATGGAAACAATAAAAAAACAACTGTAGGTAATTTTCAGTAAATTTATGATTCATCTTTATTTTAATTCTCATTTTATTTGTTCTTTCCTTTAAAAAATTTCCAAAGTGACTTACGTAAGAATAATTAGTAAATTTTTACTATACACGTACAATAATATAGAAATAGATAATATTTTTATTTGATTTTTAAAAAGTAAATATAATACGAATAATAAAAGTTAAAAACAATTACTTTCCAAATTTTATATTTATTTTTAAAATAAAAAAAATGAGACATTCTCATTTTAGGTATTTACGCATGTTATTTTTAAAAAAATTATATTCTAAAAATTTTTAACTGCTGTCATAATTTTTATGTTGAAAACATAATAAAATGTCAACAGAATAACAGATTTTTAATTTTTACTTTTGACATTTCAATCCATTTTATTCGAAGTTTGTTGAGATTCGCTCATTTTTATTTTTTTTTCTAACTAATCCTAATTCGTAATGTGTGTTTATTATGTGAAGATATGAATAATATTTATATTTCTTATTTTGTATTTTAAATTAAAAATTTCGTTTATAATACTATAAATTAAATTAAAAAAAAAGAAGGTTAAACTAAATTAGAAATTAAATATTTTTAATTTACTTTTTTAAATAAAGTTAATATTGATCAAATAAAATACTTTTTTCAAACATTATCTATGATCCTGACTTCTTAATATTCAAATCTAAATAAAACCTGATTAGGCGTTTTTTTTTTGTAAGCTAAGAATAAAGTTCAGGAATCAAAACATGGGAGCGCGATCGTATTATAGTAAGCATTGCAAAGAATTTAGCATGCATAGCACAGAGTACGCTCAAAGTGTTCAGATTTAGTAAAAATTGGATAGATTTGATATTTTTGACAGTTCTCTGGTTTTATAAAACAATTTACTTAGTTTGTTGAACTTATTTTATATATTTAAGGACCAATGTTAAATAATTTATGAACTCTTGTGAATACTGGATTAGATTGGAATTATTGAACCTTTCAACCTACATTTATTAAATGTGAAAGTTCACCTTCCCAACCAACCAACCATTTTTAAAAAATTGGCACGTGAATTAATTGAAGTCACTTAAAGTAATATTGTACTTCATAATCATTTGATAATAGAACTTGGTCAATGTTTGTTTTACGTGTTCTAATTTAAAGATATTTTTATATAATCTCAAAAAATTCATTTGGGAATTTATTTCACTTTCGAACTTCTTCATTTTGACTTATCCTGCTAAAATTCTTCAAAAAAAAAAAAAAACTGTATTTTAAATTGCTTACCATTCATAAAGTTTTAAGAATCGATTTTGAATGTTTCGATTGTGAAAATAAAGGATATTCTAATTTAATACTGATGCTAATTCTAATCTAATCTAATACTGATTAAAGAAGCAACTTTTTATTATTAAGATACTGAACTCCTTTCTATTGCAATTCTTATAGAAAATTATAATATTGTGATTCTTTAGTCTGTAACACATCTTTTAACCCTTATTAGAAATTTTCCTAGTCTATACTTATAGCTATCATAGGATTCTATATATAAAGCCGAAAATTTCAACTCATCAGAAAAACAACCCCGTCCATTCATAATATATTTTTTTAAATTACAGTTAGTGAAATTCTAAATTTAGATATTTGTTTATTTTAAATTCGAAATTTGTCCCAATTTATAATCATTTACTCATTTTTATAAATATTTAATTGAAAATGACCTACGTTTTTTGACTTTAGTTAGTAACTATAATTCAATTTATTTTTGGTACACATTTTTAACAAATTAATCAGATGATATTTAAATTTAAAAACAAAGAATCAATTTGATTCAACATTTATAAATTATTTTTATTTTTAAAAAGAATTAAATTCTCATTAGGTAAAAAAAACACGTATAACGTATTAACGTACTTATACGTAACGTATTAAATCATTGATTAATAAGAATAAGAATAAACAAATTAGTATTACTTTATATTATTCTCTCTTTTAAATATCCTACAGTTAGTCATACTAACTATATTTATATTTATTCTTATGTTTATTTATTCTCTATTTAAATTTACTTATATATCAACTTGTGTGTTATATCACCGGCTATTTAGTTAATATTATTGTATATAATTATTTTGTTTGTTATTTTTTTTTTTGATTGTTTTTTGTATTTAGTTTAGTTTATATACGCGATCTGATGATACCTATAAGCACACAGAATACAAGTTAATATAAAATAAAAATTACCTTTATAATTTAAATTGTAAAAAAAAAAAGATTAAAAATAATTTAAATATTAAAATAAAAAAAAATACATACTAAAAAAATTAAAAAGAAAATATTAGAAAAAACGTATTTTACTTTAGTGGAAAAATCAAATTATAAAATATATAATTTTAATTTTTTTTTTTTTCATATAAAATATATTTATTTTAATTAATATTTAAAAAAATATATATAATACTTTGCATAATATATAAATTAAAATTAATTTATATATTAAAAAAACTATATAAAAAAAAACAATTTATACTTTATCTAAAATTCAAATAAAATAAAAATAAGAACTTTTTTTTTTGGGGCGGGAGGAAAAAATTAAAAAAAAAATTCAGTTTTTTTTTTCATTTTTTTAAGAATAGTTGATGACGTCACATAGTAAAAAAAATATATACTGTATGATGAAAAATTAAGAGAAATTTTACTTGCTAAAAAAAAAAACAAAATAAAAACAATTTTAAAAAAAAAATTGTGTTTTTTTTTTAAGAAAATTAAAATAAAAAGTGATTTTTAAGTTATTTAACAATTTTTATATAATATTATTTAATAATGTTATTTAATATTTATATTTAAATATATTAATAAAATATATTAATATTATTTAAATATTAATATATTTTAATTAAGTTATAAAAAAAAACATTTATACCTACTATAAGTACTGTGAAAATTTATACTAAAAAAAAAAACAAAAGAATAAAAAAAAAACAAAAACTTATCAGTTATCAGAATTAAAATATTTAAGATAATAGTTATTATTTAACTTATTTTAATTTCATATACAATTATTATCTATATAATTTTAATTACTTAATAATTATAATATTTTTGTTTTTTTTATTTAATTAACTATTTATATACGTTTTGTTGTTTTTATTTAATTAACTATTTATATACGTTTTGTTGTTTTTATATATTTATATATAACTATATGTGCATCATTTGTTTTTTAATTTTTTTTTTTAAATTTTAAATAACTAAGTTGTGAATCATTTTTTTTTTTTACTTATGGCATTGTTTAAAAAAAATTTTTATAATAAAAAAAAAATTGTATATATAAAAAACACTTTAAAAAAAAATGATGTGTAATTCATTTGTTTTATAAAATTCAATGTTAAAAATTTATTACAATACTTTTTTTTATATATTATAAATATAATTTATAAATATAATATACTATATGAGTATATTTTAATATATTTATTACTTAGTAATTGAATGGATTTGTATATAAGTAGGTACTTTCAACTGCTTACAGACTTTTATTTGGTAAAAAAAAAAGTTTAAATGACATATTTAAATACAAGAATGAAGTTTTTTTGTAATTTATAGTGAATAAATTTACAGTGAAATTTAGACAAGTTAAATTTGCATACAGATTAAATATAGAATACCTTAAAAAAAAAAATCAAAAAAATCAAATCATTTAAAAATTATAATACAGTAGGAATCAATTATAAAGAACTGATTGTTTATATTCGAACATCATTTATATGTTAAAAAATTTGAGTAATTTTTCGGAAAAGAACTTGTCCATAAAAATGGCTAAAAAATTTAAAAAAGTCCAAAAAATTAAAAAAAAAAATGGCAGTTATGTTAATTTAATACAGTGTGATAAAGCTAAATGGAAGATAAAGTTCGATTTATAATATAAGCTGTAAATCAAAGTTCAAATGAAAATATTTTAATTAAATTTTGTTAGTAAATATATCCCTTTAGTTTAAACAATATCGGGTGATTCAGTAAAACTTAGCTTGAGATTATATTTTTGTTTTTCAGACAAATAACTAGAACTACTTCTAACTTGATTTTATTCATTCAATCCTCTATTTTTGCATACTCATACTATTATGCATATTACAATTCTCAAATAATTATAAAAACTTTAAGTCATACTTTAGTGGTGCTTTGTACTCTGTGACTTGTCAAAAAAATCAGACCCAAGATAGCATCACTCCTTAATTATTTCAATAAAGTCAAAGCCTTTGGTCAAAGTTTTCTTCGTCTTCGTAAACTAAGAAACATAAAAGAACATACATGTACAACAGTACCCCTAGCAGTTCGATATATATACTCTTTTCACATGAATCTTTTTTTACATGACATTTGTCTAATTTCAAATGAATTTGATCAAATTAAGCACATCACAATATGGTATACACCAAGAAAAGCTAGTAATTTCTTTTATTAATACATCTGTAATGATTCAAGTTTCAATATAAATGATTTCTACTGTATATATATGCAAATTGAAAAAACACTGATATTCGATACATTAAAATTCTGATAACGAAAATTATCCAGCTGTTTTGGAATTTAATGATTTTTTAAATAAAAAAAAAAAAATAAATACCTGGTAGAGTATCATATACCAACGTCTACTTGTATTATAAATCTTCAAATTAATTATAAATATGCCTATTTATTCCAGGTTATTTAGTTTCTTGATTAACTTTAAATATATATACATATATTTATTTACCATAATTTATTATGGAATTAATTTATTTTTAAAAATAATGCAAATTATTTTGAACAAGTACTTAGTAGTTATTTTTGTATTTTTCAATTGGTACTTACATAGTTTAAAATTATTTTTTTTGACAGATTATTATTACTTTGATTTGACAGATGTCAATGTCAAATAATATATTTATACCAAAAAAAAGTCATATATTAAAAGATTTAGTCTTCTTTAATTTTCATTCAAAGTAATATTCATTAAGTACTTGTCAATTTCAATTCAAGTACTTATAAAGTGATACTTAGTTATTTTTTTTAAACTGTATTATTATTCTTATATTTTCTTACATAATTATGTCATAATTTTAATTTAATTTTTTTTTTTGTTTTTATTCTGTATTTTTTAATGATTGTAATTTAAAAAAAAAATTGTATAGTTACTTATAAGCAGATAAGTTGAAATAAAAGTTTTTAAAATATTCTGAAAAAAAAAATGAATGATTTCGTCATAGATTAGGCATAAATAATTAGATTAAAGTCCAATACTTATATATGTATAGATGAAATAAAAAAACAAACAAGTTAATTAACTAACTTTATACTACATTATTATGTAGTTAATATAGTGACCCACAAAAGATTCCTGAAAAAGTTTTTTTTTTTTTTTAATTAAGGAGTACTGGGTCTGAATGGAGGCTTTTTTTTATAGTAAAAACTACCGCTAACCGCTAATTTAAAAAAAATTGTCAATATACATTTACACATATATATATATATAAAATACTTTTGTCAAATCATTAAATAGCTATTGTGGACCAGCTTTAAAAATTTTGAAAAATAAATACTTTTAAAATATTTAAGCGCCATCTATTATCTGGACCGTATTGCATCAACCACTTATCAAATACAACTTTGTTTTAATAAATCAGTTTATATTTTTTACAATGATTACTTATCAAAAAAAAAAAAGATTATTTGATAAGCGGTTGGTGTAAATACCTTCATAACTTATCAGATATTAAAAAACTCCGTCAGAATAATTCCTATAGATATAATGTATAACGATAATTATACGTCAAACATGATAATGAAAATTCTAAAAACTCTTATCAGACTTACAAAAACAGTTGTTTAGTTTTTGTTATTAAATTTTATATCAAAATTTACAGTAGATTTTTTATATTTTAATTTTGAAACTAGAAATATCTGAAACAAAAAACAGACATTATAAGTTTATAACTGAATAATAATAGTGTTTCGAAATTCCTTTCAAGTTCCGGCTCTTGTTTATTGTGTGTGTTTTTGAATTTTGTAAATTACAATTTGCATAATACTTTCACAAAATATTTTTTTATTTTCGAAAAAACTTCATAATTTCTTTTAGTAGTGTTCAAAGGTCTTTTTAAGTGTCATTCAATCAAAATCAGTTAACGTATAACCTTAGAATTGAAAAAATATTGAAATATTTTATTTTCAAACACCGCTCTTATGTAAACTTTAAAAAAAAAATTTTTTTAAACTCACGTGATTTGAATATTGTTTAGTTAAAAAAATTTACTTATCGTATATAAGTAAGTAGTGTTGTAATATTGAAATGAATATTCCAAAAAAAAAAAATTCATTTAGTTACTTACCATTTTTAAATATAAAAATAAATTATAAACATTATATGTGCTTCTCTGTAATATCCACTGTATATATTAAAATTAATTTAAATGAAACTAAAGGTATAATATGTAAAAAATATATATATATACAGGGTGTCCGAGACTCAAGTACGTGCACTACACTCAGTGATTGGGGGCATTAAAACAAACAAAAAATTGTACTGGAGGAGGGGGTCTATTGTGGAGCCTTTTCGAGATATGAGGTATTAAAGATTTAAGGAGACTTTTCATAAAAAAATCAGTAATTTTTGAACAGCTTCCTGTAGAGAGATAAAAAAAATCCATTTTGTAGAGTAAGTTGTCAGCTTTAATTTTTGTGTACTAATAATCCCCATTTACCCAACATTTACAAAGTTATGAAGGCTCAATTTAAAATTTCTTTAATTTAAAATTTAATTTAAAATTTAAAATTTCTTTAATTTAAAATTTCTTATAAAATATTAATGAAAAAATAAATAGATAAAAAAAAATGTTTCTGTTTGGACCGATTGAAAATAACACACTTTTTTTTCTATTCTTCATATCAAAAATGGTTAGAGATTGAGAAAAAGTTATTATGTACTAAATATAGGGCTTGAAAAGCTGTCTTGAAATATGCTATAAAAAGTACCCCAAATACAGTGTGCTTCAAAAGAAAATAGAGTTTGAAACATAATTTTTTCATTTTAAATCATTTTGAACTTTCATAACTTTGTAACTGTTGGGTATATGGGGATTATTAGTACATAAGAATTAAAGCTGACAACTTACTCTACAAAATGGATTTTTTTATCTCTCTACAGGAAGCTGTTCAAAAGTTATTGATTTTTTTATGAAAAGTCTCCTAAAAATCTTTAATCCCTCATATCTCGAAAAGGGTCCACAAATAATGCCTCCAATCACTGAGTGTAGTGCGCGTACTTGAGTCCCGGACACCCTGTATATTAAAATTAATTTAAATGAAACTAAATGTATTATATGTAAAAAATATATACATATATAAAAATATATATATATATAAATAGAAGATTAAAATACAATTTTTATAGAGGGAAAATAAGACCGTGAAAATTCTTTAGTCGTTAATTTTTAATTCGTTTTATTTTTTCAATTTAGTATTTTTTTTTTTTTTTTTTATGTTTCATTTGTTTTCGTACTAAAATTTAAATTTGACTGTATGTAAAGGTAAAAAAAATTGATTATTTAACCATCACTAACATTTTAATACACTAGGTACTGTAGTTCAAAATAATTTGTTTGTTAGTTAAATTAAAAACAATTTTTTTAAATACAAATACGGTTCATTTTTTTTTTAAATACTAAGTATAAAGTATAAAATAAGTATTTTAAAAAATATTAATTTATTTTATAATTTAATAATTAATTTTTTATAATATAATTTAAATATTATAATATGTATATATATATACTTCTATACTAATTATATTTATAAAAACAAATAAAAAGTGTTGTAACTAAATTTAAATTTTAACGAATTTTAAAAATAATGAATTTACAAAAAAAAAAAAAAACCCATTAATATTAATTAAAATTAATATTAATTAATTAAAAAAAATAAAATAACAGTAAAGGATAAAGATAAGGATATTCAATAATAATTAAATATGTTTAAAAAAAAAAAAAACAAATTAATTTAAAAAAACTTTTTTTTTTTGAAATAATTAAGAAGGTCAAAAATATATATTTTAAAAATATAATATTATTTATTATTAATATTAATAAAAATATTTAAAAAAAATAAATTTAAATTAATTAAAAAAAAAAAAATATAATATAATGGTGGTTTATGACTCATGAGTTACTTACTTATTATTTATACAAATTTCTTTAATTAAATTATTTATATTAGGAAATTTTAATTTATTTATTTTTTTTTTTACTTATATAGATTAGATAATTAAATAATACTTAAATATTATATACTTATATACTTTTTTTGTTTTAGTTTTTTTTTTATTTGATATTGGTCATTGCTTATAATTAAAATATATATTTGTTCAAGAGACAATAATTGCCCCTATATGAAACATTAGAATCCTAAATAGGATTTATAGAATGTCATTATATATTCTATTGATTAGGTTCTATTAATGTTTTTAGGTTATTCATATTAGGTTATATTTAAAATTATTTAATAGAAACTTATTTAAACTTATATTTTAATTTATATATTTTATATAAGTAAGTAGTTTTCCTTGTGTATATATAGTGTATATATATTTTCAGAATCGATAATTCATTGATAAGTCAATATTCGAAATCTTTCATATCAAAAAAAAAATATATATATATATTACATAGGTTTATTCCAAAGTTTTAAAATTTTTTAATTGAAATTATTAAATTTAGGACAAAAAATATAGATCGCAGGCTCCCCCGTTATTTAATAATTTAGATAAATAAATTTCATTCCATGTTTAAAATCATCAAATTTATGAATAAAATAATTATTAAAATAACTTTTTGCATTTTGAACTTTTGTTAAATGTTTAATTTTATTTTTTTTTTGTTTTTACATTAATTTATTGTGATTTAGCCTGGGCTCTTTTGAAATTTTTATTTCAATAAGCTTTTCAATAGAAAACAGTGATTTAATATTTATATTAATTACATATACATATATATTCTTTTATTTTAATTATCAGCAATTACTTATTTTCAATAAGATTTTTAATTGATTTAATTTTAAATCAATTATATAAATTATTATTAGTTTTTGACCTGCCTTAGTTTAGTATATATATAATTAATATATATATACAAATATATTACATAAATCATTATTTTTTGTCCTTATCTCAATTTAGTTTAATTGAATTCAAAAATTTAATAAAAAAAATCAATAAAATTATTTTTACCTTAGTTATTTAAAATCTAAAAAATCAAAAAATCAAAAAAAAAAACAAATTTTAATATGACAGCAGCAATGACCTAATCATGTTTTTTTTTTTTAATTATCACATTAAAAAAAATCAATAATTTTAATTTTCTTTTAAAAATTTAATATATATATAATTAAAAAATTCTTAATATAATGTTAATTTTTTTTTTTTTTACTTCTCGTGACGTCATAAACTATTTTTATTATTATTATTTTTTTTCAAATTATTACTATTTATTATAATCAATAATGATATTTTTGACCTTTCTTAAATATTTTATATATATATTGAATATCCTTTGCAGGCTTCCTAAAAAAAAAAACCTTAAAATAACACACAAAAAAAAAAACCTAGGCTTTTAGACAACGTGATACTCATGTGAATCTTAAAAAAAAAAAATAAAAAAAAAAAACCAAACACACAAAATAGAATAAGAAAATTAAAAGAAAATTGGAAAAAAATTATTTTGGTGTAAAATTTTTGGAAAACTGACGAATGAAAAATTTCAATAAAAGGATAACAAAATTTTTTGTTGTGACAATTGATAAAAATAAAAAACAAAAATATAATTTTACAAAACAAAGCTGCTTATTAACTTCACAATGGCTTCCGGTGATGGTATAAATGCAATTGAATTAGAGCCAACAACTTATCATAATATGGCGAATAAAAAATTATCACAACCCCAAACAATAACTACAACAACAATTGTTGGTAGTAATAATCAAACATCATCAACAGCATCATCATCAACAGCAAAACCAACAACATCAGATTTATTAAAAAATATTGATGAAATAATTGAATCAAATGATCATGATCCAGATAAAGTTATAACAATAAAAACACAAAGTATGGGTGATCGTAGTAGTATTGGTACTGTAACTGGTGGTGCTGGTGCTGGTGCTGGTGCCGCCGGTACATCTTCTACAAATATTCAATTACCCAGTAGTACAATAACAATACAAGGTGGTGGTGCAGGAGCTGGTGGTAAAACAGAAAAAAAATTAGGACATCGTCGTGTTACACAAGCTGGTGAAATAACATATAAACGTATACAAACATCACATATTATGGGTTCAATACAATTGGGTATACAACATACTGTTGGTAGTTTAGCATCAAAACCAAAACGTGATTTATTAATGAATGATTTTTGTGAAATTGAATCAATATCATTTCCACCAGATGGTTCTAGTATAACACCAGCACATCATTATAGTGATTTTAGATTTAAAATATATGCACCAATTGCATTTCGTTATTTTAGAGATTTATTTGGTATACAACCAGATGATTTTATGATATCAATGTGTTTATCACCATTACGTGAATTATCAAATCCTGGTGCTTCTGGTTCAATATTCTATTTAACTGATGATGATGAATTTATTATTAAAACAGTACAACATAAAGAAGGTGAATTTTTACAAAAATTATTACCTGGTTATTATATGAATTTGAATCAAAATCCAAGAACATTATTACCAAAATTTTTTGGTTTATATTGTTTTCAATGTAATAGTAAAAATGTACGTTTAGTTGTTATGAATAATTTATTACCGTCATGTATTAAAATGCATTTAAAATATGATTTGAAAGGATCAACATTTAAAAGAAAAGCATCAAAACAAGAAAGAAAAAAGGAATCACCAACATATAAAGATTTAGGTGAGTTACTTTGTTTTTATTTTTCTTTTATTTTCTAAATAAAATGTATGCAAATTGTTTATTGAAATTCAATCACTTGGTTTTGTTTTGTAAATTTTGCGGGCACATTGAGAGAAAAATTAAAGTTAATTACATTAGACATATATATAGTTTTATTTAATTATGTATTGTACAAAGAACCCAAATACAGTGAAATTTTTCAATTTGTACTGAATTTAATCCTCGAAATGGAAAATGTTTGTACTAAAGATTCACATAAAAGGTTTTTATTTAATGACTTTGTACTTAAAGTTCTGAGTAAACAGCTTTGATAAAAATTTGTATAATATAACGTCAAATGTTATATTGAATTGCTTTATTTACAACAGTTGATAGAAAAGTAAATTATAATTGATTTAATTCGCCATTTCATATTATATTACTTACAACAAATACATTTTTCTGGGTCAGTTTGACTTTTTCTATTACATATTGACTAAAACAGATCCTTATACTAGCATTACATTTATTATTTAAATGGCAATAACTAATTAATTTTTTTAATTTAGTTTAGCTTTATCTCAATGTTATACAATCAGCATTTTAATCAATCACAATCAATCTCTATATCTGTAACTCACGTCAGAGATTTTATATTATAATATAAATACAAAACAAAATAAAGAGAAAGAATTTCTATTACATATGTTTTAAAATTCCATTACTTATAAAATTTTATCTTAATTTAAAATTAAACAGATTTTATGGAACATCATCCAAATGGTATTTATTTGGAAGCAGATACATACGCTGCTTTAATGAAAACCATACAAAGAGATTGTACTGTATTAGAATCATTTCAAATCATGGATTATTCTATGCTACTTGGTATACATAATTTAGATTTAGCAGCAAAAGATAGATCTGATCAAAAATCTCGTACATTAAGATTAAACACAAATCCAAAATATAATAGAACTGAATTAGACGATGCTCCAGAAGCAGATCAATTCATGATGGAACAAGAAGAAGAAGCAGCAGCAGCTGCTGCTGTTGCTGAACAAAGGCAAGCACAAAAACAAAATCGTGCAATAAATCGTAATAGTACAATATATAAATCGTTTAATCGACAACGTTTAGTTGCACATTCAACAGCAATGGAAAGTATACAAGCTGAATCTGAACCAACTGATGAAGATGATGATGCACCAATTGGTGGTATACCAGCACGTAATGAAAAGGGTGAACGTTTATTATTATTTATTGGTATTATTGACATATTACAATCATATCGTTTAATAAAAAAATTAGAACATACATTTAAAAGCATTATACATGATGGTGATACAGTTTCAGTTTGTCGGCCATCATTTTATGCACAACGTTTTCAAAATTTTATGGCCAAAACTGTTTTTAAAAAAATACCATATCCATTAAAACAATCACCATCAAAACGTAAAAGTTTATCAAAATATAATCAAAATCAAAAACAAGTTGAACAATCAACAAGTGGTGTATATTCAACACCATCAACCAGTTCACAATCTTATCATCCATATTATAATCAAGGACAACAACAACATGTAACAACAGCAACCACAGTAATTGGTGAACGTGGTGGTGTTGAACGAGGTAATGTTGGTTTATCTGGTGGTGGTGGTAGCTCTGGTGGTAGTGGTTTATCATTAACACATAAAAATATAATAAAAATTCCCCCCAATTCAAGATACAGTAATGCAAATTCAGCACCATCATGTTCATCAACACCACCACCAGCATTTGATGATATCTCAGAAAAAAGCTTACAAAGATCAAATTTTTCGTATGATCAACAACGTAGTCAAGATTCATCAGAATCACATGGAAATTATGATGATATAAATACTATTGATGATAATAATGATATGCAAATTATGAAATATACAACATCACAAAATTCAAAAAATGATTCAGATACCGTTAGTGTTTCACAAATTGTTGTTGAAAAAGTTTCTGTACGTGTTGAAAGAACAATACATTTGGATCAATCGGGTAATATAAGAAGATGACTTTACCTTGGAGAATATCGATGATGTCAATTAATAATTGCAAATAAATTATTGAAAAATGATACATATTTTAAATATGTATATATATAATAAAACAAAAATATATATACATATATATAAAATTATAAAAATATAATAATAAATAAAATATTTTTCAAAAATTGCATGTTAATATAAAAAAAAAAAAAATTCTATAAACGATTCGTTATCAAAACAAATTTATCTTTAAATATTCACTTTAACGAATTAAAATAAAAATTTAATAAAAAATACATTCTTTCTATTATAAAAAAAATAAAAATGCAACTAAAAAACGAAGAAACGAACGAACAATATTATTTTGTAATAAAAAATAAATTCTGTAATATATAATTTATATTTATATTTGAATTTATATTAAAAAAATACCGAAAAGAATTGTAAATTATAATATAATCAATTTATTTAATGTATTTTAATTTTAATTTTTAAATTCAGTAAATTATACTTAATATATATATATATATTTATGTTAAAAATATTTACAAAAAAGAATAAAAAGAAAAAAAAAATTAAAAATATACAAGAACTAAAATTAAAAATTTAATTTAAATATTAATATGAATGAATTCTAAAATAAACTTTATATAAAAATAAAGAAAAACAAAAATAAACCAGTACTAAAATTTACATAATTAATTATTATAAGATATGATTAACTATTAAATTGAATCTTAATGCTATAGCCTATAAACTAATTAGAAAAAAGATGATTTTTAATAATATGAATAAAACAAAAAAAATAGTTTAACTACTACTGTAGGTATTTTATTTAAATTAATTAAATAAAAGTAAATTGATTTGGAATATTATTAATATTAGAAGAAAATTAAAATAAATTAGCATATTTGAAAAGTTGTCTGCCAAATTTTCTTGTTTGAATGAAATAAAATTACTTTAAAGGTCTTGAAACTCTAAAAGTCATTATCTTCGGCTTCTTGTGTATAATATTCTGAATATTGATTGTAACATAATTTTATAACTATTAAATTGTATAAATTTAAAACTACGACTTAAAATACAAATAAAGATTTACAAATATACCTTTTCAATGGTATTTAAATTTTCTTCTAAGTACTTGTTAAATGGCTTTCTGTTAAACTTCCTAGATTAAGACGAATCACAAATAAATTTAGACATAAATCCGTCAGAACAAGACTTTTAAAAAATTTAACAATCAAATTGTATAAAAGTATAGTAAATTATTTAAATAAAAATATTCTAAAACCTACCCTAGAAGTTAAAATATCTTATAGATTGTATTCATATATTTATTGGTTGTTGTAGTAAAGCTACTACTTTTGTATTGATATTTTATAAGTTTTGAAAAAGTTATCTTTTGAACAAAATCTGATTTAATTTTTTTTCCGAATAATATAAAAATTTATAAAATTTCAATACAATAATTTGGTGCAATGTATTTTACAAGTCATCTTTAAATATGTTTTTTATTTTAATTTTTTTTTTTTATAATTAAGAGAGAAGAAGAATGTAAGAATAAAACAAAGAAAAAAAAAATATAAATGTGATGATTTTTGTATGTAGGTTAAACGAACACAAAAATACAAAATTTGAAAATTATGTGGACTGATTAAAAATGAAAGATTTTGAACAGAAAATTGTTAATTATATAAAATAAAATTTAGTTAAAATGTAAAAAAAACAAATATATTTTTTTTTGAATATTAATGTATGTATTTATTTTTAATTGTTTATATTATTTTTACTTTATTTTAATTCTGAGAACATTATGTTCATGCATTTGAAATATTTTAAATCTTAAATAATAATCATATTGGCTACAAACAAGTTAAGAGGGTAATTTTAATTAAACTGATAAAAATAGTTTTATATTGTACATATGGTTTCAGCATTTTAATGCCGAAATAATGCACATCTTCCTCATTCTTCCCTTTTGTGTGTTGGAAATTTTTTATTTTTTGTCACTTATAATTTTTATTCAATTTATGATATTTCCAATATTTAATAAATCTTTTTTTTTGCATATTTACTTTTTAAACACCTTGCCGAAGCAATGAAAGAATAATGAATCCACCTTAATTTAGTACAATATATATAAATGTAACAAGAGTTAATTCAAATCTTATCCCTTTTGCGATTTTAAAACACAAATTTTTAAATTGGAATGCTTATGCATCAGATAAGGGTTCGCTTATTTAATTAGTTTGAAAATATATATTAGAGAAGTTACAATTTTGATGAAAAAATCTACAATGCCGACGCAACCGAAGGGATAAATTGATAATCTAAAAACTAAATTTTTTTAATAATATATATTTATCATAATTTATTGCCTGATAAATAAAAAAAAATATTTCTTTCCTTTTTTCATTTCAAGTAAAAGAAAATAATTTTTTAAATTATTTATAAAAAAAACATAGTATTTCTGATAGGCCTAAACATTTTCAAGTCCATCTAATCTTATTATTATTTTAATTCAAATTTTATAAAACTCCCCAAAAAAAATATTCTTTTTTTTGGCTCTATGTGTTATGTATAGGGCTTGCAATACCGGCATCCTGGAAACCGGGATCCCGGTATTGCCGACATTTTTAATACCGTTCAATACCGGTATTAATGACCACTTAATACCGGTATCCGGTATTAAATTTTTTTGCTGTAAGTTAACATTCATATAATTTTTATTTAACTATTTTATTTTTTATAAGTAATTAGCATATGTTTAGGTGTTGTCATGTTTAAAGATTAAATCTAATTTTGAAATTTACGTACAGGTGGCCCTACTGAAATAATTTGTTTTTTTTACATTAAGAAAGAGCCTTTTTGTACGTTAATTTTCCTAATACTAAAAAAATACTAAACGAGGAAGATTATACTTGCCCTTGTCAACTTTTAGATACCCGTGCGTGTATTAAATATATAAGAAATTCTTATATTGCAATTGAACTGTTTGACAGAAAATTCAAAATATTTGTTTTTTTATATTTAATTATAAAAAAAATTAATAAAAAAAAAAAGAATTAAAAAAAAAGATGAATTTAAAAAAAAAATATGCTCTCAACGAGATTCGAGCCCACACTTTTCAACTAAAATGTCGACGTCCTAACCACTAAGCCATCGACTTTATATTCGTCTCAATCTTTTTTTTAAAATATCTTCAACTAGTATATGACTGCCTTATGTCCAAACCACCAACTAGCGTCGAGTCCGAAAGAGCCTTTTCAGCAGCAGGGCTGTTGTGCACAAAAATTCGATCCAGCTTAAGCGACAAAACTTTTGATAGTTTAACATTTTTGAGGGCATATTTTAAAGGCAAATCACAACAATAGGACATAGGACTTATTATTCTTATATATTATTAATTATTTTATTACTCTTTTTTTATTTTATATTTTTTTTGTCTTTTGTGGCACTTTAAAAATAAAGTTTATTGTTTCGAATTATTTGTTATTGAATTAAATATTTTATTTTCTTTATAAATATTTTTTTTTCTATTTTTTGCAGTATAGTTTTGCTTTTTTTTTGTTTTTTCTTAAATACCGGTATTAATACCGGGATCCCGGTATTAATATAATGAAATACCGAAATACCGGTTTTGAAAATTTGATCCGGTATTGCAAGCCCTAGTTATGTATTGTATTTGATTAAGTGCTGTTTTTTTTTTCCAAAATAAAATAGTTCAAAGTAAATATAAAACTATCTTAAACTAAACTTAGTTTAATTCTTTTAGGTTTCACTGAAAAGTGTAACATGCAAACTGTGTTGTTTTCCTTTTGTATAACAATATTTCAATTAGGATTAATTTAAATTAAAAAGTAGTTGAGTTAGAATTTTTTGTGGAGGAGGAGGGGGAAATATATAAAAAATACGATTAACAAATGCTTTTAGAAAGTACAAAAATAAAAATTTTAATTTAAAAGTTCTCCATTAACAATTTTTTGTTCAAAATTTTAGAAAATTTTAATGAAAATTATTTTTTAAGTAATTTTTTTTTTTATTGGAATATTTTCGAACTATGAAACGTTTACTAAGAAGGAAAAGTAATGGGCTTTAATATTAATATTAATATATGCATAAAAAATACATATATACATAAAATTTGTATTTAAAAATCGAACAATATTTATATATAGCTAAAAATATAATAAATTTATTGAAATAATCATATTTAACACAAAAAAAAAAATGATAGGATCAACGAAAAAATAATAATTTTTAAAAGTATTAAAATTTATTAATTCAAACTATAAAATACAACTAAAAAATATTATTGGTTCGATGATATTGAAAGTTTTTTATGTTTTATTAACACTTTAACTAACACCATATAAAAAACAACCGATGTGCTGCTTAATTGAAGCTAAGTAGTTCTCTAGGATTTGTATTAAAGATAATGCTGAACTAACTGTAGATTTTGGTATTTACGTTAATTTTAGTTAATTTTTTGGTTGGTGCCCATTTTATTTGTTGCAACCAAAAACAGAATCATTTTGAAACTTTAAATTTGAATACTTAAATTTAAAATGGTGCTCATTTTAGTGTTAAGCACTTTTTTTTAAAACTGTATGAGCCGATTAAATATGGTGTCAGTAACTGGAAAAAGGTTTACAAAACTCCCTTTGAAACAATAGTTATGTGAAACATTTTCATAATTATTCTAAAAGAAAATAAAAATTGCAATATTGTAATAAAATTCTATACATACATATACTTATATAATTTTTTAGTTTATATTTTTACTTTTTAAATCTAAATTAAGTACATATTCATATATATATATTTTACAACGTTTTATTTTATTTGTTTATAAAGGGCATTATTTAAAAAAATTTTAAAAATTTTATGTCTACAATATATAAATATTTTTTTTTTTGATGTATTTAATTGAAATTATTTGAGATCTACATTTATAGATGTAATAAATATATCATATTCTCCCCTTATTTTACAATATAAAAGAGGATGCTATTTACAATTTTTTTTTAATAATAATAATAATTTTTTATAGAAAAACTAGGTTTGTTTTTTAACTAAATTTCTTATTGGGTATTTTAAAAATATAAAACAGCATTGAGTAAATGATAAAAATTGATGTTGATTTTAAATTAAAATACTTTTATGTAAGTACGTACATCGTATTTTTGGAAAAACTTAAAAAATTAATACATATTCTGATCTAATGCATTATACTTTATCAATTATATAATTAAAAATAAGTACGTTGATTCTAATTTTTTTTTATACATTCAGACAAATTTATAGTGGATATAAAAAATACAAAAAACTTCGATAAATCTTGAAAAAAATCGAATATGTCAAATATTTTAACAACTTTTATAAAATACTTAATACTAAAAAATCAAGCAAAAACGGTTTTGTCCAAAAATATATAATTGTATAAAGAATAGCTTACTTATATCATCAATTTAAAATTTTCTCAATACATATTCAGAGTATATTAAAAATTTAGAATATACATATAATGTAATTTAGTATCATTTAGGTACGAATTATGAATATAATATATATCTTGAATTTTCATCAGAGAATGCTATCTTAAATACGTATTTGTATAATTTATCCCAAATTAACCCAGTATTTTTACAATGGCTATTAATATAAAATCTTTTTTAATATTTTTAATCATTATATAATTTTAATATTCTTCTTAAACTTCTTGTAACATTATTCAATAATTTTTAAACTACATATTTTATTAAAAATTATTTATTTTTAAGGAAAAGTTCGTCAAACCATTAATAGAATATTCAAAATAAAAGTTTATTTAAAATTAAAATTATTATTTTAAATATTTTTTTAATTGAATTATTTTCCAAACTTGGACATTTATTTGAATTAATTATTATTTTAAATAAATTATTACTTAATATGAAATATTGAATAGAAAATGTGTGCTTTTTATAATCAACTGTATCATCCCGAATTATTTTGTTTTATAAACTTATTAATTCAATAAATCTATCAAATCAAAATTAATTATATCAAATTTGTATACTAAAACTAAAGAAAATTTATCATATCATTCAAAATTATACTAGAAAAACATAATCTTATAGTTTATATATTATATTATATTATATTAAATCAACAATAAACTGCTTTCGGTAAATTTCGTTTGTGATGTTATTGAAAAAAAACTCAGCTGTTATGACACCTATATTTGGTTAGGCAGTTGACAGCTTCGTAAAAAAATTAGTCAAAATGACAATCATAAATTTTTAAATAAAAAACTGTGAGTAAAATAATTTTTTAGAGAAATGTGCAAATGTCAATTTGACAGTTGATTGAACAAAACAAGGCTTGAGTAAAAAATTAAATGTTTGACCGTTGTCATTTACCATTACCGAAAGCAGAGATAGTTTGAAATATTAAATTCTCATTAAATTGTTCCTTTTTATAATAATATATAATTTTAATTTCCAAAATTTTTAAAATTTAAATTAACAAATTACTTACTTTATTAATAATAGAAAATAATTTTATAATATTAATAAAACAAAAAAAATAATTAATTTTTAAAATGTAAAAGAAATTAAATCAAATATATATAAAGAAATATTTTTATATACATTTTAGTTTTTATTTCCTTAAATTCATTTATTTTGATTTTTTCAACAAACTGAAGCATAGACCAAAACAGCTGTACCGAGATGATAAAAAATTGTAGGAAATTAATTAGATCGGGATATATTTTAACAAGTAGTTATAACTAAAATAGAAATGATAAAATTACATAATATTAGAAATAAAAAATTAATAAAAGTAACATATTTTTAATTTCGTGCAGATTTTTGACAATTTTATCATCTATTTAGGTTTTTTTCTCATATAATTTCATGTAATACTTAGTAAAAAGTTTATTCGTCTCGTTACGCCTTTTTTGATCTATGCTTAAGAATCACTTAAACGACAGATTAGATTATAATTTATCTGATGCACTTTCAGTAGACGATCATTTATGATCTAGTTCACCATACAATTTGTAAAGAAATCATTTTTGAAATTTTTAAAGTGAAAATCTTTAAACTAACACCACACAACACTTTGAATGTATTTTTAATTGATGCACACCTGTACTATTAGAGAGTATTATAAATTGTTTCTTCGTTTAAGCCTTAATTTAATAAATTAAAATTATTAGAGACTCAAAACAAAAAATTGAATTTTGAGCAATCACTTAAATATACCATATTTTACAAGGAATACAGTTGTATTCCAATTATTCAATTATGCTGAAAAAAATTAAAATGATTCAACCAAAAAAATGTTTGGAGACACTTGATCTATCATTTAAACCAAATATCTTTCCAAATGTCTCCATTTCTATCAAATTAAATTGAATAAAAATTAATTAATGAATTTTTTTAGAAATTTGCAATAGAATATTTTACTTAAAATTTAAATAAAATCATGAAATAAATTCAGAATTTCTCTTAATTTTAGATTCAATCTGGAATTTGTAGTTAAATTCTAGAATAGAGCTGTATTTTTAATTGCTTCAATTTTGAAAGAGTGCTGACACATTTTATAAATACAGAAATTGAATTATTTTTCTATTTTTTTTTTAATGATTTAATATTATTTTTAAATATTTGTTTATCTTTTAACTTCAATATTGTATCTTAACTACTATTGTAAATTTTGGTAAAATAAATTCTCATATTAAAAAAAAAAAATATATATATTATCTAATATTATTTAATTATATATATTTTAATATTTTTTCATGATTTTGTTTATATTATATATAGAGAATTTTCATCACATAGAAGTATTAAACTAAATATAATTATATTTTCCATTCTATACTATACTATCAATTAATCACTAACACCAATATAAAATATTATACTAATATTGCTACACAAAAAACGTACCACTACTACACAACTACAATTTGCTGTTAATAGGCAACACTATTACATATTATTTACAATGGTACTATATAGGTAGACACAAAACATCACTTTTTAAATAACATAATATAATTAATATATATATGTATATATATATAATAAAACATATACAAACAATATTTCACAAATTTTTTTAACACCATTAAATTGCGATCGTTTAAAAATTAAAATAAAAAAAAAAAGAAGAAAATTAAGTAAAATTATTTAAAATACAAAAAAAAAAAAACATTTATTTAAAAAGAAATAAAAAAAATAAACCTTCAATTTTTAAATAAAATTGAATAAAGAGAAATATAAAAAACAAATAAAATAAAAATTAAGAATTCAACAGACTTTAATATTCAAACAATCAAGTGAATGACATTTTTAAATAATTTTTGATGGAAAATTTTAATAACATACAAATAATCAACATTTTCATTCTAAATTTCAATTTTATGCATAAGAAATTATAAATACATACGAGTAATATGTATATATATATATATATATATATCAAAATCAGTATGTAAATGTTAAAAATTACACAAATTACGCAAGCTAATTAAATTATTATTAAACAAAATTAACTTTTAAGAAAAAGATTTACACTGAGTCAAAAGGTTTTCTGGTACAATTTGATTTTTTTTTATTCGATTTTTGGACTCGTAACAGAGAATTCAAACGTCAAAGTTGTCACTGCAAATATAACTGTTTATGAGGAAATTTAGAATAGGGGTGATTACTTATTAAAAACTGTTCGAAATTTTTTTTAAGACTTTCTGTCATTATTTCGAACGACATAACATCGATACTCGCAAATGTCAAACTTTTGTCATTATATCATTGCCCATCCAGATTTTGTAATTTTAACGGCCAACTTTAATTCATTGACATTATGCTAATTTATTAAAATTAAAAACGGCACAAGTTCGATAGGGAATTTTGTCAATCATATGTCATTTTTTCTATCGAATTTATGACAGGTGTCATTATCTGAGCAATTGCTCATTTTATATTTTGATGTTCATATATGATTTAATTGGTTTTACTAAAATAATTTCTGGAAAAATATACGTAATAAATTTCCTGCATTTTTTTTATCGTCCCATTACTGCTATTTTGATCTATGCTTTAGGATCTTGTAATCTAATGTTTGACATAAATTCAATTAAAATTTAAACGTCAAAAAAAAAAACAACTATAGAATTTATAAAAAATGTTGTTACTAAGCCGGCTTTATCCAATCCCATTTTGATTCACTGTAAATCTTTTTTTTATGACAAAGTTATTATCAAACACAGTTAGAAAAATATAACATACAAAGTTTTTATGTGCCAAAAATTAAAAAAAAATATATAACATGAATCTATAAACTCTGAAAAACTAAATGCAGAAATAATTAACAATAGAAATAAAATCAATATATTCCAAAAAGATAAATATAATATTTATAATATAACTAAAATATTTGAAATTAAAATTGAACCAAAAAGAAAAGAAAATTAAGTATGGAAATTTTTTTAAATTAAACAATATTTTAATAGTGTAGTATATAAATTTTAACTGTAAAAAGGTATGTTCAGATCGTAGTTAAACTATTTAATATTAAAGGATTTGACGTTTAAATACAGTTTGAACACAGCTTCAATTTATTTTGAATTTATTTTGAACTAATTAATTTTTAACTTTGATTAAATTAATTTGAGTTATCGTTATTAGGATGTCGCATCATAAATGTCATATACTCATATTATGTTTTTTATGCAAAGTAGAAAGACGAAGCATTACCTCCCTAATTTTCATAGCCTTTCTTATAATGAAAATTTAATTGTCAGTGTCATTTTGACATTTCCAACTTTTTAACCTTTAAAACTTTAGTTTTATTAGATTAAATTTTCTTGTACTCTTTAAATTATGCTTGATAATTGCTATATTTTTTTAACATTTTAGACAATAACCTTACATCAGCTGTTAAATTACTATTATACTACACTATTGGACTTTTTTTAAGTACATATTAGCAATAGAATTATTTTTATATTTATGTAAAAAAAAATCACTAAAATTAACACGATTAATATATATATTAAGATATATTTAAAAAAATAAAGAAACAAATTGTAAAACAAATCCAGCCAATTATATAAATAAACTATTAAATAAAAAAGTTTTCCTTGCAAAAATATATTCTAAATTTATTAATTTAAATATTTAGTAAACGCATTCAAATAATAAAATAATAAATACAATAACAAAAGAAAAGCATTTTTTACAAAATAAACACATTAATTAATATATTGTTTTTTTAATTTTTTTTGGAACAAATATATTAATATTTCTTTTTTTTTTATAAATGTAAGTACATAATATATAGAAAAGGGTGTTTTTTTTTTTATTTTATAAAAATTATTTTTATATAGTTATATATTGTATTTTCACAAAAAAATTAAAACTAAACTAAACTATTAAAATATAAAAAAAATAAAATATTTAAAAAAAACTAATTTGAAAAATTAATTAAAATATTAAAAAAGTAGATAAGAGAACTTTTAGGCAATAAAAAAACAAAAATGAATAAAAATAAACAATAAATAAAAATATATTTATGACATTCGTATTATTTAAAGAAATAGAATTATTTTGTTTTATTTTTTACAGCTTTTCGAATTATTTGACTGTTTTTCTCCTGGCTTGAAATCTCATTATGGGAATTCATTTTGGTATAAAATTTCATTATCCCAACAGAAGACTTGTTGTTTTTCTATTTGACGAATAGCATATGTCATTCTAAAACTTAGGCCTTGCGATCTGTAGTGCATTCCATTTCAAAAGCTGTCTATGGGTTTATAAGTACTATTATTTATATTGTTTATGTTATAGATTTAAGTTATATTTAGTAACCAAGGAGATTTGGTAAAAAAAATTAATTTTTCAATAATTAATTTTTTTTTAATTAAATATTTAATGATCTGGGTAGAATGATCGAATACGGATTACCTCGGCTAATAAGTTAAATGCGTACCTATTATACCACCGGCTTAGTTGTTTTTTTTTTTGTTAATTGTATAACAGACTTGAGTTTTTACTATGAAACTGTATGCCTTTAAAATCTTATATTATTATATACAGCCTGACATATAATAAATAAAAATGGATCTTGATATAAATAAAACTTATAGCAATAAAATAAGCGCTTAACTCATAGCGAAGCATCCGTTTACTTTCTAATTTTAGATGATTATCAAATAGAAAGAGATCCTGCGAATAAAGGACACAAGCCAAGTACCACTACTCATACACAATACTCTAATAGAAGAGGTAGCAGAATTTGAATACTTGGGAGTTATAATAACTAAAGATGGCGGTGCAAACAGTGACACAGAGCATAAAAGAGCAAAAGCTAGAAGTGCTTTCGGAAAGCTATGGACAGTATGGAAGTCAACACACATAGCACGCGGAACAAAGATAAGAATTTTCGAAGTATGTGTCAAATCAATACTGCTTTATAGAAGCGAAACATGGTTTGTATCAATCTTAAGTCTTTGTGAATAAATGTATACGTATAATGTGTCGCATATTCCGGCCTTGGCGAATAATGAATGAAGAGCTTTGGGTGATGACAAAACAAGAACCGATATGGGTCCAAATCAGAAAAAAAAAATGGAAGGGGATTGATCACATTCTAAGGCGACCAATAACATCAGTGATGTGGCACGCCAAACCCTCGATTGGAACCCACAGGGTAGGAGAAATATGGGAAGACCAAGAACAACCTGGAGGAGAACAGTCCAGAGAGAATGTGACCTATCGGAAAAAACCTGGTCAGAAATAAAAAGACTAGCCCTAAATAGGGACAGTTGAAGAGGCTATGTGGAAGCCCTATGTTCCCTAGGGAATAATAAGGAAAAAAAAAATCAGAAAGAGATCAATTGATATTTCTAATGCAGTTTTTTAAATATAGCGACATATATAGCGACTTTTAGAAAATGTCGAAATCATCACATCTGCTAATTCTGAAATAGTGGAAGTATTGGCTAGAGTGCAGTCTTTCTTTAGATTTAATTCCTAGATTAATGGTCCTAGATTTAAGCTCCGATGACATTCAAAACATTATTTGGTTTAATTCGGCTACCATACACTTTTGGATTTAAAGTAATGATCAAATAATTAATAAATTCCAAATTTTTTAAAATATTTAAACACATTCTTACTAAACAAATAAAAAATTCAATTTATACCTATTTAACTCAAAAAGTACCCAAACATAAAATCAAAAAAAATTACTAGGTATATAGAATATAAACCAATGGATTAAATAAAAAATGATAAGATCTAATTACAATTTACATTCCCCATTTTCTGTCATACAAAATAGGTTCAGAAAATCTTGTCAGTTTAACAAAGTTGTATAATTAAAAGAATCACTAAATTGTATTAAATTACTAGACAAAAAATTTGATTTGATTTTATAATAGAAAAAAAGAGTTTTAATTATCAACTTTATTTTTATTAATCAATTAATTATTTTTTTATAAATTCATTTAAGTGCTTAAGTTCTAAATGTTTCAATATTTAATTCAATAATAAATTTGCTTTGAATCTAATTGACTCACTAAAAAACTGATAACTCATTCATTACTTTTAAGTTTATGTCCAATATATTTATTAATATTCAAATAATTGCTAAGCAATACCAATTATATGTGAAATTCATTAAGACCAATTCTTCTTCTACTGTCAATCCACGACTGGATGTTAAGCGATCATTTTATACACGTTTTATTGTAGGCTTGTTATGATATTGGAATATTCTTTTCTGCATTTTGCATTTTGCACTTTGAACCATATCTCCTATTGTTCTAATACCCTTTCAGTTGCGAATATTTCTCAGCCACTATATTTGGCTCCTCCCGATGCCTCTCTTGTTCTCCCTTTGATAATTAATTGGAGTAGCTCGTATTTGGAGCTTCGTATGATGTGGCCTAGGTAACTAAGCTTTCTGTGTTTAACAATTAGAACGAGTTCTCCAATTATATTTAATTTACTGAGAAATTCAAGGTTTGTAACTCTATCGTATGAAATTTTAATTATTCTTCTATAACACCACATTTCAACAGCTTCTATTTTATTTAAAGCCTTCACTTTATGCGTCCATTCTTCTACCCCATATAAAAGTACAGATCAAATATTACACTTAAGATACCGTAATCGGAGTTTGATGTTTATTTAACGATTACAAAGTACACGATTAAAGACCAATTCTAATAATAAAAATTTAATATGTCCCCACCCCTGTTCCAGCATGTACAGATGATATAGGCAGGCTTATTAGCTTAACAGTTGAACAATTAGCACTTAAAAAAAATTTATTTCATAATTAATTCATTATTTTTAATAATTAGTATCTCGCTTCTTAATTTTAATTTAAACTTTAACAAATTAAAAAAAAAATTAACAAGTGGTTAAGATTTAAGCCACCCAACGTGGAAACTAAAAAGTAACTCTGCATGGTTTCATTACTTTACCTGTGATAAGAACCTGTGATATGTACTATTTATTTTTATATTGAGATCCCACCATGTTGTTTGTTATTAATACTGAACATAAATTTGTAATCCAATTGAGTGGTCCACTTGAGTTGTAAAACAATTGTCAGTCAATTTATGATTGAACGAATTCCGTTACAGAAAGATACCAGATTCAGATCGTTACGCAACGTTTTAGTTAAAAAAAATATGTGCGTATACACAAAACAATTTCATAGTACAAACATTTTCCTTTATATAATTGTATTTTAAATTTTTTTCTAGTATTCCAATTTATTTATTTAAGGGTTTTAATAGCAAGTAGGGCAAAACAATAAAACAAAAAACTCATATCAATAAAATCATTTTAATAAAATATATAATTTTGTGCCCTATTTATTACCTCAACCATGATCACAAAATTTGGGTATTTCACTAGCTTATGGTGTTTTTCTGTTTTCTCTCGATTATTTTATGTATGAAAACAATTACATCAAGTCAAAAAAAAAAAAAAAAACCATTATACTGTTAAATTTTTGCCTGATTTTGGAATAACTATAAGGTATTTAAAAATATATTAAGTATAATATAAATATCGGAGACATTTTATTTGTCTTGCGTCTATAACTACTTAAGTTATACATATACAACAATAAATATATTAAAATTTAACCCTTGTATGTAGAAAACATGGAAATATTATAGTGAAGTAAAAAGTGTATTATAAATTTGTTACTTTCACTTAATTTAATAATTAAACAAATAAACGCTTTAAAATATAAAACTTAATTTTTTTGGTTTCTATTGTCCAAATTCTGAGTTCTGACTGAAATACTTTTTTAAAATGTCAAAAATGCGACGGTGATTAAAGTCACAAATTTATAAACTTTTTTGACGCGTCCATTATAAATTTGAAAACTGTGTGATTGTCAAAATGTTGCCAAAATCAAAGCACTTCCGCAATTGTTTTATTGCTACTGCAAAAGTCATCAACAATTACATGTTGTTAATCAAATGCAAAAGGCATCAACAAATCATAATCGTCATATTGTTGACATTTTTGTAAAGGACCTATTGCTTGACTATTGACTTTTTGACGCTTTGAAATGTCAAAAAAGTGAACACAGGGCTTTTTTAATTAAATTACATTTCTTCTGTTATTTGCATCAATTTTCTCCTTGGTTTTTTGTATCTATTTTCATAAAATTAATATTTCTTATATATGGCATTTCTAAGCGTTGCAGAAACGTCGTCACGTCAAGTATAATTCGAGGGTAATTATACGCTAACGAAAATGTGTCAATTCCCTTCATACTGAGTTTTATGACAATCATTTGAACCTGTTGACAATCTAATTTGACAGAAGTAGTTCGCATTATGTCTGACAGTTTTAAAAATTTTAGTTTTTCATTTTTCTGGGTACAATAATTCTTATAAAATAAAGAATTTAATAGCAGATACTGATTCCAATAGGTATCTGGTAATCCAGTAGGTTACAGAATTTATATATGTACATAAATAAAAATGTGAAAATTTCAGAATTCAATTCTTAAGCCATTATACACATATTTAAGATGTTTCAAGTTATAAAATTGCACCTGAAAAAAATAATTGAAAGTAGCCACTAACTAAGAGGTAGCTGTTGTTTTTTGACTTTTAAACGACTAGTAACATCGTTTTTGTATATTAGAAATAAGTAAATGCAATGTTTTTTTTAAGATAAAAGTAGCATAGGTATGTTATTTCTTATGAAATGAAGTATGTGTGTATGAGTAGAAACATGATTACAAAAAAAAGAAGAATATTATTAAAGAATCTTAAAAAGATAAGTAAAGAATGTTAAGTTTGAAGAAATAAGTGTTAATTATAAAATAAACATACCTATATTCTTTAACTAACCACTGAATACATATAAAATTTACGGAAAAATTTGCAACTTGTAAAATAAAAAAGACATCAGAATAATGAAAAAAAATTTCAAATTGCAAGACTCAACACAAATATTATATTTAAAAATGAGTAATTAATTGTTCTGATTATTTTGAAAAATTTATTAATTTTAATTATTTTAATGTGATATTAATGACCATTTATGTTATAAGTTGAGTACCTAACTTTTAAAACTAAGGTCCAGGTCATAAATGATTACTTAAAAACTAAAGTCATTATGAGGAATCCTAAAAATACTTACGAGAAAATCACAGTTTTTGTTTAAAACGCACTTTAGATAAATAGTTTTTTTTTTTTAGATAAAGCATGAAAATTTTCAATTTACTCGATTTCAGTTTAGATAATAGGTATAGTATTTAATAAGAGGTATTTTTTAGTCCTAATTCTAAAACACAAAAATAATTTTATTATTTGAATATTTAATTTGCAGAAAATTAGTTAAATTAGGTTAGACAAATTATAAACTAGGTCGTAAACTAAATTATTTACATTAAACATATTTTTAATTTAAACGCTTAACTTTGAAAAAAAAATAATACAAGCTAAGATAATAAAAGTCGAGTTTATAAATTTTCTATAATAATAACTACATACATCATTTATCAAACCTCGATTAACGTCGTTAATTGAAATTATCAAAAAAAACTTAAGGTGAAAACCCAATGAACGCTTTGCATGCCTCGCTTGCTTCTTACGCTTTGACGTCTGTAATAAAATACATTATTTCTTATGTAACTAGGCCCAATAAACAAAGCGAATAATGTCTGTAAAACGTTTAATTGGGAAATTTTCAATTAGTCGTTTTCTTTTTACGCTTTTGACATTAAATTTTGACAAGTACATTTTTTAAATTCAAAATTTGTTTACAATGTACATGATTTTGTTTTCTGTTTACATTTTTTAAAAAAAAATACGTAGATATTTATAATTGGAAATAAAAAATATTTTTTACAAAATAATTGAAGAACGAATATCTGTTTTGAAGTTATCATTGAATCATAGTTGCTTTGCTTGCTTTTCTACATGTACAAAAATAAGCAAGTAAAGCGTTCATTGGGTTATCACCTTAATACTTTTGAGTTTTAAGAAAAGAATCAAGAATCTTTCGAATAAAAACGTTCGCAAAAATCTTCAAAGCGATAACGTAAATCGAGTTTTTAATTTTCAATAATTTTACAGCAGTTTTTATTTTAAACTTATTTTTAATATTTTATTTTTTTTAATTTTAATTTCAGATATGCCTGCCAACTTTCAACAAAAATAATATTATATGTATGATAAAAATTTTGATTATGTTGTAAAAACAGACTTTTTAAAAAAATAAAAAAAATACAAAACTATTTTACACATTAAAAATATTTTTTACTAATTAAAGAAAGAAAAGAAGTATATAATATAAAAACCAGAAAGAGAGAGTTATAAAAACATAAAACACACGACACAAAAGCAGAAATTGTTTTTTTTTAATGGTATTTTAAATAAGTAATGAGTCATCAATTAACAACAAGTTCATATAATATATCTGCTACAGGTAGCAGTAATCAAAAACAACAACAACAACAACAATTTGAATCATTTAATACTAGACAATTTACAAATAATATTGGAGGTGGTGGTAATGATAATGTTAATAATAATAATAAAATGATAGTTACTCGTAAACAGCCTGAGCATGAAAGCGGTTATTATGAAGATAATTCATGTATTGTAGATATTCAACAAACATCTGCTCTTATTGACAACAAAAAACAAGAAAAACAACAACAACAACAACAAAAAAAATTAAATAATCAAAAATATCCTAATAATGATTATTATAAACATCATAATAATTTAACTACTACCTCAAAAGCTAAAAATAGTGATAATAAAAATTCTCATACTTATAATAATAGTAATACATTAACGTTTGAAACGTCATCATCATCATCTAATTTGTCATTGTTAACAGTACCAATAGAAATAAAAACACAACAAATACCAACAGCAGCAACATCATCATCATTAGTAACACCAACAACAACATCATCAAATAAACGTGGTAATAATTGTTATCAAATTGATATTTATATTAAAAAATCAAATAAACAAGAAAAAGACATTAACGCGGACTTAAACACATTAACAAATACGGTCGTAGAAAATATTGTTAATAATAAAGAACAACAAACATCTAATAAAAAACGTCGTGGTAATTTAAGAAGTGCAACAACTGCAGCAACAATAGCAACAAATTTAAATAATAATAATATTAAAAAAAGTAATAAAAATACAATAAATAATAAACAGCAGCAACAACAACAACAACAACAACAACAGCATCAAACATCAATGATATCAACAATAACAACAAATTCAACAAGTGGCTTTGATACAACAAATCTAATAAATAATAAAATATTAATTTGTGATAAAAATCATTTAAAAAATAATTCAAAAAAATTATTATTAAATAAAAATAATATTAATAAAGACTGTGATTTAAATAAAAAAATGTTATTAGCAGCAAATGATAAAACATCTTCTGATAAAAGTGCTATTATAAGTAATAATAATTATAATAATAAAAATAATTATATTAATAATGATTTTAATAATAGTAATAAATTTGTTAAAGATTATAATAATAAAACAACAATAATAAATAATTGTAATAATAATTATGGTAATAATATAAGTGCAAGTAGTGTTGGTAGTGGTGGTGGTGGTGGTGGTGGTTCTAGTGTTAATAATTTAAATAGTAATAAAAATTATAATAATGGTGGTGAATATAATAATTTTGTAACAATAAATATGACAGAAAAACAATATCAACAACAACAACAGCAACAACAACAACAGCATCAACAAAAAGAAACAATAAAAGAACAACAAATAAATTATACAGCAGCAATAACAACAGCACATCATCATATATCTGATGAAACTGTTGCATTAAAACGTGATAGTAATGGAGATTTATCAAAAGCTGCTAAAGATAATACAGAACGTTGTGATTCAGTTGTTGTTGTACCAAATGATCGTGATATGCAATTTGAAAAAGAAATTGAAGAAATATCAAAAATTCGTACAACAAGTGAGTAAAAAATTTTTGATTTTTTTTTTTAAATTAAATTTAATTGAATTTTATTTATTTATTTTTTAAATAGAAATAACAAGTGAATTAGTATGTTATTTGTTTATGAGTCTAAATATTTATTTATAAAATTTATAGAACATTCCATTTTATATAGTACATATGTATATTGTATATTGTATATAGGTTCTATTTAATTTCACATGCTCTATATGAACATTTTTTATAGTAAAATACTTTGTCTAATATAATGTTAATAAGGGCTTCAACTAAAATTTGTAAAATGAAATCATCTAATTTTAACTAAATTTAAATTTATTTGATAGCATCAATTTATTTTTAGGATTTATTCTTTTATAAATTTGATTTTTCTTTTCTATTGACGATTTTTAAAAATCTTCAGTTCTGAATTAGTAAATATTGCCTGATAATATTAATTCATTGCCGATATGACATTTGAACTTATTATTAAATTATTGTAATATATACTATATTGTTTTATTAGATATGATCCGACCAGGATTTTAACCTGAGATTTTTAAAAAGCCGCCACTTTCCCACTGAGCTATCGGTCAGATTTGAATTTTAGATAAAGGGTCTTATTGAAATTTGCACTTTATCCGTCAATCATAAATATTTAAACATTCACTTGTCATAAATAAATCAAAACATTACTGTTTTTATTAAAAGATTAAGGGTAGTTTAAAGGTTTTTAGGTAATTTAAGGTCCAATTAAATTGGAGCAAGTAACTAAGAATAGTTGGAATAAAAAATTAAATGAATTTGTCTACTGTAGGTACATCGAAGTTGTAAAAGCAATTGCCATTTTTTACTAACTTACTTTCTAACTGTTCAACTGTCGGGCTAATAAGCTCATCTGTAAAACATACAAGCTAGAACAAGAGAGCAGGGCATCCTGGACACAGGGTTGCCATTCAGAAAAAAATTTTGTTACCAAATTGGTTTTAAAAAGTTACCAAATTGATAAAAAAGTTACCAAAATACCTTGGATACAATGCTTTTGCCTGATATTAAAATATATTAAAATAAACAAAACAATTATTCATATATGCAACATAAAAACACAAACAAAACAATTCATATATATACGTATACATAAAAACGAAGTTCAAGTTGATGGATCTGATTGTTCACAATCCCCTACACCCAATCCACTTACACGGGCCCTAGTAGATTCATTATCTTCTTCTACTTCAACAACCCGGATATTTTTCACAAGATATCTGCAGAAAATAGTTCGTTATTTGTATATTAAATTATTTTAACAAATTTATTAATTAACTTTCCATTCTAAAGAATCGTAAAAAAGTTTTTAACATATTTATACAAAGTTTGATTGAAATGAATTTATAAAAATTAAGTTTTAAAAAAAAAGGGTTTCAGAAATTTACAATGTTAACTTTTAAATAAAATATAATTTAAAATAAAACACGAAATTCAACAAAATAACTCGAATCTAAATAATATTTCGCTTAAATTTTAATGTTCAAACAATAAATACTATTTATTAACTACTTATGTTTTATTACGCTCATAACAAAATCAATATCGCGTATAGATAGACGCGATTTGAGCGATTTGCAGTTACACAACCAAATACATTGTTTTGTAGGTACATATGTATAATATAATTTAGAATTAGGTAGGTAGGTTTAACTATGATCTTAATTATATTTTGAAGTTATTAAAAAATTACCAAATCACCAAAAATATTACCAACTTACCAAAACCAAAATAATTTTTAAAAAATTACCAATTTTGGTAGAAAATTACCAAAGTGGCAACTCTGCCTGGACATATTATATGTTTAAATTTTGAATTAGTTTTAATGAATTTCACATACAATTCATAGATGGGATAATACTAGGCCTTATAATATGTTAAAAAATCTTAGATTTTAATTTATTCAATTTGTAATAATATTACAATAATTTTGTATTTGAGTTATATAGTATTTTTCTATCTGTGAGTTATATTATTCAATGGAATTAATTTTTAGATTTAATGTGGGAAACACTAATCCCATTAGAACTACCGAATTTTTTTCAGACCCTTATTGAATGGTAACAAATGAATTAAAAAATTATATGAACAACAAAATTGTTTCAATATTCATTATTATAAATAATTAAGTGGTTGTTGTTTTTGTTAATCAATTTATATTGTTGTTGCCACGGTTAAATTGTACTTTTTTTTGCCACATTTTATTTTGTATTTCATTTTTTTTTGATTGTTTTAAATTTTTTTTATTACAAAAAGAAAGTTACAAAAACAAAAAATCTAGGTTAAATATTTTTTGATGTTTTGGGCAAAAAAAAAAGTAGGTAGGTATGTAATAACAATACGGTTTATAATTGTATATTCTTATAAATATCGAATAATGATATAATTAAGTATTTATTTATTTAATTCTTTCAATTCTTAATAAAATAAAATATTAAAAGTTTTAAAATAAAATACTTGTAATTTAGGCTATTTACCTATCAATAATGTGTTCTACTGGTAAATCGAATAAGAGACCAAGAGACATACAACTTACCTATACAATAATCATATATGAATATTCAAAGAATACCTATGTATATACTTAAATGTGTAAATTTGAACACCGATACACATAATATTGAAAAATTTTTTTTTTTTTAAATAAAAATAATTTATTTAAATATATAGAAATGTAAGATATTTACTTTGTATATTATATACTTAAATATATTTAAGTATATAAAAAAAACTTAATTTTATTTTTTGTTTTTTCACACACATTGATGTCTTCCCCAAATTAGTACGCGAGTAGTAAATAATATATTTTATATTTCTTAAGTTATTTATTCTCTTGTATTGTATTTTGCGTTGCTGTATGATATTTTGGCAACGTTGCTGTCCCCATGTAAATGATATTATTGTTATAAATATTTGTTATACTTAAATAAAAAAAAAAAAACTAAAATATCGATGGGAAACTATGTACTATACTTACTTAGCTATTTGCTTTTTTTTTTAAATTTCTTTCTGAAAGATAACTATATTAGAAATTATAGTAGACTAGAATTAACATGAAGAACTTCAAATTGAGGAAAAGTGTAAGAATTAATACACAAAATTTAGATCAATGTGTCCCGAATTCAAAAAGATTATCTAAGCTTTTAAAACCCACTAAACCCGCTTTTAAAACCCACTAAAACCAATTTAAAATAAAAACATTTAATTTAAACAGAATTCTATACGATAGAAACCAAATGTTGGAATGAGATTTACTTATTTTCTACTAATGTTGGTTGCCAACAAATAATTTTTATTAAAAACTACTTAATTCTATACAATTTTTTCAAACTAAAGCCAAGTTTACGGAGTTTAAACTGTTATCTTATACCATTTGATTACATATTATATTAACTGACCCTGTGTGGTAGAATCATGTACCTTTATTTCAATTAATTTAGTATACCTTCTCCCGTACCTATATAGGATGTAACCTAATTAGTTGAAATCGCAGTATCGCTTCTTAAAATCATAAAAGTATATAAGTATTTTTGTTTCTTAAGAAACCAAATGAAGTTTGTTTTTTGTCTAATTATATATAAAGACAATCTGACCAGTGGTGTAATAATTAAGACGCCGCTTTTCATGTGGAAGGTCTCGGGTTAAAACCCCTGTCAGATAATCTAATAAATTTGGAGGGTCGTTCGGTTTGAATAATTGCTTCAAAATTTGACAAATTATGCATAGAGGTTTTTATAATTATGTTACGAGTTCAACTGCATTATAAAACATTTTCCTACTTCCTGGGACGCAGATGTATGTGGCCATTCGGGTTGCAACTATTCTTCCCTTCTCCTTTCTCAACCGGGCTTGGGACCTCTTACGGCGGAGTTATACAATACAATATTCTATAAGGCTCTATTCTATAAGAAATTCTATAAGGTTACAATTTTTAAACTAAGGAAAACTGAATGTACGGTAGCCTTTGAACGTGCTAAATATCCAACGCTTTGTATTGAAATTTGAGATGATTTACAAATATTTCTCAAACTGCCGAATTCGATTCTTTCTTTGTTTTAGTCTGCGTTTTTTTTCCTTAGCTCCTCTACCTAGACCTATGATTCTACTTAGGTATTCCTAACTCTCGTCATTTTCAATTATAGTATATTGTTTTCTTAGCTCCTCTTGGCTTTTTATATCTCTTTTTGTGATTTGTGTTTTGTTGATAACTTACTTCACTTATATGTTTTTTTCCGCATTTTACGTCCTGTTAGTTCTTTCGATTCCTTTCGTCAAATATTTGGAGTTTAGACATAAAATTTTATCATTAGTATATTCTTAATTTTAAGTATTCAGTTGCTGTGTTTAATAGGAAGGATAAAAGAGAGTATCCTCGCCTGATTCCGTAATTGAAGATGAAGATTGTAATGAAATTTCCTTTATAAAAAACTTGAACTTTGAAAAATGAATTTAGAAACTTTTATTTCACAACTAATTTAATTTTTTTATTTTAAATTAATACTTTTCTATAGTGTGTTATAATTTAATATACAAACTAGTTACATTACCTAGTTTAATATGCAACTTTCTTAAAATTAATTACATTAGGACTTCATAAATATTGTTTCTAAAAAAGTCAAAATAATTTATGATTATTGGTTACGACGGGACTTCAAATGCACTAGATTGGAATTCGGAATGTAATCTAAATCATCTAATCTTTGATATCACCAAGTCTGACTATTATGGGAATGTTTCTTAAGTTTTTTTGAATTATTTTTATAATTTTAAGACATCAATAAAATGAAATTAAAATATAAATTTCTTTATTGTATTTGTATACAATATCCTTTTGACATTTGTTGTTTTAGATTTCGGCTTGTGTAAGGGCAGTGTAATTTTTTATATGTGACAATGTCAGTATATTAACAAGTTATTTTATTTTAACTTGACTATTTTTAAATGCAATTTTAATTACTTAATATATAAGTAATATATATACATATATGTAAACAAAAACATTTACTTTTCACTTTTTTATTAAGGTTGCCAGGTTTGTTTTATTTTTTTTTTGTTATTTATAGTTATGTTAATTAAGTTTCTTTTCCTCATTGTTTTAATGCATTTTACAAATATACAAAAATTAAAATACAAAATAGATCCTAAAAATAACATTTATAAATAACAAAAAACTTACCGTTAGTACATTTTACTCTTTTTTTATTGTATTTATTTAAATTTTATTGCATGTTTTAATTTTTTTTTTGCAATTTTATAATAGAATTGATTGGCCCCAACCTAATAGAATATAAATATATATATATATATATAGTTATGTATTAGATAATTTTATGTTTTTTACATAAAACAAAACAAAAAAAAAGAAATTAAAAAACAAAATATAAAAGAAAAATATTAAAATAAAAGTTAAAATTAGAATTTAACTATTTTTTTACTTTTATTTGTTGGTTTTTTTTTACAATGTATGCATGCAGTAAAAAAAAAATGGCATGCATAATTTTTTCCCAAATATATACATATTATATATATATATCTTTCTTTTTAACAGTAATAGACATGTGAATGTATATAGAAGTAATTTATTGATAATAATAGCAACAGCAATTATACTAAAAAAAAATTATTACCTATATTGAAAAAAAAAACAATAATAAATGAATTAGATCAAGGTCGTAATAAATAGTTTCATTTTCTTATTATTCTTATATCTAAATATTGTAGATACATATATTACAAAAAAAAAACATCTGTAGAATAAAAGATAATAAACAGCAACAAAGTAACTTAATGGAATATGCAATTTACTATACATACTTGGCATATATATACTATACACAGTCCATACATACTTTAAATAAAAGAATTTAATTAAAAAAAAAAAACAAATATAGATTATTCAATTAAAATTTCTATTATTATTTTGTTTTTCAATTTTGTTATACAATGATACCAACTGATGGGACATTTTATATATGTCAAAAAAAAAAAAAAAAATTATATAAAGTTAGTTCAATATTATATAGTTACTGAAAATTGATTAGAAAAAAATTTAAAATTAAATTTTATACAGTAATATTTTTAATTAATATAGTAATATAGTAAGGTACTAGTCCAATATGGTGTGATCTATTTGTGGTATGCAAAACTCAGTGAAGATTCACTGAAGTTTAGGTAAATCAGTGAAAAAAAAATTTGGTTTTGTTCTTTCATACGATGACCCAATAGCGTCGTTTCTAGCGTCGCTTTGACTTTTAAGTAGAATACATTGATTTAAATGAAAATGATTTAAATTAAAACTTGACTAAATAGAAAAGCAACGCTAGAGTAGAACAACTTTCTACTTTTGCTTGCGTTGACATTAATACTCTTTTTTTATAAAATTTTCTACTTTTGCTAGCTTTGACATTAAATTCTATTTTTTTTTTAAATTAAATATTTAATGAATATTTGACAAATAATACTTTATAATTTATTCAATTTGAAAAATAAACAATTAAAAAGCGACGCTAGCATTTGATAATTCTTTTGTTTAGAACGCGACGCTAAAAACGACGCTAGAAGCAGCGCTACAAGCGGAGCGCCTTAGGTTTTTTAAATTTTTCAACTTGAAATTATTTATATAAAAAAGATGATCCTTAACCAACAACGATCCTTAACCAAGAAATCAATCATTAACTAACTAAAGTAGTTATATGAAAATTTTACTTTATCTATTAAGCCTTCCCTTGTCTAACAACTTTTTTTGTTAACTAATTACTGCTTAGAAGCGTAAAGCACCACTTGCCTTATATCCTTTAAAGAAAATCACCACTTCCTTTTTAGATTTAATATTTTACATTTTTATTCCATTAGCGCATTTGCATACCACTGAGTATTCTTTTATAAAAACGTCTTCCTGTCGTCAATCCTTTTTTAAATTAAAAAAAAAAGAATATCATATTAAAGTTTGGTATATCTAATTTATTTATAACAAAAAAATTAAAATATCAAAGGTAACCTTTATTTTCTATTGCAATTATCTAATAACTACTATATAATAAATGAATGACGCATTATTGTCTTAAATTGGTTATCAAAAGACAATAAAGAAGTAATATAATATGAATAAAACCCACTTATGTATAATAGTATCCCGCAAAGTTTTAAATAGACTTCAAGTTTGATAATTCATTGGGTGGAATATTTAATTTTCATTTCGATTAAATAAAATTGTTAAGGGTTCAAACTACATATAGAAGGGCTCATGAACAATTAGAAAGTAATAAAATTTATTTTTCAATTTAAATTAGTTATTTAGACTTCACAGTGAGTTTAATAATAATTTTATATGAAAATTATAATGTAAGTACCGACGAAATAGTCATAAAAACATTTAAGAAATAATACAAATTTAATTTTAATTCATACATTATAACTTACAAACTTTATAACTTGGATAATTCCTATAATTATATAAAATTTTATCAACTGAGACGATAATTTCTAATTTATATTTATTTTAAATTAAGTTAGAAATTCTGAAGGATTAAAAATATTTTTCAATAATAAACGGTAATGTATTGTAAAGAACAAATTCGGAATTGTTCGATACTTATGGATATTTAATAAAAAAAAAAAAAAAGACTTACACACTTTTTGCATACTTTTAGGCGTCAACAGTTTATTTGAAGTTTCATCTAATTTTAGTAGTAAAATAGCAAATTCTTATAACTATTTAAGAACTAATACTAATATTTGCATGTGATATTCTCTCCATCACGTTCGAAGTGCAAAGCAATTATAAATCACCCAAAGAAAAGAGTATGGGTTTGATCCCCGCTCAGATCGTAAGTTACAAGGAAAATGACTCGAAAAATTATATATACAATAATTTTGATTATAATTTCTATTTAGGATCGAATATAATCAGAGTATATAATTAAATAAATATGATAAATACTTCATTTTGGTATATAATCTAATAATAGTATTCAAACCTATAATTGTCTCACATGGTTTAAAAACATCGCATTATTATTTATGATTTAAGTAATTAATAATTATAATTAATATAATTATATAATTAAGTAAATAATATTTAGAAAAATATCTTAACTTTTTCTGATCATTATGAAATTGAAATTTTTATAAAAACTTGAATAAAAACAATTTCTCTTAATCAATTAATTGAATTCACAAACTTAAGATTCTTTAAATACTTAACAGAAACTTTCTTTTTTTTTTTTTTTATTACACAGGTATTTTTTTTTTAATTTTTATTTTATTTTATAGTATGGATTATATTTAAATAAGTATATATGTATATTTTTGTTTCTTTTTTATACTTTCGAAATGTGTGCGTTATTCACACATTTAAAGAAATAAAATATAAGGTTTCTGTATAATTGGGACTGGCAGTAGTTTTTATTGACAAAAAAAAATAATATTTTATAATACTTAATAATATAAACTTTTTTTATTATTAAATTTTTCTTTATTTTTGTTCCGGCTACAAAATATTTTCCTCATTCTTCTGTATACTCCGTTTTTATATATATATATTAATATATAATTATATATATATATATTTTAGTATACAACTATATATATATATATATATATATATATTTTAGTATACAACTATATATATATATATACCTTTACTACATTCTTCATTTCATTTTTTACAATAGTTTTTATTTCTACTATAAATATAAATTAAAAATAAAAAAAAAAAACACAAAATTAATAAATGAACATGGCACACGAATATTGGCTGACAACCACTACACTGTTATAATTTAAAAAAAAAAAAAAGAAAAATAGTAAAAAAAAAAAGAGATAGAAAATAATATCACTAGAGAAAAGCTTTTGCTTTTCTTTTACCAATATATCGAGAAATTAAAAAAAAAACTAGAAACAAATTTAAAGTACAAACTTATATTAATTTTCATACTTTTGTTTTTATATACATACTCGTATGTATGCTAAACTTTGTTTAAAAATGTATTAGTTAGAAAGTTTTTTTTTTTTTTTTTAAATTTCAAATGAAACTAAAATGATTTAAACTTTAAAATTGATAGTAACTATACACATACATACACATATCCGAAAAATTCAATTTGACGTAGTAAATCCAATAAGTTATACAATATAATCTTCACAAAGTTTCTTTTAAAATATAGTATAAAGCAATTTGAACTAATCCTAAACCTAGCAATCGTAATCAATATTTTTGTCTTTGAACTTAACCGATTGGATGGCACATCGGTTAGAGTACTGACCTTTTATTTGAGAGGCCCAAGTTCAAATCCTATTAAAAATTAAAAAAAAAAAAACTTATCAGGGGCCTACATTGAATCAATAACTTATCACTAGTGAAATAATAAAATATATTATATTTTTTTAAATAATATAAAAATAATAAATAAACAATATAATAGCAATTAGCATATAATAATAAACAAATAATTTAATTGAATAATATAACTCACAGATACAGAAATAATTTTATCAATTAGGTATATTAAAACATATTTATAATATATAAAAAATAGACATATCTATTGAAATTTTAAATGTTATGTAGCCCATACATGGAGGACTAGGTTTTCAACGCGAAAATGTTTACAAACCTTTGCATACACAGTTCAACCTACCATCGAACCATCGTATAATTTTTTTGTTTTGAAAAAAATGTTAAATGTCAAAAGAATCTGATAATTTTAAATTTAAATTTTTAACAGTTTTTATATAAATATATTCTTTTGTCTATTTAATTTTTTCATATTTTAAAACATTTTTCTAACTTAATTTTATAATTATTTCAAATTCTTTACTTAATTATTTGTTATTTTATACATTATAGTTTTCTTATTTTTTCAAATCGGAATATCTTAACGTTCTTTCATGTTAAAAAAAGAAAACAAAATGACATTTAAGTTGTTCAATTTGCCAAAAATTTATAAAACTAAAATGCAAACCAAAGATTCCGCCCACAAAAAATCAAAATTTTTTGATTTTCTTCCAACCGATTTTCCAACCTTCAAAATGGTCTTTCAACTTGCCCATACACGATTCAGCTTCGCAAGTACGCGTACCAAATTAAAGACCCTGTCCATCGTGTATGGGTTGCATTACAGTTAATTATAAAAATTAAGGTTTACTGCTAACCGACTGGTTGAATTCATTAAGATTAATTCTAGCTATAAGATTTCAATATCCACTTTCTAGTCTTGACTTCCTTTATGTTTTAAAATATGATTATGGTATAAATTTGATTTTTTAACATAACAGTTAATCGTTAGAACTTAGAAAACAAAAAAAATCTATAAATTAATACATTATTTACTTAATTGAACTGATGCCTTGGAAGTTATTACATTCAGTCTTGATAAGTCTATATACATTCACTTAAGAATTCGAATAGTTAGTGTGTAAAACTTATATTCGGAAATATACATTATCTGTTATTTTTGTTTTTGCACCATTGAAGAACAACAGAATCTAAATGATATTTTAAAGTAAAAATCATGTTCCAGAACATAAGACAAAGATCCAATGTGCCCTACAATTCAAGTTGTCGTAGTATTTCAAAAAAAAAACAACAGATAAAATAGTGTATTCATCAGAGATCTTTTAACAGTATTGTTTTAAATATTTTTAAGCGATAACCGTTCAACTGTGGTATGCTAATAAGTCTATCCAAACCTTAAGTACATTTTAGAACAAGCGAGACATATTATATATTTATTATTAGAATATTGATCTTAATAAATTTCAAATACATTTTAAACATGAGATAGTACTAATCCTTATAATATGTAGAAACTAGAAATTTTGTAGATTTTCAATAGATATTTTATTGGATTGCTTATAATTAAGGTGTTTCTATACTGTGAGTTATAATATTAAATTAAATTATTTGTTTATATTTTGTATTTATTTATATGGTTTTATTAATGTATTTTTTATATAAGATATATATAATTATTATTTATTGGTTATGCAATTAATTTGAACCCAACGGCGAATGAATGGTGGTTGAGTCGATTTCGTTTTTTTAAAACTTTTTAAACTAATTTGAGGATCGCCCATATTCCAATAGACAAGAAATGTTTTGTAGTGTACTTAGTCATTTATTTTAAAACTTTGTTGGGGGCTATTTTCAAAATAAAATATGCATATTATGTAATTTTATAATAACTATAATTCTAATTTAAAATCTAATTTCTGGGATCACTCAAATACCTTAAATCATGTTTATATGTAAGTTTTCACACAAATATAATTGCCTATTAGATTCCGAATATTGCCTTAAAAATCGAATAAAAAAGACAAAAATTAATTAATCATGTTAAAGATTAAGAACAGAAGAAAATTTTGCCATTCCATTTTTTAAAACTAATAAAAAGGTGTGTTGCTATTAGGGGAGCCGCATATCTAATTCCAACATTTCATAAAATCTCATTCCATTCCAGGATATTTTCATAATTAACTAAGTGATACTTTGTTTTTGAGTTTTTTTTCCCCCTACACCAATGTCTGAGTGAAAGAAAAAACTACCAGACCAAAAATAAATTCCAGACATTTTTATGTATACATACTACATACCTACATATTGTATAAAATACCAAAAAAAAACTGGGATAAACTTTCAACTTAACTTTTTATAAGCAAAAAAAACTTCTATAACCTTAAAAGCATTCATTTTTTTCTTAAAATTGTTATTGTGAATTCTGAAAGGATTAACTGTTCGAAAGGATTATATTCGTATAATCTAGTACAGGGACATTAGGATAGTAAAAACTTCATCAATTAATTAATTATTTATGTATATATCTATAGTATGGATATAGTATGGACTATTAATGCACGTTTATACATAGCATTTAGTACATATATACTAAAAATATTTAATAATATAAAATTATAAAATGCGAAATAATAAAATTTAAAATTTAATAACAATTTTTTTATTACTTTAGTTTAAATTTTATATAAATGCAATTTTTGTACATAAATAAGTATATAATATATATATATATATATACTAAGATATTATTTTGCAATTTTTTCATGACACATATCTTTTCTGTATTTTTTTTTTGCTGTGATATTTTTGTGTCAAGTGTAAACGCGAACGTTCTTGAAATCAATTAAAAATTTATCGCAAATGTATGTATCTAGTATCTGTACTTGCAATTTTTTTTTTGTTAAATAAATTTTGTGCAAAAATAAAAACAAAATATTTTGTTTTTGGAGTGATTTTATTCGATTTTGTTCTATAGATAGTATAATAACTATTTGCTTAATAAATTCTTAATTTATTTTAATTATTCTTTTCTTAAAAATTTAAATTTAAAATGTCTTTTGTATTGTACTTTGTAGGGTAACATTAGATAACATTGGTTGATAACCCTGGTTTGATTATTAATTTCTTGAATTTATACAATAACTTTTGACAATTAGAGAGATTTGCTGTCAATGGGAGTGGCTCAATATCCCGAATGAGAAAATCCCGTAAATACAAAATCCCGTAAGTTTATTAAATCCCGTAATTACAAAATCCCGTATGTACATAATCCCGTAAATATAAATTCCCGTAAAAACATAATGCGAGATTAGGAAGCATATTTAGGTTTGTTAAAAATCAAAGTTGACCCTTTTTCCAGAGTATTTATAAATTCATGTATGCGAGACTTTGGTTACAAAATAAGGATTTTGGAATGCGGGATTTTAAAATACGGGATTTTGGGATGTGGGATTTTGGGATGCGGGATTTTGGAATGCGGGATTTTGGGATGTGGGATTTTGGGATGCGGGATTACGTACCCAACCCGCTGTCAATATTACAATAATTCTTAAAATTTAGTTTTTTTTTCATTCTTTTTCCATTCATTTAAGGAGTTTAGGGCATTCACCAAGTCTATTTAGAAAAGGCTTCAGTTTCTTTCATCGTCATACTCATTAAGCCGTTGATTACTCGGCTGTAGCTATTGTATAAGATTATGTTAGTTTCGTGCTCCATCTATTTTATATGACGGCATTAACAATTGCGATATAATTATACAATTTTATGATATTTTTTTATTACATATTATCTGAACGGGGTTTAAACCCGAGACTTTCCACGTGAAAGCTTTAGCACTACGTCACCTGACCAGTGAACATTAAACAAGAAAGTATAATTATATTAAAAATAAATAAATTATATGGTGTTTTGAAAAAAAAAACAAGATTTTTTTATAGTAATATTCGAAAATTAAGTTTGTTGATTCAACGATCTTCAACTTGATGCTAACATGATCGTTTAGTGTTGATACGATATAACAATTCGATAAACGATACGATATAAGTTGATTATAAACGTATATCGTATCTTTTCGTCAAAAAAAATTTCAAGACTATCATAAATTATTTTTGGGTTTTTAGTTAGACTATCTATTTTAATGAAACATCAAACCTTCAAGCAAGCTTGTTAGCGTATGTTCAGCGTTTGTTCTGTGAACTGGCAAACACTGGCGAAGAAAAAAGTTTTAATTTTTTAAGGAATTAATTGACAGTTGATTGTTTTACAAAATATTTCAACGCTTAATAAAGTATAAAATCTGGCATTAATTCATTCTTAATTTTATACGGCATCAGTTTGTCTATCGTTATTAATTATCGCCGTTTTTACAATTTTTACAATTTACGTGCAATTTTTCAACATCGAACTTGACGTCGCATAAGAATGGTCGATTTCAAGTTTACAGTACTAGACTAGAAACGCAAGTGAAGCGTGTTTAAAATTTATGGTTACGCTACACAATACATTAAGTTGTTGTTGTATTGCAAAAGATATAATTTAATGTGTAAGGAATTGTTCTATTTTTTATTAGCGATATAAAACGTCAATGTTTGTGACATCTGATGACGCTTAAAAGAACTTATGACAATTCAAAAATTGCCTGTAGTAAAATCAAAAATAATTAGAATTTTTTGTGCAGTATCTGCCTAATATCTGCAGCAGAAAATACCTATTCAATATGAACCGATTTTCTAATTTTAGTTTTTCAATTAATTCGCATCACATCTGTTAAACTTCTGATAGTGTATTACAGTAGTATTTATACCTACTTCTACGTTTTAATAAATTCCAAACATTCTTCTTCCATTTTATATGTGTGTATTTTTATTTATTTTTTTTGACCATTTTTCTGAAATTTTATGCTTATATCATGTGTTATGATGTGCATTCGTGTTAATTGAAATCTTAATATAGAATTTGAAACGCATATCTCTCTTCTTTGCATAGTATTTGACTACATGTACAGTAAACATAACATATATTTTCTTTTTTCAAGCTTTTTTTTGAAGTGTTTTCTTTATTATTTTTTTTAAGATAATTTAAAAAAAAAAAACATCGCAGTGAAAAATCCTAAAAATAACCTGTGGTAATCAAATATAAAAAGAATAATATAAAATTAAAAAAAAATTTCGCCTAAATTTTTATATTTTAATTGTGTAATATCAGAAAATAAAAGTACAACACAAATTAAAAAATAAATTTCCACTTTAGTAGTGCTACTCTTCATGTTTTTCAATTAAAATACATTTATTTTTATTTACTTGTTTTTTTTATTGTTTTTCTATTGTTTAATCGGAGCAGCTGGGCTAGTAAATTCAACTGAAACTTACATACTTGCTGAAAAGAATTCTTAAGAAAAACAAAAATACAAAAACTTTAACTTAAATAAACAAAATAAAAACCTGGTTAAAAGTTGTGTTTTGCAATTTTATAGGGAAATTTAAAAAAATTGTATATTTTTATTACATGTGCACATTTTGAATGGAGTGACCAGGTTAACAAATTTTGAAAGAAGTATAATGAGAAATGTATTTGTAGTAAAAAACATTAATAAATGTTATATTTAGACTATCAGTTTTTCACTTAGTATTTTCAGATTTATGAACTGATGATAGTACAGAGTGTATACTATCATTTTTGCTACAATTTTTTAGTGGGTTGTTATGGGAAATGTACAAAAGCAAAGTAATGAAAAAAAACTGACAAAGTTGGTACAGACTATTAGCTAAACTGATAGTACATTTTGCCATTACTCATCATTAACTGTTCACTGAGTCTGTAATCTGGGTCTGTAGTTGAACTGCTTCTGTACTCGATTTTTGAACACTTGAGTCGCGAAGCGTTCAAATTCAGGCGATTTTCTAACTTAAATTTTTTTTTTAATATTTATAAACAAATAATAGAGTCGCGACCGGCTTATTTTGTGACCGAATAAGCCGATTATATTAGATATTATAAAAAATTTTTTAGATTAAAAAACTAGACATAACCGTTTGTACAAGCGAATGATATTTAAAATTTTATGTTTGTAGTTCCAAAACCAAACTGTGTGAGAGTTCCCATTTCAGGCAATCGATATCTTTATTTTGAATTCTTTGCTAGTAGTCATTCCAGGCTGCTGATTATATATTAAGGTTATGTTACCTACAGTACCTATTTATCTTATCCTGATAAAAAAGTTATTATGTATGTATATTTGTAGGCGATTTACTCTATTCTTACAATATATAAACTTGTGTTGTTCCAATTGCAGAATAATAAATACTTTGCATAGGATAATCAATATTATGTAAATGTTATCATATAAGTTTCACTTTATTTTGTTTTTTTTTTTGGAATGGAGTTGGCACCCCATATTTTATCATGTTGTTGGAAAAATGACTCCATAATGATATGACACACTTCAACAAAAATTTACAACGGCAACACAATATTTGTACCAGATTGTATATTTTTATATTAATAAATATATGTGTATATGCATTAAATTCCAACTAAAATACTATTAAAGAAATTGCATACTTATCAAAAAGAAAAATAAAATTTTTAATGCTGTTTTTCAGATTTCCAATGTCGTTTTGTTTTTTTTTTAATCTACTTATTTAATTTTTTTTTATTTTCGCAATTTAATAGAGTCAAAGCGTTTTTTCTTTTTTTGATGTGTGTGTATTGTGTGTGTGTGTGTGTGTAGTATAAAAACTTATACAATAATCAAAAAAAAAAAGAAAATACTACGAGTATAATATGAAAAACAGCAACCAAATTGATAAGCTTTTTTTTCATTTAATGTTATTTATGGTGTCACGTGTTATTTGAGTGTTCTGTTGTTTTTTTTTTTCTTGCATAAGTGTTAAAGTCTCAATTACTCCATTCACTATATGAAAGAAAGAGACAACAAAGAAATGAACGTGGTAAATTTTAAAGGCGATTTTTTGTGCTGTGCTGTTTTTTGTGTGTTTATTAGAAGAAAGTTAGTATATGAAAACTTTGAAATTTATTATTGTAATTTTTTTTTTATTTTATTCCTTGTCTAATAGGGTAATATTTGAGTGTATAGTAGGACTATAGGAATTTTGAATTTTGTCTGTGCTGACAGAGAGGGAGGGTGTAGAAAAAAACATATGAAAGATAGTGTAATAGGAATTTGTAAAGTGGAATGGAATTGATAAAAAAAAAAAATTTAAATAAACTTGGCTGGCTCACCTTAATTATTTTTTTTTTTTTTTATTATTATTTTGGTTTATTTTTAGTTATTTAATATATTGTATATTAGTATATAATTCTATGTAAATATATATTTATATTTTTTAAAAGTTAGTCTTTCAATATTAAAAATTAAATTTTTATTATGGAATGCAAAAGGCGCCTAAAACTTCACAAAATTAATGAATCATTAAATATAACAATATTCAAAAAACAAAAAATCTTTAGCAAATATGATAAGTCTGCGTGAGTTAACACATTAAATACGAGTATTAAAAATAATAAAGGTTGTTAACCGTATTAAAAGCTGGTGAACTTATTGTTAACAAATATTTTCAAAAATGTTAAAAGATTAAAGAACTTTAATTATTTATTAGTATATCTGGAAATTTGTTAAAATGCTTAAATGCGTTTTGTTCTAAATTTAAAAAATTTCGATTTGATAAAAAATTTTTTTAATTTTTGAAATTTTTTAAGACTTTATTAAACTTTTTTTTTGTTTTTTTTTTGCTGTTTCTTCACCCCTAGAAGTTGGTATCCAAATTATAATTTCTAAGTCATCTGTTACATTTTTAGGGTAGATACTTCTGTCTGTTACCAATTGCATAAATTCTCCTTATAGTTTTAAGAAAAGTAGTTACCTATACCATTTCTACTTTAACTAAAGGCTTTTTTATGGGAGTTCCACGAAATCCCAAAACAAAAAAAAGATTTAGGAGTTGGTTAGAAAATCAGGGTTTCAATAATTTGTTCAGCGGGGGGGTTTGGAGGCCCCCACTATTGGAAGTATTTTATTATTGAAAACGTATATTAATGTAAAAAAATATCTGGGAGGAATTTTATAGTTGGTTACAAAGGATAACGATAGTGGTTTGGGATTTTTGAATTTTGGGTTTTTGAGTTTCGGGATTTTGGGATTTTGCATTTCGGATTTCGTACCCAACCCCTTTTTTATTTCAACTGAGGTTTTTATATTTTTATCTTATATCAATGAAGATTTTTTACTTTAAGTAAGACATTTTTTTTTTTAAATGAAGATTCTTTATTTCTGAATTTTAGTTACTTAAACGAATATTACATAGAAAAATGTATTAAACTTTAGTACATAATTTGTAATGCAAAATTATACTATGAAAGCAACTATGCAAATAAGCGAACTATTTTTTCCCTGTAACTTTTGATTATATAAAATAGACTTTTTTTTTTTAAATGGTTTTCTGAAGTTAGAAATTACAAAATAGAAAGTAACAAAAGTTAAAATGTTTATTCAAAATCCTGCGTACAATTTAAAGTTAATGCAAACAAACCAAATTACGCTACTTATAACTTTATTTATTTATATTGGGTTAAAAAATTGTTTTATAACTTCATGTATGTATGTGTATTTAACTTTTTAACTTCGTTTAAAGGTCAAAAGAAAAAGGATACATTTTTATTTTTTACCTTGTACCTATATAATTTTTGTTGTTATTTTTTATATTTTTTTATTTGCATATTGTTCGTTTTTTATTAATACACATTTTTACATACATACTTATATAAAATGAACAATTAAAGCGTGAAAATAAATTATTAAATATATACTACAGTGAATAATTTAACAAAAAGACATTCAGACTACGACTTGCAGACTTCTTCAGAGTAACTATGTGTGTCTATCCTTTAATTTATCCGCACGATTAATCAAAAAGTAAGAACCCTTTGATTCCCTTTGAAAACCCTTTGAGAAATTGAGTTTAATACAGTAGCCGCATTTGCAATTGAAACTCAGCCTTTTAGCTCAACTGGTTTGAATATTATACAACTGTCATACAACTTCTTTTTTTATACGAGTATAACTCTATATAAATAGATAATAAAGAGTGGGTTTTTGAAATTTTGCCAAAAGTAGTAAAATTTTATGACAAAAGTCTGCCCGGAATTTTGCTAGTCTAGTGCAGTGTATTTGAGAAGCTGTCATACAACTTATTTTTTAATATTACTTAGCATAACTTATTATATTAAATGAGGTTGATTATTTGATCCGGACAATAATTACATATATATATGTTTTTATTATTTTTGTTTAGGCGAGTATCCTTGCATCCATTCAAATGCAGTCTTCTCTACACACTTATTTACATAAGTCTGATTTTAAAAATTTTACATTCTGTTCTTGGAATTCAAAATAACTTTGTTGTAGAGAACAGTACAATTACAACTGCACGATACCAGACATTTTTTTTTACTAATTATTCAAAATATTGCTAATCATAAAATTTATTTACACGAGTTTTTAAAATACCATTTTTTTTTATCAATTTTTCAAGTAATCGTGATCTAATTTTATAGGGGGTGTAATGAAGTATAATTATTTAACTACTAATTCTAAAATACTTATATATTAAGAAATTATTGAAAGTTTGAAAAATAAATGCACGTTTTTCAAATTTTATATTGTTAAATACTAAGTAAGTAAGTTTTTTAAATAAATTTTCCTAAATAACACACGTACATTTGAAAAACACGTGTCTAAATCATATTCCAAAAAAGTATCTTAAATATATGCATATATTATGTATGTATATATAAGCGAAATTAATTGACGTTTTGTTTTACAAATCCTCTGAAACTTCTAATAATTTATTCTTATTTAACTAATTATTTAGTATATATATTTATATATATATATATATATGTATATATATATTAAAATCTAAAATTAACAAAAAAAAACGTTAATCAAAATTAGCAATAAGTAAAAGTAGTTATTATCAATAACAATAACAAAAACAAAATAATTAATAATTAATGACATTTTACAATATAAATGTAAGTATGTATGTACATACGTATATAAAAAACAAAAATAGAAAAAAAAGGCAATGGAAAAAAGCATATTATCGATTTGAATGAAAATTAAGAAAATTGTGGGTGATTACAAATAGGGTGTATAATGTATATTTAATATACGTATATATATATATATATATATATATATATATATATATTTAGACATGATAATAATTTGGGCAACTATAAATAAATACTCACAGTTTTACACAATTCTTTATATTATAAATAAGTACATATATATATAAGTATGTATATAAAATAATATCTACATATAAATACACCATATATATTTTGTTTCAATGCAATACACATTTTGTTTTTTTTTTTATAAATAAATTTTATTTTATTTGAATTATATTATATATATACATATTATTTATAGGTATAATATATATATATACATAAGTAAAATAAAATATATAATATAAGTAAATAATTTGAGTTAGTTCACAATAAATATTTATGAGAAGAATTCAATGTCTATTTTTAGAAGAATTCAATTGAAAAAAAAAAAAAAAAAATAAACATAAGGAATACAAAAAAAAAAAACAAAGAAATAAAATTATTCTATTTAAGATTTTTTTATTTTTTATTTTCAATTAATAAGTAAGTATTGAGGTCGTTCAGGTATTATATATAGATATAAATAAATATATATATATAGGTACGTACGTACAAAACCAAAAAAAAAAAAGTATTGAAAAAGATTCTATATAAGTATACCTACTATATTTAGCATACACATATATATGTATATAATGTATATATGTACAATATTCATCTCCAAGAATAAAATGACTCCAATGTGTTGTTGTTGTTATTTCTTTCTTTCAATTGATTTGTTTTAATTTTGTGTTGATGACGAAGAATTTTTTGGGTTTTTTTTATATATATATACCTATATATATATTTATATATATATATATATATATATATATACATTCTCTATGTTTTTTTTTAGGTATCAACGTAAGCTTTTTTTAACAGAATTTAAATTTAAAAATGAAAAACAAAACAGAAGAGGTTAATAAATTTCTTATGACAATTTTTAAAAAGAATTTAAAGATGACGAATTTTATCCATATTAATATTATTCGTCACACCCGCCCATCACAATGTTAAATTTTCAGAGTTGGTAAAATCATTTGTTTATTTATGATTTTTGATTTTTGAAAATGTCAAAAAATCGCAGTAGTTTTAACTATATTTTCATATGAGCTTTATAAAGTCGAGTTATTACTCTTAAAGGTGAAAATACAATGTTACAATAGTTAATAAAGGATGATTAAATTCCTATAACATAAATGATTACCAACAAAATCATTTAGAAATGGAATATGGACACAATAATATATGTGTTCTCATGTATTTAAAATAAAATCATTTCATAACAATTGAAATGCCATAGGCTTATTAGCCTAACAGTTGAACAGTTAGTTTTAATCTTCGATTATATGCCGCGGTGAAGATATTGTTACTTCTTTAAAGAAAAAAGGCAGTTCTCGAAATCGTTAGAAATTTTTGGTCCCCAGAATAATTTTTGGCTTGTATGAACTTCTTCATCATTTTCGTTCTTCGTGACTTTTGAGTTGCAGAAATATTTTCTATATTATATTCTTAGGAACTTTTTCCTGTCTTTTGGAATTTTTAGCAAAAATGTTAAATTAAAATTGATCATTGAAATTTAATGAAAAGCATTGAAGAAAAAATTTAAAAATTAAGTTTTAACCAAAAATATATAATTATCGGCCTAGTGAAAGCGTGCAGCTACAGGGACGATTTTTTCTTAAGAATCCCGAATTAAATTTTCAGGAAAAAAGTAAATTGTTTTTTTAATTTCTAACTTGAATCATTTATCATTCGGTTTCACACCTTCGCCCGTATTCCAACATATATCATATATATATCATATATATTTTATAAACATAAAATATTTTAATATTAACCGTCATTTCTCTATTTGGTCAAGTCTCTTTAAATCAATTTATTTTACTTACACGTCAAAGCGACGCTAGAAGTGACAATATTAAGTAATCGTCTTAAGCGTATCTAATAAATGTCAATTTTGTTAGTTTTCTATTCAATGGTTCCTAATGAAATAATTGACTTATAAAATATAAGTTCTTAAAATTATTAAAATCATTGTAATTTTTCAATTTTAATTCTAGTATAAATTTTATTTAATTTGTTTTGTTTTTTAATAAATTAAGAAATATACGTAGAATACAAAATAAGAATAACTAAATACTTATTATAAAAAAAAAACGAATATAAATAAATGAGAAAATTTGCTTGAACTTGAAAATTAAATTAAATAAACAAAAAAATAAAATGATAATATGTAATAATTTTTTTTTTTACTCTCTCACCTTGAATTTATAGATTTATAACCATTGAAAAAATGCTGTTCTAAGATAATATATATATACCTATATATAATTATATTTTGTACTTGTATAGCTATACTAACTACTTTATATTATATATAATATACGTATATGTAGGTACTATGTATATTATTTAAAAAGAAGGTCAATAATTTAAAATTAAAAAAAAAAAAAATTGCAAAATCTTGTTATAATACTTAGGAAGTTGGGGATAATTATTACTAGATTGAAAAATTGAGAGAATGTAAAATTTTTTTACTTATATACGTATTAGTATTAAATTTACATATATAAATTAGTTATATATAATTAAATATATAAGAATATACTATTATTTATTATAATATGCAATTCTAGTTACTTAAGTAAGTACCTACTTATTTTTTTTTAAATTATTCTCTATTTCGGATTTATTTTAAAACTTACAATATAGTCGTAAAATTGTCAATTTTTATAATTAATTTCAAATTTAATAGCTATTGATTAAATAAAGTTAATAATATTAAAAATATAGGTAGATTCAAATCTTTATTAGTTTAATTTTTAGTTAAAGTACTTTCATAGGTTTAAAATTCGTATTTATTAAGAGTGTATTAAAGAATAATTAGTTACTAAAAAACTTAAAAAAGCGAATTAATATTGAGATTTGTTAATTTATTTAAAAATATCTTACAGATCTGTAAAATTTTCATGCATAAAGTTTTGATAATATGGATGATTAAGTTTTTCTTAATATAATTTTCTATAAGAAGTGTTTTCACTATTTTAGACTATAAAAAAGTTCATGTTCTAGAAGAGGTGCAATAAATTCCTTTGCATCTACTTAGGGCAAATATATAAAAAAAAAAACCTATATGTTTATATAGTGTATATTAAATAAAGGTACCTAAATGCGAGTAATTTATTAGAGTTTAAAAATAAATATTAAAATATATAAGCATTTATGTACGTTCATAGTAGTAGTATAAGTCATTTTTTTATTGTTTTATATACATGTTTTTTTACGATTCAATATTCAGCTACTATTCAGCAAGCTGTCGCCACAATTCAGCAACAAAATTCTTTTTAAAAAATGTATTTACGATATTCAGCTAATTAATGTACGATATTCAGCTGAATTATATATATTATTTATAATTATATATATTCAGCAATTTATAATTATATATATTCAGCAATACCAAAATCTTTGGGTGGGTGTTTTTACAGAATTTTCTAATTCTGTGTTATTGTTTGTATTTTCTGTATATCTATGGTTTATAATTTTTGGATCTACAATATTCTTCTAGAGAATATTACCCTTTAATATACGGAATTTAACAACAATTAAGTTATCGACTTTCATAGTTTACTTGTAAAATAATATAAATTTATTAATCCAAAACAAAGAAATGTTAAATTATGCATACAGTTTACATTATCTTATTATAAGTAGTTCTAGATATTATGCATATTATTATTATTATTATTACACACGATTAGAGACATTTTTGACAGATAGATGTTAATTTATTTTAATTTTTAATTTTTTAAAACCTTTTCCAATAATATTATACTTGCTATTGTTTTGATTTATGCGTTAAAAATCGCTGACTAGAATTTTTTATATACCTACATACTGATATGCATTTTTTTACTAATTGTTAATAAATGAAACGCTTAAAGTACCCACTACCTATATTATTTTACACCTTATAGGTAATTTTTTTATTCCGATTAACAGTATTTTATATTTCACGTTTTTTATCATTTAGTATATCTTAACTGAAGTAATTTGTTATACCGTTATAAATTTTTCAGTTTTAATTTTAATTTGGAATTTTAATATTTCAGCGAATTTAATATGTACGTACGTAGGTATATGTACACTCTTGCGTAAATTAATATATATTAATATTATTGTAATTTGTAAAATGATATTTACAATTCATTTATAGGTATATTAACTATTTTATTTCACATATATTTTACATTGTACTGTACTTACATGTGCATGCACATAGTTAGGTACATAAATATGTATATTTTATATAGTTTTTTTTATGTACATACATATATAATATATATATATATATATATAATATATAAGCATGTTCATATAAACATTTGTTTTTGTTTAATTTTTATAAGAAAGTTATAAAATCGCGAATTTCTTCTTTTTCTTTTTATATTTTTATTACATTGTGTCTCACCTGTTGATTCACTGTTATACAAAAACAAAAAAAACAAAAAAAAATTAAAAAAAAAAAAGTCACCAAAAATAAAATAAAATAAATTCAATTGAAATGAAATAGCAACAAAAATTATATTTATTTATTCAAAAAAAAAATGCTATATTAATAAAATTGATAACATTTCTACAAACTCATTTACAATATTGTATAATGCGCATACATACATACCTTTATTTATACATGTATGTATGTACATAATCATATAAAAGTAATCCACGAACACATCCATATATGCATATAAACAAAAAAATTACAAAGTAAATTAAAAAGTAAAGTGGAAAAATATGGTAAATAAATATTATATTTTAAATTTAAACAACTATAACGTTAATAAATGTACTGTAACTAAACTAATATACAGAAAAATTACATACTAACTAAATAAAGATTGTGTAAAACAACACATACCTACATAAAAAAAAAACTGTTATACACGATCTTTCATTATAATTTAAATTAAATTTTTATTCTGCCATTACTATAAAATACACAGAATGTCGTGTTGATAATACCATGTATTTATACATGCACTTATATAAAAAATGATTGTATGAGTGATATTTAAATGTATATGTAAAACTTAATAACTGTATATTTTTTTTTTTTTGTACCGTATCCACTACATATGAAAATGAAATTATAAGGTAAGGCAAGAAATTGAACAAGACTGGAAATGGCCCATTTGATATTAAATACTTTGCTAAACACAACATACTCACGAAAATAAACAAATGAATTGCGGTTTTAATTTGTTAGTATTGTAAAGCGATTGAAATATATATATGTGATGTGTTGTGGATGTATTGCATGACAGAAAGAAAGAGAAGAAGCCATTGTATATATATAAAAAATAAACAAGAAAAAATATGAAAATGAAGACTTCTTATGTCTGTCTGTTTTTAACCTACTTTAACAATTTAAGAAAATTTAAAATTTTTTTTTTTTTTTTTTTATTTTTTTATAGAAATGAAAACGTGTGTAGAAAAACTAAAAAGAAAAATGAAATAAAATATTTATTTTTATGTAAATTTATGTTAATTTTTTTTGGTAGCACAAATGCATGTACATATACATATAGTTATTCATAGATATTATAATACACATACATAATATTGTAAGAATAATTTAGAAAATAGAAGAATATAAGAAAGAATTAGAAATTTAAATGTATAAATAGTTTAATATATATAGATATTACATTTTAAAATAGAGAAAAATAGTACATATCTACCTACTCTACATATATTTATTTACTTTTTAAAAATGTTTTTTTTTATATATAATACCTATATTATTGTCATTGTTACGTTCCTACGTCATTTAATATTTTATTACGTCACTGGATATTTTTCATAAAACTCTGTAGGAAAATATCGTATAATGAGTTTTAAGAAATTGTTCCTATTGTTCTAAAATTAAACTATTTGATATTTTCAATAATCAGATAAGTTTATTTTTAAATCTATAGATATTATTAAAATACAAATACATGTGCTAAAGAAACATGTTTTGCTTAAAATCGTTTTAGAAATACATTTCTTAGGTATGTACTTGTTCAGTTCATTTTAAAAAATTTGTTAAAAAAAAATAAGCTAACAGCTTATTAAAAAAATATAGTAGGTATTAGTAAATCTTAATTATTGGTTTTAATATTCATTGCCTGTTTCCAACTTCTTTAAATGTCAAATTTTTTTTATTTTTTTTGAAGTTTTGAATTGTCAATTGTCATTTTTTTGATTTAAAAAACAGTTACATATAGGTACACTATTTATGACAAATTTTAATGAAGATATATATGTATTTATCCTTCATCAATACAGTACTTATTAATATAAGAATTAATAATTACTATAGGTATTAGATGTACTATTCAGTTAAAAACTTACTGTTAAAAGTGAATGAAGTTTTAAATTAAAGATGAACACTCTAAATACTTTGGCACCCAGCCGTATCTTTTTTGTTTGATTCCAAATCAGAAAGGAATTTTAAAATTGCTATAAGTTTCATTTAAATGTAAAATAAAAAATTAAAATTTTTGTTAAATATTATGTCCATTACCTATTTTTAAACTAAATAGTTGTTTTAATACTTAATTCTATCTACAAGGTGTTTCCTAATTAAGTGCACTGCTATATACCACTGCATAGATACTTATGAGTAAATAAATTTTGAAACTTTTTCATGTAACATCATAGCGTAAATGTAGTTCTTTCAAAAAAAAAATTGTTAAAATTTCAACATTTTTTAAAAGAAGCTCGCTGTTTTGAAACTGTGAAAGATAGAAGATTGAAATTGCTTGTTTAAAAGAGGATTTCTAAAAGTTGCCTACAATAGACGTTTTTACATGTTCAAGGCTTAGTACTATCTCATGTTTAAATTGTATGTGAAATTCATTAAGATCAATTCTAATAATAAGAATATAATATAACCTCAATGTTCCAACAACTATTTTGTAGACAGGTTTATTAGCCCAACAGTTGAACAGTTAGCATTTAAAAAAAAATTGTAACGATTTTATTAAAATTATCTCTCGATACTAGGTACCTTAAAATTAAATAAGAAATTGAGATAATCTATCTAATTAACTAAAGATACTTTTTGGTACTTAATACTTAAATTGATTTTTAATATAAATTCTTATTTTGAAAATTTTTCCACCTTTCTAATTAAATACCTTGTATATTATATTCTGCCACTTTAGGTACTTACTCTCTCTATCATTTCACTCTTTCAATATTTTACCCATAAATTACCATTTAATATAATTTACAGAAAAAAAATATTCAATATCTATAAGGTAGCTATTTTTTTACCTTTATTAAACCTTAAGAAACTTATCATCGAATAATTTAAAAGTTTTTTTATTTTGGGGAAATCGTTAACGTAAAAGAAACAAATGAAAAGGATTGGTTAAAAAAAAAATGCTAACCTAAATATTATTTTTTTTTTTGTTTATGTATTTTATATATATACATTTAACATTATATATATATTTATTTATATACTATTTGTATTTAAATTATTTAGCATATTGATTTTATTTCTCTTCAAATTTTATGTATTTTATAAATATAAATTTGGAAGAAGGCTTTTGGCCTTTAAAGAAATTGGGATTTCGAGTACTTCATAAGGTGAAAGTGGAAAACAATGATTTGATTATCTTTTACGTACTCTTGAGCCTCTGACTCTTTTTTAACAAATTAAAAAGAATAACAAAAATACATAATTATTATAACATTAAATTTGTACGTGGATAGGGTATAAAATTAGCCTGAAAATATGCCATGAATTATGACATAATTAACATTCTAATGTTACTTTTATTTTTTTTGTTTAATTTTAATTTTCTTAATGCCTTCAAATATATATATACATTATAAATGTAATTCTAGTTATTTAATTACAATATAGTTAAATCATCAATGTTAATTGAAATTCTTAGAATATTTTTTAGGTTTAAATTTTGTTTAAAATGCTCAATTTGAAATTAAATTGTATAAGTTTATACATAATTAATATACTTATTTAATTAAAATTAGCTATTATTATGGAAAAATGTTAATTAACAGCAATTTCAAAGCCTTTTTATAAAACAAATAACTGTTTAAAAGTGTTAAGAAGCGATTTAAAAAAAAGGTAATTATGGAAAAGTTAAATATTAATAAATTGACCTAAAAGTATGCTATTTTTAATATTTAAAATGTAAAAAATATAATTGACAATTACTTACTTTTGTGGGTTAATTTCACTTCGTAGTGGTATTAGTTTTAAAGATATATTAGCAGGGTTCAAAAATTTGTATGGTAACTGTCCTGGTTGTTGGCCGAAGATGTAGTCGAAAGATTTAAAATTTTATTTTTTGGCTTAACATTTAAAAAAAAAAAAAGGACAGTGGGAGAAATGTGATTTTATTTTCAAAAAAATATTAATGAATATGAACATCTAATTTTGCTAGTTTCTAGTACTGCCTAGTGGGGAGGTTAATTAAAGGTTTTGTGATTTAAGAATATTTTAAAAATTTGATGCATAATAGATTTTATAAAAGTACTAAATTAAATTATGAAAAAAATTAGAAATTAGTTTGTGAAGGTTTTATTTTAATATAACTAAGTACACAGTTACCATACACATCGCGATTTCTTATTTCAAAAGTAAATTTTGGATAATTAAACTGCTGTACCCTACTGTTTCAAAAGTTGTTGGAAGTTTTAAATTAATAAATATCTATAACTAATAAATAAATCCCATCAATCTTTAAAGATATTTTTTTTAAGTACCTACTGTTTTTTAAAATTCACATATTTTTCATAAATTTTAAATATGAACAGGTTGTTTTTAATTTAATTTAATATTAATTTTGGGGCGTTTGTTAAGTTTAAACGTATCACAAAAAACGCAAAAAATTAAACTAAAAAAAAAAATTAAAAATAATAATAAAATATAAAAAATCAAGATTCATTTACCTTATTCAAGGATTTTGATTTTTTTTTTATTTTACCTTCAATGTTTTTTTTTTTTTTTTGATAACTAAAAAGTGCGTATAAAAATGACTTATGTATATAGCGTATATAATATTAAAGTGACTGATTTTCAACTATTAAATATAATTACTGAAATTTTTTAATAACCTTGGTTAGATTAATGATTAATTTTACTGAAAAAAAAAAATATATATAAATTTAATATATAAAATATATAAATTTTTTTTTTAGCTAAAGTTTATGTATAACTTACGAATTTTATTTGATTTTTTACTTAATTTAAGTAATAACTACTTTTACAACTATACTACAAATTAGCAAATAGGAAAATATAGTTAACCTTTAATTTTTAAGTACAAAGGTATATTTAAATAAACTAATAACCGGGCTTTGGAGCGGCATAATTTTTTGGTTGCTCCGCTCTAGCTCCGCTCCAACTCTTAATTGATGCAAAGAAAAAAAAATAAAAACAAAAATTTATTTTATTAGTGTAAATACGCTTTTTTTGATTTAACATAAATCATTGATTTGATTTAACATAAAAATTTTATATATATTGGACTTTTACTCATATTTATATTCAGAATTTATTCTGTAAAAAAGTATTGCAGAAATTAAATCATCTTTCATAGACTGCCTATTATCAGTTAGAATTAGCTTTAGTGCTGAAAATAATCGCTCAACACTTGCTTGAGTTTTTGGCATACTCGAAGCGATCCGACAAGCAGCTTGTATGAAAGAATTTTCTGCATTCAGCTTCAAAAACTGAATGCACTTTAAGTTTATCAATGTGTTCAATTGCATCACAATCTTCTTGAAATTTTTTTTTGAATAGTGCTTCATTATAATTGTCATGTATTCCAGAAACAAGCTGCCTTCTTTCTTGCAAATCCAATTCTTTTCGAATTCGTTATCTTCCGAAAAATCAGAAATATCTTCAATGATAACTTGAGTTGGTAAAGATGAATGTGAGTTGTTTGATGAAAAATTGGGATTGGATATAAAAGCTTGAACACCTTGCGCCTGTTGATTCCAATATCACAAATCTAGTGGCTATATCGAGGAGTTCGTTTTTTGACTTTTCCAATTCAGCTGCAGTAAGAAGGATACGATAACGTGGATCAACATAAACTCCAGCAAGAAAATGAAAGTTTTCAAAAAGCTTTTCTTGCCGTTTTTTCATAGATTTTAAAATTGATTGCGCAATCTGTCCACCATCTTCTCGCAAACATTTACAAAGTTTACGCCATTCTTTCATAAAAATTCCTGGGGTTGCGGCAACTATAATCTTCCTCGTTTTTTTAATAATTTTCAAGCAGTGGAGAGCGGAGCACTCATTATTTGTTGTGCTCCGGCTCCGCTCACGCTCCAACCCAAAAACCGTAGCTCCGCTCCAAAGCCCTGCTAATAACTATTAATGTGTATTGCAAACAGAGATCTGTGAATATTTTTTAAGTACATGTTACCATTTTTAAAAAATATTTAAATTTAAACGACTTGCTATTGATAAATGCCCGACTCTTTTGTTCCCGATTTTTATTGAGGAATTAGTACTCCTATATCAATGGAACCGTCTCTTCGGCCGATAGCCCTTTGGAAGAGTTTTAACTGATTTATCCTTTATCCATTTCTATCTAGATTATCACAATAATTGGATATTAGTCTAACTTGGAATTTTAACCCTTTCTACAAGTTCTTTCAGATAATTTTACTTCTAATAAATATAAATTTTTAAAATATTATAAAATAACTAATTAATGTATTATCCTGATTAATAAACTTATATTTAATTAATAACTGAAAAAATTTATTTATTTTAGAATATATTAATAAAGAATTTATTTTTATTTTTCAGATCATTTATCATCAGACGATCGTGTAGATAGTTCTCATTTTGAGACTATTAAAGTGCTTGGAACAGGAGGTAAGAATCTGTTATTTAGTATTTTTTAATTAAAAATACTTGAAAACATTTTGTGAAAACATACGTTAGGTGTCTTTAAAGTTATTAATCATAAATTATATTAATTCGAAGAAATTATTTAGGGCTGCTGAAAATCTATTTAAATTCATATTAACTGATGATTTCTGTAATAATGCATTTTTAATAATTGTTTTTTTTCTTATTTTTATTGTAATACCCTATTCACACTACGGGTCTATAACATGTTATCAGCGTTAACTAGAAATATTGTATGAAAAAAATCTGTCAAGTAAATTATATGAATTATGATAATAACTAGTTATTCTTCAATGTTGTGTACTTAAATTTTTTTGGTATAATCGATTTTTTTTCGATTTATTAAAGTACTTTTGGATCTTCATAACCCTTGAAAAATTTGTCATTGTCTTGAATGGTTTTTTTAATCATTTTCATTAAATCAAAAATAAAATTCTTTTTTTTTTTAACAAACAAAAACGTCACACAAAACTTTTTTATTAAAACGTCAAATTTTCGTAGTGTGAATACAAATTTTTATAATATGTTATGCGATCGCTGTAACATCAATGGGACTTCTCTTATACCCTATTCATACTACGGGTCTATAAAATAGGGAATAAGAGAAGTCCAATCGACCTTCCTTGGAACTTTATAACTTAAAGAGCTAATAATAATTTATTGAAATTTGACCTTTTTTCAATTTCCCTTTTATAAATTTGAAGTACAAAAGTTTTACATATTTTTAATCCATCTTGACTTATAAAGCAAATATTAATCTTCAATTTTTATCAAGCTGTATTTTAGTCTATTTTTAAAAATTTTATTGATCTTATGCAATCTTAATAAAATTTAATTTGATTTTATGCAAAATTGCATATTTTTATTTTTCTAGGAAATTTATTAACCTCCGCTTGTTAAAATTCACATTATTGATTTATTTGTTAATACTGAATTTAACTGATAAAGCTTTCATGTGTTCGTAATTTTACTTCAAATCAATACTAACAATATTTTAAAAATGCGCTCACTAATAAATAAATTAAAGCTTCAGTTTCAAAAAAAACATAATAAAAAAAAAACGTGTTATAATAAATTGGTAAACGAGCGAATAAAAATCATAAAACGCAACAAATGGTAGTTAAAAATAATTAACTAACTTTCAAATTGACCATAGATACTGATAAAAAGTGAATTGTTCTTTTTCTTATTTTTGTTTAGAATATGAAAACCGGGTGGAGTGTGTCTATGAATGAATATGAATACCAGGGGTTATCCATATGCTTATTGGGCTTTGTATAAACATCAAGTACATATGTTTCCTTATTTCTGTTCATTGTTTAGTAGTATGGAGTAGATCCCCTATCAATTTACATTTTCTAATTTGTTAGACGAACTCTACTCTTTTCTCTAATTTGTTAAGCGAAACTCAAAGAGCTTTTAAAACAGGATTTAGAATTTAAAATGTACTTATTATCTTGTCAAGGAAGTGTGATTAAGGCGCCGGTCTGTTAATTCGCGGTTAGCAGTTCAAACCCTGTTCAGACAATATCTAATAAAAAAAATTATCGTAAAAATTCTATAAGTATATTAATTCTATATTTTAAATAATCTATAAATATAAAAGCGAAAGTTTGTTTTTTTGTTTGTTTGTATGTATCGAATAGACTCCTAAACTGCTCAGCCGATTCTCATGGTCTTTGGGTACGGAAAGAAATCGTGACCTAAAAACTTTGCTCTAATGGACCGCCAAGTTGGGGCTGTAGTCCAAGTATTTAAACATATTTTTTCTAAAATGAAAACTGTTTGATCAATTGACTTCAAATTTTGTATACGTGATGCTACTTGAAAATTGAATTAACACTATTAACAGTTTTGGAATTTGTTAACCCATGTCGGCCTGACGGTTGGTCAAAAAAAATTTTGGGTCCAAATTTTGTCTGATTCTACGAAATACTGCTTTGGCTAAAAAGAAAGCCTCAAACAAATATTGTTGAGTTTCATTAACCCATTGCGGCCCAAAAACTTTTTATAGGTTGTTTCAATACTTTACTCTAAATTAGAAACGGTTAAACCGATTGACTTTAAATTTCGTATATGTGTATCACTTTGAGAATTGAGTTGACACTTTTAACAGTCTTGGAATTTGTTAACCCATGTCGGCCCAATGGTTTGTCAAAAAAAAATTTGGAAGCAAATTTCTAAGGATTTCTTTCGTTTAAATTGACTTTTTCAAAAGTTTAAATTCAATTTGTAAAAATCTTAAATGTTTTGAAATAAGCAAATATTTTAAAACTATAAATATTTTAGTATAATTCTGTTATATTAATTAATTTATTTTATTTTCTTTTACCATTTATGATAAAGAGACCAAATATATTTCTATCAAGATTTAGGTTACCAACCAAATCAATCAATTTCAAACAATATAAATTTAATGAACAGGGTGATTGTAATACACACACTGATACCGCAGAAAAAATTATAATTTATTCATTAAATTTGTACCTTTTTAGAAAAAAATCGAATAGTCATTAATCTTAAATGTAAAAATATAACAGTTTGATTTTAATTTGATTCAAATCAATTTTAGGTCAGATGATCAAATTTTTTATAGCACACAATTACATTTTATAAATTAAATATATATATCGTATGTATCAAGTACTTTTTATAAATTCTGTCTAAAGTACTTTAATTTTATACTAATTTTTAACTGTTTTATATGTTTGTATTTATTCAAAGATAGGAAAAGGTAGTTTTTCTGGTATAAATTTTGTAATAAAAACAAAAAAAAAAAATATAATAAAAATAATCGGATTTTAATATAAAACAGTAATATTTGATTTTGACAGTGAATAATCGACCTTTTATTACTTAAACATAATATTAATAAAAAAAAAAAAACTGTCAAAAATAGTGATTAAAAAAAAAAATTTAAATATTAAAAATTTAAACTAGAAAATCCAGATTAACAACTTTTAAACATTTTTTTAATTTTAATATTAATTATAAAAAAAATTTATTTTAGGTTTTAATTCTTTTTTTTTAACCCTGAAGTGCCAACAATATACGCGAAACTCATGTAAACAAAATAAATTGACAGACATCTATTAATAATTGTACTGTAAAAAGTTTCAAAACATATTAAAGAATTGCACTATTGTGTACCAACTTAAGTATATAAGAAAAATACGATTTGCTTTAAAAGTACAAGAAACAAAGGTTGATAGAAATTTCCAGAAAAAAATTATATTTGGCAATTCAGGGTTAAATATAATTTTTAAAAAATTCTATTATGTATTTATTTTTAAAATATAATTCCTTAAAAGGTAATTGTACTTTTCAAGGATTAATGGAATTTTTTATTTTATTTATATACAAATACAAGTGTTTATTATAAAGAAGTACTTAGATAAATTATATTAAAAAATTGAATTGATAATTTATAACGCCATTTTTTTTTAAAAAATTGATATTAAAAATTTAGAAAAAATGTTTCTTTAAAATTATTCTTTATATTCTTGGGTTAAAGAATCTCGATTTTAAATCCAGAGATTACAAAGGTTAGTTACTATGTTTCTACTTTACCCTCTAAACAAAATCTGACACGATGTTTTAATATTTTCAATATGGTTTTTTTTCTAACAGTTTTTTTGACAATTTGTATTTTTGAGAATCGATTGATTGATTGTTCGTCTTTATGAAAATAACGGTTTATGTATTGGTATAGTCAAGAGTTGTAAATGAGGAAACTCTAATGCGAAACTCAACTCACCATCAGCTCAATTTTTGAGTCCGATCACGCTATGAATGATTAAATTCACTTACATACAGGTTAAGTGGTTTCAAATATTGAACGGACTTAATTGTTGAGGGAAATGCATACTGAACTCAAGCTTAACTCAAATTGGTGTCAGATAAAAATTTACCTCCCATTTCGTGTTCGAACTCAAATTTTGAGCTGAGCTTGAGTTGATTTTCGCATTTGACTTTGCTGAATTACAACTCTGACTATTTCAATACATAAACCGTTGTTTTCAAACTAGGCTCAAACTTCAGCGGTCTCAAAATTTGAGTTGGGCACTAAGTCAACTCGAAATTTGAGCTTTTTGCAACAGGAAGAGATGGTTGACTGTTGCAATCTTTTTGACTTATGAAACGTTTATTTCCAACAGACCTTATGAAGTTTGGAACAGAGTATAGATTGCCCATAAACCTAGTGATAATTAGTAAGAGTACTTTAACTGCCACAACAGATTCTGAGTGCATTATCGATGTTATTTTTTATATGAAATATTTGAATGCCTATTACCGTAAACCCAACAAATTCTAAATTCAGTTCTGTTGAATATTATCTTACAGTTGTAAAGACTAAAGACGTTTTACTTAGTAATTTGCGGTTTATTTCAATTTTTTTTTTAATAAAACGAATTTTCTTGTTTTTCAAAGTTATAAACAACCTTGATTAAAATTTTTAATAATTTTTTTAATTCTCTTTCATTTTTACTAATATTTTGTTAATTAATTAAAAAAAAAAAAACCAAAAAAAAAAATTGATGACTGACATTTTATTTACTTGGAAATGTTGTCTGAATTTTTATATTTAATTTTCTATATAAAACTTTTTTTGTAATATATTATATACAAAGTCTATACAGATGTTAGAAGAGATAAATATTGGACAATTGAAATATCTAAAAAGTTGTCGTCTACAAATGAAATAAAACAACACACACTCAAAACACACTTAAAAATGTCTTCGAATTTTTTTTTTTAAATTAAAAATACATAATTAAATAAAATATTTTATATTATTTTCTTAATATAATAATTTTTTTTGGGTGTTTGAGTTTTTTTGTGTTTTTTTTTTCCAAAATTTTTCAGACTTCAGCCAGTTCATAGCTATATACATATAAAGACTTAAATTGTTAAGGTCAAATGGATCTTTTGAACTCATTTAAATTAAAAAAAACTTTTGTTTTGTTATTTATTTTGTATTTTTGAATAAAGTGAAGATAATTTGATTTTCAATTTTTTTAAATTCAATTATTGTGGAATATTCATTTTAATTAAAAATACCGTTATATGCGGAGGAAATTTTGGAATTTATTGGATCACCTCCCTATGCTCCCCCAAGATTTTAGGTAAAAGTGCCGCTATATGGGGAGGAAATTTTGGATCATCAACGAAATATAAATGTAGATTTAAGTTTTCATTAATAATGCCCACTAACAGTCCGTCAGATATTCTGACAAAACAGAACCAATTACCTAATAATTATATATATTAACTGGAAGCATAAGGGGAGGTTCCCTAATCAAAGTAGTGAAAAGGGACGAATTAAAGGACGTGACTTTTAATATGAATTAGAATATGGAAAGAATACAAGGAAGAAACCAATGTTGAAAGTGAAAACGGACCTTTAGTGGTCCACCTCCCTATACTCCAAGAAGGAATTTGAAACAAAAGGAAATTCAATTTGAAATTCAGAGAATAAAATATGACTGAGCTAGTATATTTAGTAGTAAACTTCTACCTTTAGTGGTCCACCTCCCTATGCTCTCTGAAGGAATTTAAACAAAAGAATATTCTACTTTAAATTAAAAGAACGTTGTAAAAATTAACTGATCTAGTATATACTTATTAGTAAACCTTAATTAAACTTGTGTTGGGTGGTGTATAAATTTAAAAAGAAATTTAAATTATGACTAATGAAATATGTTTTTAATCCTTAAAAAAAATACTTAAAGAAAAAGATCAATCATCAATCTTTATCAATATCAATCTTTTTTAAATTTCAAAGTCCTTCTTAATTATTAATTAAAAGGAAGGACATTCAATTGGGGGTTTTCTTTTTTTGTTCAGAATATAATGAAGGGTGCATTCTAATATTTAAATAAAATAAAAAGTTCATGACCCTTATATCGAAATCAAATTTTTATAAATTTAACATCTCGAAATTAAAATTTAGAAAATAAAAAAATTAGCTTAAGTATGTTTAAAGCAAAATAAAATGTATAGAAAGTGAAAAAATTTGTTTGTTTTAAAATTGGTAAAATATAACTCAAAATAAAAGTTACTTCTCAAAAGCAACTCTTTAGAGACGTTCCTTTTTCTTTTACACACTAGCTAAACGCTAGGAACTGATTCCTATATACATATGGTCGGCGTGACATTGGAATTTCTAAGGAAACCGTTTTGAATCTTTAATTTTGAGTTCATTAGGAAATCGTACGATGCAACTAGAGTGCTATCATCAACCAAGCTATGGATTGGATTTGAGGGTAGAGAAGAAAAATGCTATGTAATGTTTTTATAATGCTTAGTCTGTAAATTGTCGGATTGCAAATATCTACGAAATACACTTTAAACCATTTAAGGCTTGGAAATTAGCCTCACCAAACCCAACGTTCATTTGCAAAAGGCTGGTTTTAATTTACAAAAAATTGGTTTTGGAGTGCAAAACCTGTATTAATATTATATAATATATATAAAATTTTGAATTTTAACTTTATGAGGTTTTTAGAATTTGAAATTTGTAATTTATTGATAATGTCCTACCCCCAAAAATAAATCAATTTAATATTTGCTTTTTTTATTAAAAGGCATCTAATGAATATCAATTATTGTCCTTTTGTTTATTTTGAATCATTGTTTTATCCAAGTACTTTTTACCAATTAAGGTTAAGTTGAAGCTTTTACAACATATATATTTACAACATATTCATCGCTTTCCCTCATCCCTCAACAACTGTACAAATTTTTGATTATCCGGTGTGAATTTAACACGATTTTGAAAATTGTAAATTTTACTGAGCTCATATCTTTTCATACGATTTGAATTTACACTATATTCCTTAAACAGCAATCACCACGGTAGGGAAAGCATTGTTCTGCCAAATTTTAATCATAGTCCATAGAATAGAAAAGACTAACGTATGGTAAACAATTTTGCATTTTAGTGCATAGATACAGAAGAGTTAGAAGAGAAGAAATTAGAAATAACATTAAGGAATTTTGGAACAATATAGACAATTATTTTGCAATTTAATTCTTATACACGAAATTTAAAATAGAAACTTGTGTAGGTGTATATATATATGTACTTTGTAATTTAAATGGCAAATCAAGGTTATAAAAATCGATTTACTGAAAATAGAAAAATTGTTATTATTAATTTCTAGATTTTATTTTGCAAAATGACAAAATTAAAAATAAAATTTAAATTAAATAGAACGTTGGAGACTGTTTACTACAAGACAAGTATTAAAAATGTATTGTCCTTGCAAAAGGTTCAAAATTGTTTGTTATTAGTCGTTCTTGTGTTATTTGTTTTTTAAATCTTTTACGTTCAATTTTTCTATTTTTTTAAAAGGAATTATACCTACACGATATTTAAGTTTAAGGAAGAATTAGATTGTATAATTCTTTGAACAGCCTGCCCACATGTACAGTCTTAAAATGTAAGGTTTAATTGATTTATGTGTTCTGGATTTTTTTTTGTAATTTTTAAATAATTCCTAGTAAAAATATGCGTCGACTTTTCACAAAATAACATAGGAATCTGTGAAGCCTTCATGTATTGTTTGGTTAGGGTGCAGTGGATCATTTAATAGATTTTTCCTATGTTATAGATTTTTTTTTTGCGTAGGATAAGAGTATTTTAATTTTTTTGCATGCAGGAGAAGCTTAGGAGAAGGATGTATGATATCGTCATTCAAGGTTTTCAAACTATCGTAATTGAATTTTTTTAACATTTAAAAGTCACCTCCACCGCAAATATAATTGTAAAGAATTGCCAATTTTTATTCTTAAAATTCCAACGCAAACTCATGCTAATTTTAGCTTATTACATTAGAAAAAAAAAGATTTAAAAACTAATTTTCTTTTCTTTGAAATTCTTCTAAAATCAGTTTTTAGTGAGCAAGTATTCTTAGATTGAGTTTTTATTTTTATAACTGGAAAGACCTCAAGAAATGGTTATTTATTTCTTGTGGGGGTTGTTAAAATCTCTGAAAAATGTTATGGAAAAGTGGGACGAGCATGTGAAGCATCACAGTCTTCATCCCCTTCATTGAGAGGAAGATGACAAAAGAAGATGTAAATTAAATTCATTGCCAATATTTAGGAACATTTTATCAGCTCTTTTCTACAAGTAATAGTTATCTTTTATGGTAACCCACACATGATTCTAACATAATCTTCACTCTAGATGAGAGGAAGTTGGTTTTACCTATATATTCATAAAAGCTACAAGAATGTTTTCGTCTTCAAAAGAACTTATTTTGGGAAGACACCAAAGTTATATTTGAAGATCGAATTTATTATTTTAAACCAGAATACGATTCTAACGATTCTTAAGAGATGTTAATTTTGGTCAAATTCTCGATAAATACTACCACCATTCTAATGAGCACAAATTAAACTGTCAGTGTAAATTTAAATATCGCTTTTATCCACACCTATTATTGAGAATGGGATGAATGTGAGCAATAGGTAAAATATTTTACCTAAATGAAGTGATGCCTAATTGAAGTTACGTATAGAGTTCTAAGGATTTCGAAATACGTTTTTTAATACCAACGTATAATTTTTTGCAACCTAATTTCTCTTTGTCTTTGATAATCACGTTAATTCTAAAGAAAACTTCATCCAAGACACAATCAAACATTCATCGAAATCATCACTTCGTCATTTCTAATCACTGAATCACCTTTCGTATAATCAAAGTAAAATATAGATCATATGCATGTCTATTTTACTTTCATCTAAATATACTGGGTGTTTCACGAGTAAACGGCATCTTTGTAAGGGATGATAGGGTAGATAAAAAAAAGTAAAAAAACTTAGTATTTAAGTAGGGTCTATTCCTAACGGCTTTCGAGATAATGGGATTTATAAATTTTCTCTAGTTTTTTGCTTATAAATTATAACTATTAAAAAAATGTCATTTAAATTTTGAATAGAAAATGCAAAACAATCTTCCCTATCACTGCTTTCAAAATAATTTCAAATAAATACAAAATATTTTTTATTTACAATTATATTTAAATAAGTACATGTTCAATTGCTCATAATTATTTTATTTTGTTTCTTTTAGCTTATGGTAAAGTTTACTTAGTTAGAAAGAGAACTGGAACTGATTGTGGTAGATTATATGCTATGAAAGTTTTGAAAAAAGCTGCAATTGTTCAAAAGAAGAAGACTGCAGAACATACTAAAACTGAAAGACAGGTAAGATTATTTATTGAATTTTTTTAAATAGTTACAGTATTCATTGGTTAAGTGTATTTTTTTCTGTAATATTTTTAACAAGAGTACTTTCAACTCACAGATTATTTCTATAATTTTTTATATAAAAGGTTACACGATTTAAAAGAATGTTTAGAAATTTTCTTGGTTAAATATTCGATTAGGTACCACTGAGGACTGAAGAATCCTATAAACTGAACAGAGAACGGAACAACTTCTAATTTTTGGTTTTTATATAATAACATTTACAAAATTAAATAACAAACTCAAAAAAAAGAATAAAAGTATAAATACAATAGAAATATTATAACTTTTATTAATTTTAGAATATTTTTTAATATGAAAGTTAAATTTGTCACGTTAATTAAAAGTATAGAGATCATGAAAATTAATTTATAAGAAAGTTTTAATCTTGGATTTTGAATAATTTGGAATAACTAAAAAAAAAACAATTGCATTCAAAATTTCATATTTTTTGGAATTATGGTTTATTAAATAGAATGAGCATTGAATTTTTTTTTACCATACTTTTGACAAAAATTATAACATTTATTTGAAAATTCTTTTTAATTTTGTTATTCTTCTTGTATATTTTTATTGTACTTTTCAACATCTACAACATTTTCATTAATTTCATCATGGTTTCAATTCTCAAATTTTTTGTATCTTTATTCTAATATCATTTTTATTTAGAATTGTAACATATTTAATTTTTATATTGTTACAGTATTGGAAAAAAAATTAAACTCAAAACTGGCTAATTTTAAAAAGTTCAAAAGTTTTGCATTTCTTATAATTTAATTGGATAAATTGTAAAGTTAATTAGTTGCATTAACTTGCATTTCGGCATTGCCAAAAAAGGAAAATGTTTCTAGTTTTCGAGTAATTCAAATGCAAACATCATTTTAATTTAAACTTATTACATTACATTAGAATGAGGCTTTTAATTTAAAAACTTGGTTTTCTTTTTTCGAATTCTTCTAAAATCAGTTTTTATTGAGTAAGCATTTGGCTTATTAACTGAAGGAATGGATGTAGGTTCGATTCCCCGTACAGTTCATGAAACATTAAAAAAATTATTTTTTTTTACAAAATCCCCTTGGAAACCAAATAGTAAAAATTATATTATATAAACAAAATAAATAATATTACTTAACTAATTACTTAATAATGTAATATATAATATCTACCAAGTCTGAAAAGGAAAGTCATGATTAATATGTAAGAGTGTGTATCAATCACATACACATCCTTACATATTAATATCACATGTATAAGATAAGAGACTATTTTTAAATAAATAAATATATTAAAAATAATTTAAGAATTAATAGAAAATATTGAAAGAATTTTATTTGATCACAGCACAGACCTGACCAATTTTTAGACCTGACTGTTGTCATAATGTTTCTTTCTTTATATTCCGAACATATGTATGTATAAATATTTTATATAAAAATAAATAAATATATTATATAAGAAATATTTTGTGTATGTTCTAAATTTAAATTTTCCTAGCGTATCATCAAGATACAAACTTACATATTTTTTTTTTTAATACAGTTATTCATTTTCTGTTTGTGCCTGTTTCACCACATTCTATTCTTTTCTCTTTCTTTTGGTTTTTTATTTTTCTATCTAACAGTAAATACTTTCTTTGCATTTTAAAAAAATTTTCAGTTTCTCAAAAATTCTTTATTTTCTTTTTCATTCTCTGTTTTTAAATGTACGTACAGAAGAATACCTTGGACATAAAAATAAAAAAAAAAAACTGAAATTCCGGTTTATTTATTCCCAAATCCCGTTATAAAATACCGGTAAATTTTGTTGTGGGATATATTCTTTTTTTTTTGTTCAGTTTTCTTCATTTAAACAGTTACCGTATATTTGTGTATGTGTTTGTATGTATCTTTTTGTTAATATCTAGGGTAAAAAGAATGGAGATTAAGATGAAAGAAGTGAAAATCGAGAATTTGTATCAAAAACAGAAGAAGAAGTTTTTTTTTCAAAGTTCTATTATATAGGGTACAATATCTAGTAAATGTCAATTTTGAAATGCAATATTAAAATAATGTTGCACATTGGATTGGATTAGTTGTTTAAAAATATTTTATAATAGAATTGATCTAAAATTGTGATCGTGTGTTATCAAGGGCCCAATACATGCTCAGTAATAACTGCACAATAATATTGACTGTGCAATCATAGGTTCTTTATAACGTTCATTTATATTATTCAGTAGTTATTTCGTATCACGCATTACTTGAGGAAAGATGGAGCATGAAATCGCAATTATAATTGCATTAGCTATTTTTTCCTACTTTTGTCTCTCAATTTTATATTAAAACTGAACAATTTCACCAAAAACTTTCAACACAATAAAAAAAAAATAAAAAATTTTTGATTTTATACAGTCAGAATGCATAGCCACTTAGTCAGAATGCACATTCACTCAGACAATACCATACATGTTCAATTTACCTGACCAAACAGAATACTGCGCAGTTATTGCTGAGCGTTTATTGGGCCCTTAAGTAATCATAATTCTAGAAATTGACAAAAAGTAACCTTTGAATTAAATCAATATTTGTTATTACTCTCTCTTAATATCATGATTTCTACTAGAATTTTGAAGAGGGAATAAATACATTTTCAAAAAGAAAGACAGTTACCCCTACGATTATACACGTTTTTATTTTAAATCCAAGTAACTACTCATTAAAATTCGTTAATAAAGAGTTACGATTATTTCAGATGACGAAAAAGGTAATATCGAAGTTTGGCATACGTTTTAATAATTTTTAATTAATACGTAGAATGGGAACTGAGATTCTTTTTCTTAAACAAAATGTAAACATGTAAAAATTATCGGAAACTTTTTATTCAAAAAGTTTGCCAATGCATGGTTTTCTTACCCTATTATTTTTTAAGACTCTACTTTTGATACGGTTTGTTTTAAGTTTGATCATTACTTTGGTTGGTTTGTTATCACTGTTATTTTATAACCATTTCTTTTCTCGTATAACAAGATACATATGTATACAACTATACATATATAAGAATATAAATATTTATATATTTATTAACTAGGGTAAATAAATAAATAAATAAATAAATAAAACAAAATGAAATTATTATAAAAAAAAAAAACATAGAAAACTGAAAGAAATACTTTTTTATTAAAAGTTCGTTTTAAAATTTTTCCTTTCAGTTTTATATATATATATAAATACATATATATATATGTTGACTTGTTGCACACTTTAATATAATTTGTGTTTATAAACTTTACTTTAAAGTGGTTTTGCTTTGTGTGTTTTTTTGTTGTCATTAGGTTTCATCATTACATGATCTTTTTAAATATTGATTTTTAATCTTTTAACTAATTTGATTTGAGGTTTTTTTTTTTGAAGTTGTTCAGTTTGTATTCAAGCTCCCTACATTTTCTATTTTTTAAAATGTATTACTTAAATAGGTATATAGATTAAGGTTTAGTTAAGTTAATACGTATATACATAATATGTATTATTAATGATGATTACCTAATGAATTTGATAAGTTTTTAAATTCAAAGTGGATTTTTTTGTGGTTTCTTTTATGACTTGAATTTCAAAACAACGTTTCAAATATAGGATAGAGAATAGGAAAGATAGAGAATGGAAAAGAAAATGATCCATTGAAAAATTTTGACTGTGAAAATTTTTTAATTTTCTGTTAAATTTTTTAAAATTAAATTAACAATACGATATTAAATGGTAAAATTAATTTAATACTGACCCATCAAAAAAAAATTTTCACCATATTGTATAATAAAATTAAGGTTAAAATGAATCCATTGTTTAACTTAAATTAACCGACATTTTCTTTTTTAATTTTTTTTTTTTAAATATAATATAATTATGCAAAATATTGTGTTCGGAAATTTAATTTTGGCAATTTAACAAAAAAACATTTTGCAAATATATATTCCAGAAATTTTTGAGTTTTCTCTGTCCTAATGAGATCTTTGCTTTAATGTTTTATGCCATTCTTAGTAAATGTGTGAACAGATTTTTTATAATTACAAAATACTAACCTATAGATAAATTTCTTTAATAGTACGATTATAATAGATCTATTCTTATTAACTTAATTTCGAAGCTAAGATTGTATACAATTAAATTATATGTATAGGTGCTAACTGAAGATTAAACCTATTTCCTTACTCTTCTTCTTCTTCTTCTATAGCGATACAATACGTTAAAATTTTTTCTACTTTCGACATATTTATGAAGTCCTGTGGACCTAAGTTCAAAATGATATAAAATTTTTAAAATTTAGAACATAATATCAGCTAGAAGGACAGCGGGCATCCTATATTGACAGAGCTAGTGATTTTCAAGTACCTATTTTGGTATTCAAACAAACAAACCAGTACGAGTACAAATACTGGAAAAAAACTCAATAAAATTCAAATACTGCATGTGGTACTGGGAAATATATAAGTACTAGTAAAAATTATGGTACTGGTGTTTATCTGTATTTTTGCAGTGTTAACCAGTACTTACCAGTATTTACCAGTATATCCAGTATTTTTCAGTATTACATAGTAAAATTTAGTAATCGAAGAAATTTATTAAGTACTTATACGTATTTTCAATCTGAATTTTTGAAATCCTAGCTTTTTAAATATTTTTCAAATATGATCAGTAATAGATACTGGAAAAAAACTGGTAAGTACCAGTATCATTATTTTACTGCAACTTTTATTTTTTGCAGTACTTACCAGTATTTGTATTTGAATATTATTAAGAAATTTTTCCAGTATTGGAATGGTACTTGAAAATCCCAGCTCTCTATATTTATATACCATTACATTTTAAATAGGTCTTAATTTAGTAAAACAGTTAGGTAGCCCAACTTTTGACCTTCGAGGCTAAAGTAAAACAAATTACCATTAATATAATTCTGTATTTTAATTAAAAACAGAAACAGGTTCATTTTATTTAAATTTAGATTAAAAAGTTAAACTTTAACAAAGTTGACGAAATTAATTAAATAAATATTAACAATATTGTGGTTTATTTGCTGTTGTTGTTGTTTTGTATCTTTAAAATTTTTATTTTTTTGCAACATAATATAAAATTTTCTTTGTGGTTGCACATCAGCTGAGTTGTTGTTTTCTAGATTATAATTATTATATTGGTATAATAATTGTGTAATCTAATGTTGCATTGAAGTTTTTTTTTTTATTTTTTTTTTGTTTTTATCAGTTTTAATGATGTTTTGTTTTTATTTGGTTTTTCTTTCCTTTATGAGATAAAACATATGTACTTACATATTATTGTATGTAGTTGAATATGTACTTATTATCATTGTTTACTAAAATTAAACATACCACAACAAGAACATACCACCACAATTTATCTTACATTTACTTTCATTTGAAAAACAAAAAACTCAATTTGTATAATACATACATCTAAAGATATATAAGTACTTAGACCTTATATGGTTCAAAAAAATGTATTTATATAGTATGTATATTATGTACTGATACTTGTATAAAAGAAATATAGCATTGTTTATAAAAATTACCGATCGATTTTTGACTCGTACATTTTGACATATACGAGTAGTACTTATTTTTTACAACATCACTTGTGTACTTACATGTAAACAAATTTTGAATTTAAAAATTCTATTTGTCAAACTTTAATGTCAAAAGCGTAAAAAGCAAGCGAGTAATTGAAAATTTTCAAATTCAAAATTTTGCAGACATTATGCGCTTAGCTCGCTTTGTTTATTGGGGCTAATCACATAAGAAATAATGTATTTTATAGCAAATGACAAAGCGTAAGAAGCAAACGAGGCATGCAAAGCGTTAATTGGGTTTTATCCTTTAAGTTGCAATTATCGTTTTCCATTAATTACAGTTTATTAAGTATTAAATTTTTTTACTGTAATTTTGAATGCACAAGCTTACACAACTAAAATGGTTATAGGAGTACAGTTTTTGTAACCACAGAAAGGAAACAAACTATATATATATTGGATGGGATAAAGTTTTTTTGATCAGCATCGTCCGTTGTGTCGGTTTAACGATGACTGACCATCCGTTTGTCCGTATCTCGGATTACTCCAAAAACAAAGATGCTAATAAAATTATATTCTTAATTTCAATTTAAATTTTTGTAAAAATATAAATGTTAGAAAAATAGTTCCACAAAGTATCTAAGGTAATTGGTATTGCATATGTTGCATATATAATGCAAAAAGTTATTAATGAGAAAATTTTCATCTTTCTTCTAAATACTCCAATTAAATTTTCTCCTTCTCCATAATCGCAGATTCTTATAATACCCAAACCCATAATCCTTTAACATAATAATCCTCGAATCGAAGTTGTACATTTCTATCTCAGGTCCTATTCTAAGGTTTGGTTAAAGGTTTGTGGTTTTGGAGTGTTGAAGTAACTACCTATAGGAAGTCCGCACAGTTCCAATTTCTATACCTGTTGTAAAAATGAAGTTTTCCATGTCCAATGTAAAAAACAATTTTTGGAATCCTAATTGTTACTTCTTTTTAAATAAAAGTGTCAGAGTTCGGATAAAAGCTTACTTTGAAAATTCATCTTGAGTTTGGATCGGGAGTTTGACATCTGCTCTGAACAAATTTTTGATTTCCAAAAGAAAAACGCACTTATGATGAATTCTTAGACTTTAACTTTACTTGCCTCACCTATACCCTTCTAGTTATTTTTTATATACGTATAAATTATCACAAAACGAAATGTTGAAAATTGATGTCACAAAATCTCTAATCAAACAAAATGCTTTCTATAAGAAGAACAATATAAACTTGAAACAATCGTTAGGGATAATCTTCTCTCATTAAAGAAGTTTTTGTTTTTTATTTATAATGTGACCTTCGTTATCATGTCCTGCAACAGTCTGCACATATTTCAATATAAATTCAAAAAAATTATTCAATTCATAAATAAAACTTTTACTTGAATCATATCTGTTTGATACTTTGTACGTAATCACTTTTTTAAGTTTAATAGTTAATAGTAGATAATAATTATTGAATTTCATTATATTTTGTAATTCCCCCTTTGTAAAATATTTCGACTATCTACTGATAATGTTTTATTCATATTATTAACAATTTTTTTTTAAAAAGAATATGAAACAAAAATTATCAATTTAAAATAAGATATAAAAAAAAATCTGAAGTACATACTTATATATTTACTATATACATACTCGTATTTACTAATCTGACCTTTAATTTTAACGCAAACAAACAAAAAACTTAATTAAGTATAAAATATTTATATTTATAATTATGTAATATTGATTTGTTACTTTATATCATTTAATAGAAAAAATTTTTGAAATTGATTAATATGAAAAGTTTAATAAGCCCTTGGAATGTAAAAGTGGAAGTTGTAAATTTTTTAAATAAATTATACAATAACTTGATAATTATTTATTTTTTTTTAGATTAAAATACATTTTCTATACATCTACTATTTAAGATTTCAAATTTTTCAATGTCTTTTATATTTTAGGATTTTGACTCTGTAATTGCGGGACAGGTTCAAGCTTTTCAAGAGTCATAGTTTTCAAAAAATATTTATAAAAATATATATACATTAAATAGAGGGACCTAATTTTAAGTGTAAAATTAAAAACTGCAATTGTAACTTAATAATTAACAAACAAACTTGATACACAATACAAATTGATTTTCATATCCCGATCTCTAATACAGGCCATGCGAATTTTTTTTTACCGTCACAGTTGGAAGGAACTTGGTGTGTAAAATACTGCAATCCTATTTTTACTTTAAAATTTTATACATCTTACTTCTAATAAAAGTTCTTTTAGTCACTTGTATTAAAAGTTGTATGCGTAAAGTGTTGCGTAAGTAATTTTAAATTGCCGGAAATGACTCGCATTCCAATCCTTGTTATACTCAAATTATACTCAATGTATTAAATTTAAAATTTTATAATCTAACTCGGATTCGGAATCTAACTTCAATTAGTATTTTAAGTGCTTATATTATATATATTTATTTAAAAAATGCAACACATATATGATAGTGTTCAGTTTATATATGCATAAACAATTTAGTCACGTAATTTTGATTTTTATATCGCGGCGCTGTATTTTTTTTGATCGTGACGATCCTATTTTTAAAAGTAAACAATCTGAAACACATGCTTATTATTTTTTAGTATAAAGTTTATGATCAGTTATGATGGTCTATTTTCATTTTTAATTTAATAATATAATATAATTTTAATATTAAACTAGTCTAATTGCATAATAATTCAAAAATACATAATTTATTTTATTTTTATATTTTGAATTTAATTTAAAAAATAAATAAATTGTTCAAGTGTTATATTTATTTGTCTATTTTTTTGTATTTCCTATTTTTTTTTTTTGTTTTTTTTTTAACTAAAAATAAAATTTCACAATTTTTTTTTTCAATTCAAGTGCATTTTCATTAATGAAAAAATAAAATATTTAATTATAGCGATTATTTGCTATTTTATTTTTTTTTTTTTAATTGTTTGATTGCGTTTTTTGTTATGAAATTGCAAAAAAAAATTATGAATTTACAATTAAAATATATAAATCATAAAATTTAAAATGTTTTTTTAAGTAAATAATAAAAAATGATCAACATTGTAATAAACGCTCAAATTACATGGTTTTGCGTTAACACTGTTTTAATTTTAATATTTTAAATTAAACTTAATATTAACTTCTTCATTTCATGGTTTTGAAGTTGACTTATAAACGATAACAGTTTGTTAGTTCAGTTGTCTTGGTGGTTGCATCTAAATAGAGTAGAGTGTAAGCTAGAGGTTGGTTGTATTAAATAATAACGTCTAGTTGATGACAATTTCAATCTGATGTTGTCATGATCTCAAAAAATTATTTAACATCTGTTTCATGTGAAACATTAGATACAATTGGTTTTGATAAAATTTTCCTATAACAATTGTCGGGCTGAAATGAGATTACCCAATTCCCAATCTGTTGTAATTGTAAATTCCATTTTCCATAAGATTGTCAATCATCGGCTGGGTTGCACAGTGGTTAGATTGCCGACATTTCATGCGAGAGGCCCCGGTTTCGAATCCCAGTGAAAGTAAAAAAAAAACTTTTATCTGGTTTTCAACTCGACTCAGCTACCATTCGCTTTGGGTTCAAATTAATGGCTTAATCAATAATTGAATAAATAGTGGAATTATGGTATATGGAATTCATTTGATCAGTTCTAATATATGAACATATCTCCCCTGTTCCGACATGCACATAAATAGTCAGGCTGTTTAGTCTATCACAGTGAACAGTTAGCACGTAGAGGTGCCGTCAAAAAAAAAAAAAAAAAAAAAAAAAAAACATGTGCTGCAACAAATTAACAAAACCAAAGAATTGCCTCCACTTCTATTACCATATAGTGATCTAGAGGACCACACATGAATAAAATCGGGTCAAAATCTCGAACCATTTGGCTAACAGTTACGGAAATTAATAATTATAATTGAATTTATTTTATAATTAAACACACTTGTATTCTGTGCCGATTAAAATCAAAATAATATTTTTAATTCTCTTAATGTTTTAATTAAAAATATTTTTAAAAAGTCTTCAATTAATTTTTATAAATTATTATTAATTGAATTCAATTTATTTGTTTTGATTTAAAGGCTAATGACTTGTTTTGATATTTAAAAAATCATGTTCTCATAATTATTTTTTTATCAATATTTAAATTTGGCTATGCGATGCGCCAATGATCATCAGTCTTTCGAATTTATAATGAATAATTTACCTTGGAAAAAGTACTTAGTCATTGTTTTTTTAGGAATTTTCTAAATTAAGAATTTGTTTGTATACACATTATTATGTATATTATACATAGTTAGTATTAATATATTAATCGAAAAAAAATATTAATTTCGAATGTAAAAATTTACGATCGGCTTTTTATTGTTACTAATGCTAAATTTCGTTTGCAACCTTATTTAGTTAAAAATATTTCGTGGTAATTAGCGTGCCAATGCTTCTTCTAAAACTAGTGGATAACTTTTATATAAGGTGTTGTTGGGTGACTTACAAAAATCGCAGAATTTTCGGATACGTTTAGGGCGTTTGAATTAAAACAAAAGCACGACTAAGAATAAACTGTAAAAGTTTTTACTTGACGTTTTAAATTAGAAGTAAAAGTTAGATGTATTTTTAAAAACTTTTGTTTTTTGACTTTTAAAAATTTATGAATTTATTTCATTTATATATCAAATTTCATTTTGGGAATAATGAGCTTTCAGTATAGTTTATGCAGTATTTTGAGATAAAAAAAAACGTCTTTTACCTAATTCATTATATTCTGTTTGACTAGTTAAGAATCTAAGAGAGCACAAAAGCCTTAATAAAAAATTCTAAAACTAGCTTTATTTTAAATAGTTGTGTACTCCGATTCCGAAATGTGTACTTTAACGTTAATTATTGAATCTCTTAGAGCATAATTTGTAACTATATATTAATAAATAAAGGTACCCAAAAAACCTTACACAGCTGATCTTCCAATTAAGGTCATTTTTAAATGTTTGTCTTCAGATGCGCTTGGGATGTCCTCGAATATGTATTATTTACGGTGGGATGGCACAGTGGTTGAGTGCCGACCTTTCATGCGGAAAGGCCCGGATTCGAATCCCAGTAAAAGTGAAAAAACTTTTATGGTTTTCGACTCGACTCAGCTACCATTCGCCATTGGGTTCAAATTAATGGCATAATCAATAATTAATAATTATATATCTTTAATACAAAATATAATAATATAGCAATATAAACAAATGCAAAATAAAGCAAATAATTTAATAGAATAATATAACTCGCAGATATAGAATACCATATAACTCAAATACAAAATATTACAATATAAACAAATAATAGAATTGTAAATATTGAAAGTCTAAGACGTTTCTACATGTTATAAGGCCTAGTACTATCTCATGTTTTAATTGTATGAGGAATTCAATAAGACCAATTATAATACGAATATAATATGACCTCCGTGTTCCAAGATGTACCTATGGTATAGACAGGCTTATTATCCTAACAGTTGAACAGTTAGTGCTTAAATAAAAAAAAAAAAATTATGGCTTTCTAAGTTGGTGCTCCTTTCGGTTTTATTTTGGGAAGTTATCAGAAGTCATTGTGAAGTTACTCATTGTATTGTTCATGTATACGTTACATATGCTCCTTAAACACTTATTGTTAAACATCTGCAGTTTCTGTGTGATGTTCGTAACTATGCAGATTCGACTTTCATATGTTAAAGTTGTTTTGACACAGGTTTCGAATATTCTAATTTTGTAACTCTGAGCAATGTAGTTCAAACGTATTTATTAGTTATTCTAGGGACCGGATAATATATATTAATCGAAATTTTATGTAATAATTATTAATCATAACAAATGTTATAATTATTATTTTTTAATTCGAGCTTATAACTCACAAACTGTAAATAAATTCCACATAAATATGGTTCAATATATTAGTACAATAAAAGTTTTTATTTAAATATGACATTTCAGTTTAATTTTTTAATACTATTTTTTTTATTAAATTTAAAAAGGAAATCATTTTTAATTTTTTGTAATTCGAAAATGATCATACAAAATTTTTTGTTTTTATTAAAACTTTCACCATTTTTTTTTTTTTATTTAAGTGTAAAATAAAAAAGTTTCTTTCACTCTCTGATTAATTGAATTCTTACCGAATAAAAGTCAAATAAAGAAATATATATATGTATATATATTGTACTCTTGTACACAGCAATAAGTTCATAGAGGGGGACTCACACAACAAGGAACATTTTAAAGTTTCTGTTCAGACACAAAAATAAAAAAAAATTCGAAAAACATTTCGAACTCAAATTACATTTTGACAAAATATTTTTTTTTTTATTTTTTTTGAGATTTTGAAGATCCGCTTTAATATTTTGCATTTTTTTCTTGTCTATACTTGTAAAAAATTGTTTTTTTTATTTTATTATTTTTACAGCTTTTTACTTTTTTTTTTTTATTAAATTTCACTTTTCAATACATGTGTAAATTTTTTATAATTTAGGCTTGATATTTTATATATTCACAATAAATTACTTATTTATATATTCACAATTGGTAAATAAATAAAATAAAAAATATTTAATGTAAATTTACAAGGTTTTTATAGTGTAATAAAAAAGAGGGAGAGGGGGAATTTTACAGTAAAAAAAAAAAACATATGTTGAAAAAACAAACTTTACATTAAGTATATAATACTTATTATAAGTATATAAGTAACTCAATATGTTTATTAAAAAAACAAATTTGCCTTTAAAAAAAAATTTTCAAACATACATAAAGGTGCACTGACTGATACCCAATACCACCATAAGTTCAACAGACACAAAAAAAACAACAAATTTTTTTTTAAAAAGCGTTTTATTTCAAATTTTCAGTGTAACAAAAAACAACGTAAATACAAAAAAAAAATTAAATAATTGAGCTTTTTACTCATTTTTATTAGTGAATATTATTTGGTTATGTTCAGAATTTCAAATATGGTTTCTAATACATTTTTTGCTTGCGCATTTGTTTTAAAATATTTTGCGGCTTTAGGTGGATGAATTCTTTGGTTGATGGTCTATAGTTTGGTTAAGGTGGAAATTTTCGGATGAGAGGGGATTTAGTTTCTAAATCTTAATTGTTCAGTTTACCTTTTCGACCGGCAGTGATCAGGCAGAAGCATTAAGTACGGTTATTATTCAGTAGAAAATTGCCATATGTTGCATATTTTTAGGCTTAATTTAAAATTTCTAATATATTTATTTATTTTATTTTATTAATATTACATTATGCATATCATTAATGATAATGCAATATTTTAATGTAATCGATTACTAACACCAAAATTGGTTAGGATTCTATTATTAGATTATAAAAATACTATTTATTATATTTATCTAATTATGTATTATTATTATGTTTGATCGTAAGTGTAAGATAAGTTATGAAAATTACTTTTTTCCATTAATTTTCCTTGAAAAAAACCTAAGATCTAAGTGGGTAAGGAACGTGTGCAATCTTCGTTTAATACTAGAGGAACTTAACTCATTTTCAACGAGTCCCATTTTTTCTGATTATTCTAATGATATAAATATTTTTCTTGTTCATTTGTTTCAGACAAAGATTCTTATTTACTATTTGATTCCTTCTTCTTCGACCTTGATTAAGAATTAATGTAGAATCTGCCTGTAGTCTTTCAGTTTTTAAATCATTACTGCTCAGTTTACTCTTTCGATCGGAGAGGGTCCAGCACAAATAATTTGCAAGTCTTATACTATTTATGAAGGTGTCATATTGTTGCATATTTTTAGGCAAAATTGAAATTTTATATTTCTTACACATTCTAAAGTTATTAGGATTTAATACAAATATTTTACATTTCTGTAGATATATTGTTGAAACTGGTTAACTGTAAATAAAATTGAAGGTTTAAAATCCTCTAAAATAACTTGATACCGAAACCCTTTAATTATAAGTAATAAATCTTGATCTGATAAATTAAAAAATACTATAATTTGTAATCAAAGATTTTTAATCGAACATTTTCTGAATAAAGTGTGTAGATCTTCGCGGTTAATTTACTACGTGTTATGTAAGAATGTGCTGCTTTTTTATAATTCAATTTAATTTTTTATTTTCAAGTTTCATTTTTTAAAATTATCTCTCTCATTTCCAAAAAAAAAAAAAAACACTGTAAAGAAAAATAAGATCATTGGGTTTGACGTGATCTTGAACACACATATGTGTATTGTAATATATTGTTTTATAAAATATATAATGGTGATGGTACCACCATTTTATTTGGCCCACAAAAATATATGAAAAAAAAAAAAAAAAAAAAAATTCGAAATTAAAATAAAAATTGTCAACGTCAAAAGTTGACAAATGAATTTACAGAATTATCATTATTCTGTTTTTTTTTTTAATAATTTTTTTTTGAATAAGTAAAAAAAAATTCAAATTTTAAATACAAAGTCATCAAACTAAAATGACAAAAAAAAAAAAAAAAAAAAAAAAAGACACAAAAAGTCATATACGCGGCATAATATAATTCATAAATTAAATTTAAAAAACTGCTCTTTAAAGATTATTTACATACTTATTATTACATATATAATATATGTACATAAATATATAATGTAATAATGTTTTTTTTTTTTAATTTGAATTTTTAACACAAGTGTATGTTTTATGTTTTTAAAACACGTATTGAGTACAAGTACACACAGTTCAGCTCAATTATATTTTTGTTTTTTGTTTTTTTTTTATTTTTTATGTAAACTTAACACTTTTTTTTTATTATTAATTTGGAGCTTTCCATTTTTAGATACATTTTATAATATGTATTATTTTTAATAGTCCTTACATTGTTTTTTGTATTCAAACGATTTTATTTAATCGATTAAAAATAAATTCGTAATTAAATGAATTATTTACTTTTTTTTTTTTTAATTTTATTTTAAAAAAAATATTTTAATATAGTATTGAACAAAATTTTGCGCTCTAATTTTTTAAATTTGAATAAGTTTAATCGAGAGGGTGGTTATTTAGGTATAGACCCCAATTATGACAATTAGTTGATAATTGAAAACTTTTATCAACTATCAAAAAACAAAGTATTTTGAAATGTAATTGAAAAAATATTGTTAAATTATTTTCTATTGTGAATTTGATCAATTATTTTGACATTTATAAAATTTTAAAATAAAATTTTAATTTACTTGTTTGAATTAAATTAAAAAAAATATATAAGAATAATGGCACCAGTTTATTGGTATTTGGATACTGACGACACAGAAGAAGAGCCTACAAGGCAGATGAAACATTAGAGATTTATCGGAGAAACATTAGAGATTTATCAAATCCTTTATTAATTATCAGAGAAACATTAGAGATTTATCAAATCCTTTATTAATTAGATTACCGTTAATTAGATAACAAAGTAAGAAAAATTTTTTTAATCAAATGAGAGAACTTAGTTTTGGAGCAGATACCTCTGGCAATTTTTAAATTTGCCTCCATGAGTTCAATCAGCCTATTTATGTCTCGCCTATTACTTACTGCTTTCATTCTTAAACGAATTAAATATTTATTACTTAAAAGTTAAATTTAAATTTTTCTATTATATTATTTTATGTAATTTGCATTTTATCTGCTTAAATACTTTTTTCAAACTTAACGATTTAAGAATTCACAACCGACAACTAAATTGTATATCGGAATAGTAATTTTGAGTTGATGGTTGATAGTTGATAAATTAATTCACAATTTGTTCAACAGTTGAAAGGTTGTTGCAATTAAAATTTAATTTTTCGATTTACTTCGTTCTGAGCTGCCGTATGAAAATATGACATTAATAATTTTATTTTCCCAATAATAACATGTTAATAATAACATATCTATAGATTTTGCAATATCATAACTGTAAATCGTATATCCTTATTAATTAAAGACTAAGGGTAATTGAGCCATTGAATTTCTTTTGGTATGGATGTAATGTTTAATTTGAATACAAAGTTTATGGGAATTGGTTTGTCGTACTTTTTATTCCTTTTTCACCAAGTCATTTAGGCTGGGCTTCAGTTTCGTTAATATGTTTAATAAACCGCTAATGAACACATAAATGCCAAAATTGATACGTCATTTATTTTTTTTTGGACAAGACATTTATACATACAGCTAATATGTATATATTTTGAATTAATTAAATATAATCTTATTTTATATTACGATATAAACTATTAGATATGATCTGCTCGTTCTTTTGAACCCAAGACTGTCCACTTGAAAGATCAGCGTCTAAACCACTTCAACATTGTTCAAATAGTACGCAGATTGAGAAGATATTAATACACTATTCCTCAAGCTTTATTTTATATGCTAAAATCAGTATATTGGTATTAGAGATCCCATCCTAAATAGAGGGTTGTTTTGAATAGCAGTGGTTTTGTTTGGTTCAAATCGAATATTACCCATAGAAATTGAACAGAGTAAAATGTCCTGCTACTCTTGATCTTTTTCTAGATCATTGGGTGGTTTCTAAAAAACCGCAATTATTTTTTCTTTAATTATTTACGATATTATAAATTTATATTTGCACTAGATCTCACCTTAGTTATTACTTAATTATTACTTAATTACTACCTACATAGTTATGCTTAATTTAAATCAAGGTGAAAGAAAATTTCCAAAAAAAAAAAAAAACAAATAATTTTAAAGAAAAAATTAAAAGTATAAAAAATTTTGATTGCAACAATTTTATTTAATAAAATAAATAGTTGACACAGTTTCTTCGAATACTGTCTCTCACCACATTGATAAGTTAGTTGACCTCTATATTATTATTTCAATGTTTTCAGGGGGTTTTTTATTTTTATTTTTTTATTTTATTTTTAATTTTCAAAATTTGAATTTTGCACTAGCAAAAAAAAAAAATGTAAAGATAAAAGCATGGTGGCCATAATTTATTAAATACCAGTAGGCACATTAAACCCTATTTTATTGTTTTTTTTTTTATTTTATCTTCACTTGTATTTTCGAAAAAAAAAAATGTGGCTGGTCTAAATTATTATATATGTATGTGTGGTTAGATTACTCTCAAAAGTTAAATAAGTGATGAAATTATTTAGGGAACATGTAATAAAAAAAAAGTAAAGACACAACAAAAAAAAGGTATTGACAACTTTAAGGTGTGCTTTTTTTTAAAACACAGCACGGTATTGCACGTTAATAATTTGTGTAGTGAATGGATGGATACTGTTTATGGGAACGTTTTTTTTTTTTTTTGTATAAACTGTATACATTACCTATGCATTGTTATTAATTGTTAATAAAGTTGGGCATGTTTCATAATAAATATTATGAGTACCTAGTGCTTATTTGTAAGTATATAAACACGTAGAAAGTTTAAAATTGTATCTTATAGTACCTATTATGTTTTTGCAAAATAAACTTACAAAAAATTCAAAAATCAAAGATTCTATAGGTATTAATTATTAATTTTATATCTACAATAAATCTTAAAGTAAAATAATGAAATAAATTGAATTTGAAATTTGGACTTTACTTGGTTTTTTTTTTTTCATAAAGTTTTTGATGACCCCTTTTATGATCGAAAAAAATTTAATTTTCTGTTATTGGAATTTAAAATAAATTTTTTTTTGTAAGTTTTTCATTTTATTTTGTAAATTTTACTAAACAGTATGCATGAATGTGTGAAAATTGGATTGTATATGTGTGCTAAACAGATTTTGTATAAAATAAATAAATAAAACTTTTCTGAATCCAAAATTCAATTATGATGTGTGGTAGGTAGTTTCATAAATAAATTTTGATTGTTTGTAGGTAATTTTCAACAATTCCATTGTGAATAGCGTCCCTTGATCGTTATTAATTATTCCGTTTACTATGCAGTAAAAATGGTCGGTAATATGTTTTGAGAAGTGAGTACGAGTGGTTCAAGAAGATTAAAATAATTTGATATTAACTCCCTTTTGTACTTTAATACTTAAATGATGTTGTCGGATCTTAGAATGCCTGTAGAAGTTACTCTTAATTATATTAATTTGAAAAATTTGATCTTTTGAAATATAGTTACTATGGAATAGTGAATATCGATATAAATTTTGCTTCGATATAACTTATATTAGTCTGGTGTCGTAAAATCAAGTCTTCTTTTACCACTGAAACTCTCTGATGATAGATGAAGAACTTAATATATTTAAGGATTTATTGGGAAGAACCTTTTCCATTCCTCTGTTAATTTTGGGTTGTTTAAGGCTTTCTTTGAACTATGCTTTGCCAATTAAAAAGAGCCTGACTTAATTTTTAAGATAATTGGATTTAATTAGAAGTTGTTTTAAAGTATCTGCGGGTTTCTTTTTAATTAATTGATTAACTTTAAAGTTCGCTATGATTAACTGTATTCCCAATCTTTTTTTTGATTTACGTTGAACCTGTTCTCTGAACGAATAAAGTACTTGAAGCTAAACAGAATTTTTAAAATCATTTTATTTACTTGCATTATAAATTTCTTAATTGACATGATCTTATAAAATTTGATTAAATATTTAAACGTAACTCCAATTATTTTTAATAATCTTTTAAAAAATTTGTTTTATTTCAGGTCCTTGAATTGATACGATCAAGTCCATTTCTAGTTGAAATGCATTATGCATTTCAAACTGATGAAAGATTATATTTAGTACTAGGTAATTATAATACATTTTTAATATAATCAATACAAACTTACAAATAATGTTTTATTTAATTTTAGATTATGTTAGTGGGGGTGAACTTTTTACACATTTATATAAAAACGAACATTTTACTGAAGATGAAGTCCGTATTTATATAGCAGAAATAGTTTTGGCCTTAGAACAATTGCATAAATTAGGTGTTATATACAGGGATATTAAATTAGAAAATATTTTATTAGATTCTGATGGGCATATTGTCATAACAGATTTTGGTTTATCAAAAGAATTAGCACCAGGATCCAATGAAAGAGCATACAGTTTTTGTGGTACATTGGAATATATGGCACCAGGTAATATAATTAATTATTTTTGGCATTAAGATTGAACGATATTAAAAATATGATTAATAATTTTTTATAATTTTATTTTATTAGAAATTGTTCGAAACAATTCCGGACATGATACTGCTGTTGATTGGTGGTCAGTTGGTGTATTAACTTATGAATTATTAACTGGTGCATCACCATTCACGGTGGTTGAAGAAAGAAATTCACAACAAGATATATCAAGACGAATTCTTCGAATTGATCCACCAATACCAAGTCATTTAGGAACTGATACAAAAGATTTTATATTAAAATTATTAGTTAAAGATCCAAAAAAACGATTAGGTAATTTTGTTGTTTTAGCTTATATATTTTATTAACTTCTACTAATTGAATTTTCATTTAGGGAAGAGTAAAGCTGATGCATCAGAAATAAAATCTCATCCGTTCTTTAGAAAATTAGATTGGGAAAAATTAGCTAAAAAACAAATTAAAGCACCGTTTAAACCTGTTATTGTAAATGAGTTAGATACTAGTAATTTTAGTGAAGAATTTACAAGTCTTCCATTAAGGGAATCAACAGCTAAACCACCACCAAATACAACTAAATTATTTAGAGGTAAGTTTTTTATTGAATTGAAAGAATATCTCAATCCTACTTTGTAATTAGTGTTTTTTTTTTAATGTTTCTTAATCATTTCTTGAACTAAAACCATTAACGACCTCTTTTAGTCTGGAATTTTTTTGATAATTTTCAAGATTTATAGATGACAGAAATTCCTCCGGTTCAAGCTATGATTTTGTTCAATTTTATTTTTAGGTTAAAAAATGCATGCTCACTCTTTTTATTTGAAATTATTTTTTCTAAATAAATGAAATTAATTTTCTTTTTGAATAAAACTTTTCAAGGCTATTCATATGTGTCACCATGTCATATTGTAAGACGTATTCACAATACACAAATTCAACAACGTGATCAACAAAGAGAACTAAAATATAAATGGTGTATACCAAATGCTGAAAAGGTAAAAATTTAAATTTAAATAGTTTTTTATTTTATATTTTGATTAATAAACATATTATTTATTTTTTAGCAAAACTCTGCCTTTTATCAAAAATATGAATTGTATCCAACTATTATTGGTACTGGATCTTTTTCCGCATGTTTTAAATGTCGTCGAAAATCAACAAATGAAGAGTATGCTGTTAAAATGATAAGAAATTCACATTTTAATCGAAAAGAAATTGATATATTAAGAATGTGTAATGATCATCCACATATAGTTAATTTAAAAGAATGCCTTTCAGATAATCATTTTACATATATTGTAATGGAATTATTATTGGAAAATGAAGAATTATTTAGCCGTATTAAATCAAAAAATCATGGTCATGGTTTATCAAAACATGAATTTAATTTATATTTTTCAGAAATTTTAGATGCTATATATTATTTACATTCAAATAATATTGTTCATTGTGATTTAAAACCAGAAAATATTTTATTTAAACATAAAAATTCTGATATATTAAAATTAATTGATTTTGGTTATGCACATTATCAATATAGTGGTGGTGAATGGGAAGATGCACCTCGTTATACATTAGATTATGCTGCACCAGAATTATTAATTAAATCAACAAAAGTTATATATTCAAAGGCATGTGATATTTGGGCATTAGGTGTAATACTTTATTCAATGTTATGCGGTCAACCACCATTTCGACATAATAATAACGAAAGTATATTTGATATACGGCAAAATATAATAGAGGGTAATATTAATCGTGAAGCACGAGGTATGTAGTGGCTTTTTATTTTTTTCTTTGTTAATCTATTAAAAATTTTATTTTTTTTATTTTTAGGTTGGAGAAGTGCAAGTGAAGACTTAAAAGATTTATTAGAAAAAATGCTTATTCCATCATATCGTAAACGTATTACAATTGATGAAATATGTAAACATATTTGGGTAATTAATACACTTAGAAAAACAAGTTTAAAATATCAACAACAACAACATCAACAATATGATGATTATTATTATATGAATGATGATAGAAGTAGTAGTGATGATGTACAATTTGTTGATGAACATATGTTATTATTTACTAATACGGTACCTCAACAACAACAACAGCAACAAAAACAATTGAAGTCATATAAAAATAATCATCAAACAAATAATAATCAACAAGATCATATACAATATCAACAACAACCACAACAACAAATTAAATATAAACAATGTAATAATCAACAATCTCTAATCATAGAAAATAGATTAGCAGAACAACAAAAAAATCAACGTAATATGCAAAAAGACTCAAATTCATCAAATATTTCAATAGTATCAATATCAACTGATAGTAGTAATGATGCAGGTGGTTTAGAAAGTGAAGGTGGTACAACCAGTGGATTAGGACGGAGTAAAAGTTCAAATACATCTGTGGATCGTGTTACTTTAAGTTTTGATAAAACAATAACATCAAATGATAACAATAATGATAAATATGTTCCTAATGTGGAAGAAAATATTAAATTAGAACAAAAACAACAAAAACAACAAAAAACAAATAAATATTTACATAAAAAACTTCGTAATAATGAAACAATAAATAAAATTGAAAAATATGATAATAGTAATAATGAAATTAGTGAAGATGATTTTTATGGTTTTGATAAAAGTCAACAAATTCAACAAAATATTAATAATTCTAATATTGATGATACATTTAAAAATATTTTCAATAGAATTACAATTAAAAGAGAACATATTATATCATCATTAGATAGTGAAGAAGATTTTTATGGGTTTGATTCTTGTAACAAATTAATGCATTTTGATTTTAATAATTCAATAGATAATTCTAGTAATAATAGTGATTTGACAACATTATTTGTTATACCAAAAACTGAAACATCAATATCAATAGGGAAAAAAAGGGGACGAAAACCTAAAAAATTATTATTAGAACAGCAGCAGAAACAGCAGCAGCAGCAGCAACAACAAGAGCAAAGTAATGAAAATAATTATTTAAAATTATCACGTTATAGAACTAGAAATAGTACTATAAATATTATTGAAAGTAATAATTATAATTATATAAATAAAGAAAAATATTTAAAATCTAATATAATAAATAATAATCAAAATTATAATATAGAAAATGATGAAAATAATCGAATTAATAATAAAGAACAACATCAAAAACAATTAGAACAAGTACAAAATTCGGGACCTATGACACGATCAAGACGACGCCGACGAGATGAAATATCTGATCGTAGCGATTTATTTAAAGATTATAATGGAAAACGTATGAAAAAATGATTTTTATTTAATTTATATAACATAAATCTTTTTATGTTATAAAATATAATTTAATATAATAATTTTCAATATAATTATAAATAATAATTAATTAAAAAAAATATTTTTATTATTATTTTCTTTTTTAATTAATATTTAAGTTTTGCTTTAAATTAATACATATTGAAACAAGTAGAATTTGTAAGATTTATTTACCTATATACATTTATATACATACATAAATATATATATATTGAGTTTATAACATATTAAATAAAAAAACACAGTTTTATTATAATTATACATACATAATACTTTAATATATATTAATTTTCTTTATATTTTAAATTTTTTGTTTCAAAAGAAATGATAATAAAAACTGGAAAATGTTATTAATATTAAATTATTAAATATTCTTTTTTTCCTTGTAATGTATATAATTATATTACATTATATATAATATTGTAAATAATATTAATAATAACAAAAAAAAAATAATGTTTTTATATATATAATATATATACATTACATAAATATAATTTACTATATATATACATATTTGTTCTCTCATTATGTTTTGTATAGAAATAAGGTGAAAACATATTTCAAATTAATAGAATTAACTTCAAATATAAATAAATGAATATATAAATAATAAAAAAATATAAAATTATACAATTAACATTAAATTAAGATTTTTATTCTTTAATAAAATATCTGATGTTCTTTTAAATTTGAATTTTGATTTATTTTTTCTTTTAAAGTTATTGAGAGTATTGTTTTTGAATTTTATTATTTGATATTTGATGTTGACTAAATGCAATAGATTGAAACTAATAAACAACGTTCGTAATAAAGATAATAAAGAAATAAATTAAAATAGAGTAATTTAAATTTTAAAACAACAGTCTTTTCAAAATATTTCATTACAAAATTTATTTAAAAAAGTATTTTTGTTCAAACAAAAAATTAAAAACAAAAGTGCGCTTTTACAATATATTTTGAAAAAATTAGATGATTAAAAAATTTTCAATCTTATAAGATATAATTTTCAAAAAGATTTTTAGTGTCTGTTTTATTTCACATGTACAAAGTATTTGTTTATATATATTAATTAGTTCGATTGAAATTATTTTTTCAAACCTGAGTAAAATGCAATAAAGAATCAAGTCTCTATTTTTATTTGTACAGAACTTGTCAATCAAATTTGATTTTTCAAAATACAAATAAATAAATTAAATTAATTTCTGAATATTGATAATCAAATTTAAATTAAATAATATAGAGGCATAAGACATCAAAGTAATTGAAATTAAAACAATCGATCAATAAACTTGAGACAATTTTTTAAGTAGAGGTTTCTAAAAGGTAGTCGGTTTGAGTTGGATTAGTGCGTTTTAATGTATTCCTAGCTTCAAATAATAAAAGTAAAACTATAATAAATAATCATTTTGTAAAATATTTTTCTCAAAAAATTATATTCATATTGTTACGATTAATTATTTATATGTTTTTTTCATCTATGCCTGTTTTGTTTTTTGGATCAAATCCAATCTGTTAATTACTTTTTTTTTTCATTATGAAGATATTCCTTTGTTTTTCGAATATTTTGATAATATTCAAAAGGGAATTAAAATAATTAACGAGTGCAAAGGTGATACTTTAATAATAAAGGTTTATTATTGATAAATGAACTTGTTTAACTACTTAATTCTTAAAGATTGAAAACAATTTCTCTTAGGTTACCACCTAAAGTTAAGATAAGATACTTTTAAATGAATTAAGTTTATACTTGATCCAATTTACTCTTCCTTCAAGTTATTGTTTTCGTATAGAATATTTGAACTCCTACCAAATTATTTCTTTTAATATTAATTTTTTTTCTTATTTTGTTATATATATTTTGATATTTGTTTTAATGTGTATTTCACCTTGTTTTAAATTATTTATTAGTTACATATAGTAGTATAAGAATATATCAATATAAAACTGGAACATCTTATTTAATTGTTAAATAAAAATAACACATAATTAATCTATAAACTCAAATATCATTAAATTATTTTAAATTAAATTAAGTTCTTTGTTTATTCTTTTAATTTTAAATAAAAATAAGGACAAGAATTAGAATATAACATTTTTTTTATATATGTAATTAGAAAAACAATTGAATTAAAATATATACTAATAAACAAAAATAAAAAAACATTCTAATGTATAATTAATAAAAAAAAAAAATTTAATATCATTTTAATATAATACTACTAATGAAAATATGTAATAAAATATTAAAAATTAGTAATTAATTAATAAAAAAAAAAAACAAAAATATTAAACACTAAAAATTTAATAAATTTATAAAACATAAATAATTAAACATATTTTTTAGGTAAAGTTAAGCACTTGTATACCAATGTAATAAAATTTACTGAAATAAAAAATTTATTAGAAAATAAATGAAGAAGAAAAACAAAACACTTATTAAATTAAATAATTTTTTTTCTACATAATAAATCAGAATCTTATAATATGAAAAAAATAACTTTTAAAAATAAATTTGTAAATAGAAATAAAAATGCAAAATAATTAAATAAAATTTTTTTTTTTGTTTAGAAAAATAGTAGGAAACCAAAAATATTTTTATAGTCATTTAGTAGAAGAAAAAAAATAATAGAATATGAAAAGAAAATTGAAAATTAAAATTAAAAAAGCAAATTAAAAGAATATAAAAAGATTAAAATTTGGTAATTAGAAAAAAAAATTTAAACGAAATGAGAAAACTAAATTAAATAATTATTAAAAAAAAAAATATTATAAAAGTGGCATTATTCAAAGAATTATACAACATACTATTTCGTTTTTTTTTTAAATTAGTGTTTTATGTAATTTTGTTTTTATCAGCACTTTAAATGAAAAATATTTAATAATTTTGGATTTTTTTGTCAAACTGATCCGTCAATTTGTATTTTAAACTATATTGTCTAGATATTCTAATCTAATTTATTAAATAAAAATACGCAATAGCACTATGTATACAGATAAATCAACTTTACGATAAATGCAACATGCATATTTAAAAATAGATCATATGTGTTTCAAAGACTGTTTAAATATATTATCTAGAAAAGTAAAGAACATTTGCACAGATATAAGGTGTGGTCGTAAATGTAAACTTTTTGACGTAAAATATGCCATTTGACATTTATTATGATTTTAAGACCAAACAATTTGCAATCAGCAGACATTCAATTTACAAATAAATTTTTGTAGTCGTAAAAGTAAATTTTTTAGTTTTGCAATGGATATAAAATCAACAGATTGTTTTTGTTTTCCACTTTTGAAATGAGTTTCCATCGCTAATCTTGTACAAATTAATAGTTTTAAGGTGGATGTGTCCCACAACAAACTTTGTGATTCACTTTCAGTTTCACTCCTGTTAATTTAAATTTAAATTAATTTACAAAAAAAAACATAATATTTTCTTACTTACATTATTAATCATAAAAATAAAACAACGCTGAACGCTCAAAAAACTGTACTTTACTACTTGGTAAACTGATTGTAAATAAAAAATTTAGTTTGCATAGTTGACGTTTACTTTACACATATTTCACATTTACGACCAGGTTCAGTTAGCAATGATTTTTTACATAATTTTTGGTCGTAAATTCAAAATATGCATATTGACAGCAAATTTACATTTACGACCATAAGAATATTCACCTAATTTTTCCAAATTTAAATTTATACAAATAATCTTGATTAAAATCACGCAAAAATTCATGGTTATCACAACACATTAAATAAAAAGTTAAATGTTATCTATAAATTTATTTATAATTTTATTGTTATGTTTATTTTATTTTTATTGTGATGGCAGGCATATTTAGAAAAAGGATTTCATTATTCATATTTCAACTATCTTTTAGCGAGTTTCTAACTGTTGAATTCCTAATTGACTTTATTATTTTCTAGTATTTGATTTATAACCTTAAATCATCATTAAATTAATACTTGACTGTGCTATTATACTGTGTGCGGAGCTCTACATTATAAGATTAATTTTATTTTTCATTTCAAATCTGTATTTTCAAATTCTTTTTCAAAAATTTAAATAGAAATATTTTTATTTTAATTATTCGATCAAGTTCAGTTTTCAAAGATTGTATGATTTTGTTACAATTCCTTTAACTGGCTTATAGATATTCATTACTTTGAGTTCGCATTTCACATTAATTATACATTTAGTTGGATATTGATTGTTAGAATCAGATTTTATTAAATATTATTCAATACAAAGTTGAAAATATTATTTTAATTTTTATTATAATAAATTGTATCAATTGTTGGGAACAAAATTATAAAATTTTTATATACGAATATCAAAAAAAAAAAAAAAAACGAAAAAATAAATTAAATTGTGATCTTTTAGAAAATTAATTTTATTATTATGAAATTATATTTTATCTAATACTATTTGTAGTCTTCTACTACAGTTTTGTTTAAAATTAGCAGAAGTATTTAATGTTTTTTTTGCATTACTCATCCATACTGAAATTTTTGGTTTTTATTTGGTAAGGGCTATTTATTAGATCAAATACATGTGGATAATTAATTAAACATGCAATCTGTAAAAGAATATTTATAAAAATATAAATTTATATGTATGTAAATAATTAAACTGAAGTTTGCAAGTTGCAATACAAATTATACAAAACATTCGCTTTGAAATATTAGTGTTGCCGATCCATTATATTATTTGATAATAACAATAACAGTTGTTTATACTTAAATGAGCTGAACTGTGCACTAACTATGCACATGTAAATGATTACCAATGTGTCGATTCTCTTATAAGTTGCAAATTATTAAATTTAAATATTAGGTTGTTTTTTTTTTTGGAAACGTTGATAACAACTGAAATTGATTTAAATGCCAATTATTTACAATTTTTAAGAACATTAAGCTGAATTAAACAAACTTTTGATTTTAAAATTTGAATTAAAAACAAATTTTTAATTTATAATTAATAGAAATGATTAGATACATTAACTATAAATTTACGGAACAATCGATTTTTGTAATTTTTTTTAAAGTTGATAAAAGTTAGTTTTGAAATGTTTGATCGGCGAATTGTTGATTTTTGGACGTTTAAAAATATGAAAATATTTTTACTATTTATTCAAAATTTAAATTCTTTTATATTTTATTCAAAATATTTTCAAAACTGGCAACACTATTTTGAAAAGTAAAAGTACTGAATACTGATTACACAAATTCAAAATGTCAACTTGCGCCGTTATAAAGTGAACCTATTAAAATTGAAGAGAATCGATTCTTAAAAAAAAAAAACATTGTAAATTATCCTATTTATAATAAAAATGTGTATATCTTTTAATTTTTTGATTCATTAACAAATTTAAATATTTTGAGAAAATAAAAATATATATATATATATATAAAAAAGAAAAATAAAAAAAAAAAAACAAATCGAATCTAAACAAATTTATCATCAAATTATAATAATAACGCATGAGGACATTATGAAATAATAACCAACAAACATAAATAAAAAGCCTTATTTAAAATATTGTATGTATTTAAATTGATTAAATATTCATTAAACATACATAAAATTCATGTTAGATTAAAAGATTCATTGTTTTATTTTTTTTTTTTTAATTATTATTTATTTAAAATTAAAAATTTTTTGCTTGCACTTTTTTCTCAAAATTGTTAAAATTTTTTTTTAGTTGAATGTTTCTAAATAATTAAATGGTATGTATATGTTTTAATATTTTTAATTTAAAATTTTCTTTAAAACAATTCTTATAATATTGTATATTATTGTGTAATAGAAAAATTTTAAAATAATATTAGATCAATTTTTTGTTTATTTTTATTTAATTCAAAAACACGTTTATATTTTACTATGAATTTGTCAATTTTTTTTTTTACATATTTTTTAATTTTTATTTAGAAAAAAATTTGCAATATTAATTAAATATACAGTGATGAATTAAAATTTAAAATAAAAAGTCTATATTATCTTTATTAAAATGAAGATTAATTACATTAAAATAATTTTAAAGATTTAAACGTTTCTAAGTCAATAAATGATAATGAAAGAATACGAATCAACTTTAAATATCTATTTAATTAATAAAACAATAATTTCGGTTTATAAATAAAAGTTATTCCCAAACAAACTTGGCAGTATATAACTTTTTAAATAATGAAATTGGGATGTTCTTCTATGCTCATTAATATCAGTATACAAACCACTGCAGAATTTTTTCTTTCAATAATCATTCGTAACTTTTTTCATTACTTTAATTGTTTTAATTGTAATTAGATTATCATTAGTCATCATCACTGTTGTTACCAAATCATGTACATTTTTCAAATATATTTAATTTTTTTTTAATTCAAAACAATATTTTCATTAATATTTTACAAAAACTGAGAATATCAAATTAATTATTTAAAAAAAAATAATTAAAATGTAAAAAGACGGTTTCTCATGCCTTATAAAAATACAAAAAAAAAAAATTTAATAAAATAAAAGCAGAAAAAAAAAATAGGAACTTTATTATATAATATGTATAAATAACAATTTATAATTGAAAAAAAAAACAAAGTAAATAATTTAAAAATGAAATTTATATTAGTTACTAATTATTGTTATTGTTGATTTCATATTTATTTGTATAATAAAAAAAAAAAAAATGTAACAAAATATTAAGAAAAAATATATTTAATTATTTAACAAAAAAAAAATATAATTTTAATTATTAATTAAAACAAGTTAAAAAAAATAAACTATTATTATGCAATCTATGATACATAATACTTTAAATAGAAATTCATTTTATTTTATTTAATAATTAAGTTAAATATTATTAAATAATTCACTTTAAGTTTTGAATATTTAAACAAATTCATCTGAGCCTTCAGTGATAATTGGCCTAGTAAAAATAAACCCAAACTTCACTTTTCAAACTTTCAAAATAAAAATTAACTATGTTGCGCAGATTTTATAGAAGATGTTTAAAGGTTCAGCATATTTTTATGACCAGGTTTAATACGTTCTAATGGTTAAAACTTCAACAAAATTAATTATACAAAATTTTATTTCATAATATATAAATTGTATATAAAATTTTTTATCAATTCTAAACCGATTATGACTGTTGTATTGTATATTTTATCATAGTAAAACATGTGTCATGGATTGTATATTAATAATAAAATAAAATTTAAACTATAATAAAAAAAAAGAAATTATTTTAATTAATAATTCAGTAATTTTAATTTTTCTTGTTTTCTTTTTTCTTAAATTTAAGTATAAATACTAAACAATTATTTACGATAAGTTAATTAAAATCTTTTAATAATAATATAAATTTAATCATAGATATTATTGATTTATTATGTAATATATTTAATATTAAGTTGATTGAATTTTCTTTTTTGTTTTTGTCTTTAAATTACAATTAACTTTTTCGCTTTTAAATAATTTTTCACAATATATATTTAAATTAAAATATTAGTTATTATTTTATTATATTTTTATTTTAAGATATTATTATGTATTCTGTTAAGAATTGGTTACAGTAGTAATTTAAAAAAAAATTAAAAAATTAATAAAAAAAAATATTTGGATATTTAAAAATTTATTAAAATAAATAAAATAAAAACAAAAATTAAATAAAAAAAAATAAAATTTATGTATTTTAAACTTTTTGCAGAATAATTAGGTCCTAACATATTTAAATTTTATTTCAATTTAAATATGAAAACACCTCAAAATTATATTCGATATCTATGTGCACTGTGCAGTCAGTAGTGTAAAAAGTGTTGCACAATCTGAACTTATTTTACGTAGGGCAAGCAAAATCGAAAAAAACCATTCTTTAATCTTTTGTCGTTGCAAAATACATACACCCTTATTCTAAATTCCCTCGTACAGCTACGTCGGAGATAATCTACGAAAAAGCTATTCTCAATTCCGACTTAACGTTACGAAAAGTGCAAAAATCTACGAAAGAAATATTCAATTGTAGCATATTCGTACTTCATATATTAAAATTTTTAAGGGTAAAATAACGAAAGAACTAGACATAATTAAACTCAATATTAAAGAAATGATATGAAATATCTTACTATTTTTTTATTAATGATTAATCTTAAAATACTTTTTTCTCAAAATAATATTTAAAATTGTTAGGTACTACAAATTTGAAAAAAATAATCATTATTTTTACTTAGAAAAATTAATTCAAACGTCAAAGTTGCCATTGCAGATTTAATTGTCTATGAGGAATTTGAGAATCACTAAAACTTTTTGTTCGTAGCGTAGCCAATTTTCTTGTAGAAGTTCTACGAGGGATTTTAGAATAGGGGTGATATTGTAAAAATTGTAGAATATTCATAATAAGTTTTGGATAAAGAGTATATTGAAAAATAGTTTATAGAACGATTTTTAGAAATTATTAAAAAACGTTCTACTATATAAGAATAATTGTAAAAAATTACATAAAAAAATGTTTGGGCAGGTCTTATCTCAGACAGACACTAAAAAGTTTTGTTAAAAACTCAATCTTATTTTTTAAGAGCTAATTCTTCTAAAAATTTTAAAACTCGTGTTAGAACCTTTAAATAAACACAAAAATTGTGCAAATTGATCGAGAATTTTGCAAAAATTTAATTTCGCTTAATGGTTTAATACCGCATGTGCTTCTATCATCAATAGTTTGGCGATTTCAGATTAAAAATATTCCTTAAAGAATTTTTGTTATAACAATTAGGGCTTTAACAAAGTTCGGGGGCTGTAAAAAAAGGTGTATAAGTTTTTCCAAAAAACTGATTTTTTTTTTACAATATTTTTACAAAATTTCAGAACTCTCAGAAGGACGAATAAAGTAGTACTTCAGGCAGTATTAGATTAGGCACAGGCATATTTTCAAAATTTTCTAAGCTTTTTAAAATAGTAAGAAATAATAAATTGTATGTACTTACCCTTACCTATGCATTTTATATTTTTATTAAAGGCATGCTTATACTATGTTTATACCTACCTATTTCCAACTTCTTGTTGTTTTATTTAAACAAAACAAAAAAAAACAAAATTTAAATTTAATTTTAAAGCGCGTATGAAAATAGCAAATTTTTTAATTATATTTTTAAAAATTTGTCCCGGCGAAATTATTTTCAAAATTTGTTCCGGATAAGTCTAAATATTCTAGTATTCAATAGATGTCATTGTAATTTTAAAAATAAATTAAAACTGTGCGACATCTGTGAGTAATACGCCTAAAAGTAGTCAATATTGTCTTTAGAAAAAAAGGTAGTATAACTTTAAATAATCATATTGATTAATTAAGATAATTATAAAAATAGTTTTAAAATACATATTTAAAAAAGATGTTAAAATTGAAAGATAAATTAGAATCAACCCACAATGGCCCTGGCAGCCAAGGGCTTTACCAAATTACGAAGTTATTGTAATGCGTAATATTCAAATAAATAAATAAATAAATAAAATTGGCTTGCTGAAAAATTCAATTTATGGGTGGGTACCTATTTACTTGGTAAAAATTTGAACTCTGTTTTTTTGTTTAAAGATTATTAACTCTATAAGATTAAGTTAATATTGTCATACCCAACACCTAAATAAGTATACGAGAGTGAATTTTTTAATATTAACTGTGGTACAGTGTATGCGAATTTTCGGGAATTTTGTAGCATTCCCGATTTTTTAACTAGGGTGTTTTTAATATATCCCTGACATTTTAATCAAATTTCAGTGGCCGTTTCAATTGCAGCCATTACTCTCCCCAACAAGCGTATGGTCGAAATTAATAAAGGCAGAAAATAAAATTTTTGTACAAGGGTGTACTATCAGGAACAAGTAAAGGCGGATAAAGGAACAAGTAAATAGTGATCTCCAAATTAATAGTGAATTTTATTTTACACAATTGCACTATGCCCTTGAATTATCAAAATGGTATTTTTACACCAAATAACAAATTTTGATCAAATTTTTATCAGTGACTTGATTTAATATTAATTGAACTTAAGATTTACATCTTATACTCTGAACACTCTTAAGAAATAACAGAGAGTAAAACAATATTAATGGCACACTACTCTGGCACACTATCAAACAATTAAAATGCTGCTTAACAATTTTTTTAAATTAATGCAGGGTCAATTGTATTTTACAGCTCAGTTTAAGCAGATCAGTGTGTCTAAGCCCAACAATATGGCCATTTGGTAATAAAATATTTTATATAAAAAAAAAAATAAAAGAAATAAAACAAAGCGATAATTTTATATATTTTTTCTATATAATTTTATTATTATTTTTTTTTGGTTTTTTTTTTTTGTTTTTTTTTTTTTGTTTTTAAATATTATTGAATATTTTCATTTTTTTTTTATTTATTTTAATTGGTTTTTTATTTTTTTTTTGTGAACAACGTTATGGGGTTTAGTTAAAGAGTTTTTTTTTGTTTAAATGTCGTTCTTAAATTTTGTTTTAAGATGTTACATGTGTTTTTAATTAATAGTATTTATTTATTCATTCATTTCACTTTTAATTATTATCATCTATTTATTTATAAGATTAAATATTTTTTTTTTTTAAATATTGTTTTTCTTTATAATAATAATAATTAATAATAGTAATGAACATTTTTTTAATATTATTTTCTTATAATTTTTTTCTATTTCTTTTCTGTATTTGGTTTAAATAAAGTTTCTAATTAATTGTTTTTAATTTGAATTTAATTTTTTTTAGCATTTTTAAATTAAATTAAAGATTATAATTTGTTGCGAATGAAATTTATGAATATTAAAAATTTGATTTTAAATTTTTTGAAATTATTAAAAGTAATTAATTGAATTTACGGAGTCGCCACTGACCTAAAAATTAATTTTCTGACCAGTGATGACTCCACTAATAAGTTAATTTATAAATGGACTAATCAACATAAAGTGGGCAATTAATAAAAATTATGAAATGCTATTTTATATTGTTTTTAAATTAACTTGCTGTGTACATGCCATTAAGTCACGATTTTTATTATGTAAGTAATGTGATTATCTATTTTAATGTGAGTTGTATAATGCAAAAAAGGGATAAGCATAATAAATTATGATAAATTAATTATTTATTTTTTAATATTAGTTTTATTATTTGGGTCGTTTTGGTTTAAAACTCTTGCATCCAATGGTTAAATACCTAAGGTATACCTACTTTAAGAAATTTGTCTACCTCCCTGACTATCTCTACGGAAGTATAATTCAACAAGAATGGCTGATTTTAAATTTAAATGTAAGTATCAAGTTAATAGTGATTGTTAATACAAAAATAAAAATCTAATTTTAAAATCGGAATTATTTTCAGAAAAACCTCAATTTAATTTGAAAATGCTTTAATATTATTTGGAATAAATAATTATAAATGTATTTCATTGTTCCAGCACTGTCATCAGTTTCTTTTTTTATAGATTGATTTTATTTTGTTTTTTACTTAAATTAATTGAATTATATATTTTCTTTAATGTCAGTTTTTTACCTTTGATTATTTCTTTTTTGGTTCTTATAAATAGAGTTTTGTAATAGAATTTTTTTTTTATTTATTTAATGTTTTTTTTTTCTTTTTAGTATTGAATTATGTTTTTTTGTATATAAATTTTCTTATAATGTAAATAATACATAAGAAATGAAAATTATATGCACAAAAAGTATTTTGTTTTTTTATTTTAATTAATTAATTAATTTTTTTTTTTTAATTTATAAATAACAATTTTTATTTTTTTTTTTTTAAAATATATATGCCTATAAATGTATCTTTTAATTAAAATTTAATAATTAATAATATATAATTAAAATTTGTAATAATATTAAAAAAATTTTTTAATATGCAAAAATGTATAGGATTTCTTTTTAATTTTATTTTTTTTATAAATAAATTAATAAATCATTGACTTTTTATATAATTTTTTTTTATTTTTAATTAAATTTGTAATCGATTTGTTTTGTTTTTTTTGCGTTCGGTTATAAAATTATTATATGTGTATATATATATGTTTATATGTATATTTTAACCAAAAATATGTATAATTAGGTAATTCAATAATTAAAATTTAAAACAAAAAAAAAATAATAATTTTAATTATAGTTATTTTGAGTATAGTATAATTATTTTTGGTTTTTAATTTTTATTTTGTTACTTGAATACAGATTTTTTAAAAGATTTGCTACCTAATTTGATTATTTGATCTTCGATCGATTGAATCGATTCAATGTGTCAAAATGTAAAATCGAATCTTTAAATTTTTTTTTAAATGTCATTTTTTGACATAATGCGACATTTTCTTGAAGAGAACAGACCTATGTGATTTGAAAAAAAAAAAATCAAAAAATAAAAATAGAGGGGGCTCGGTGGTGTTGTGGTCTGTGGGCAAGCATCAGGTTTATTAATTGATGGGATGTGAGTTCGATACCCATATCAGACCAGGTCATGAAATATTTAATTGAAAAAAAATTATTGAAAAATATATATAGGTATATATGTAGTAATGTATACGTATATTCCACGCCTGTAAAGGAAAGGCATTTTTAACTTCCATATCGCATTGTATGCCTTACCTAGATGTATTAATAAATAAATAGAACCAAAGTGGTCTTACAGACATGACATTTTTTTTTTTAGAAAACTGAATTTTTAAATGAAAACTTTGCCTGTCAAATCTTATGCGCATTCGAACTTATAATTTAGTTGATTTTTAGTTATTCGAAATATATTTAGCAATTGATTGTATTTGAACGGCTCAAAATCCATCTTAGATAACTGCTAAAATTGGACTTGTGTGTGAAATTGGAACGCTTAGTAATAAAATTTTTTTATAATAAAGAGTTGAACCATTAAAAATTTATTCATACATTCTTAAATTTAACAAAAACTAATCTATTTTTTTGGTCAGTTTTAATTACAGGGTGTCGAATGAATAGTCACATTATTTTTTAATAATTAATTCTGTAAATCTGTACTCAAAATATAATCATATTTAAGTGAGTAAAATTAAATATTAAATTTTTTAAATTCAATACAATACTTTTAATTTTATAAGTGATTTTTAAACAAAATTATATTTAAATAAATAAATTGTATTTGTTTTGTATTTAAAATAACAACTAAATAAACATATATCTATAGTATTATTAAGTGTAATAAATATTAAAAAAAAAAAAAAAATTCAAAATTTATTATAAAAAAAAAGTAAATAATTTACTGAAATTTTTTAATTTTAGATATATTAGTTGTATAAATAATTTTTAAAAAATTTTTGTTTTTTTTTTTTTTTCAATTTGTATTTTTAATTTCGTACTTTCGTGTTTTAATTTATTATTATTATTTTTTTTTTTTTTATATTTAAATTTGATTTTTTTTATATTTTGAAGCCGAATTTCACTATTAATTAATATTAATTCTATCACTAATTTTTTTATTTATTTATTTTTTTTTTTTTATTTTTGTAAAAAGGCAAAAGGGGTTAATGTTTTTTTTTTTTTAATTTTAAATTTTTTTTTTCGTTAATTATTTATTAATTAATTAATTAATTATTAATAAATTTTCCTTTTATTCTTTCCTTGATTACATTTTATATGTCCATTTGAATTGGTTTTGAATATTGCTATTAATTGTTTTTTTTTTAAATAATTGCGTACACACCCTGTAGTCTGTACGTGTTTTAAATAGTTTAAAAGTTCCAAATTCTGAAATAAAAAAATATAAAAATACATTTTTCAAATTTTAGAAAATCTTGCATTTCTAAAATGATGTCCGGTTCAAAATATGGTTGTAATGGTAGTAAAGTCTTTTAAGTGGGAGTGGGAGAAAGAGAGTGAAAAAGAAAAAGGAATGTGGCCTTAAGTAAAATCATCTTTATTCAAAAAATACGTTAGATCTCTAATAAAATTTTCAATACTTCTAAGTATAGCAATTTTTGGTCACTGAACATTAATTATCTTATAATTTCAAAATTAATTGGGGAGTTTTTCAAAATATGGGTGTGTCCAGTTCCAAGAGATACATATGGTATGGTTTCACCCATAGAATTACTAGTACTAGAATGGTAAAAGAATGTTCCCAACTATTTTCTTCTAATGGGATTTCCTATCCTGAGGTATTCAGACCAAAAAATACATATGCATTTTCTTATGCGTATACAAATGGTACGGCTATTTCTTCTGTCATTGTTTAAATTAGAATAAATGAGAATGTTTAACAAGCAGTTTCTCATTGGTTTTTTTGTTTATATTATTACATTGAAATACATTTGGATTGGAAAGTTTGTATATTGTAAGTTATTTCGTATAAAGATATTTACTATTTGATTTAACTTACTATTAATTTTAAATATTTACTTTTTAATATTATATTTATAATAGAACAAAACATCAAGAAACAAATTTGAATAATATTAGCAGAAGAAATTGCAATCAATTTTTTTAAAAAATAATGGAATTTCCATCAAGTATACATGTTTTTAGGTGAATTTTAATGAACTTATATAATTTGATTTATTCAGGTTTTAATTCATCGTGGAAATAAAAATAAGTAAATGAAAAACAAATCATAATTTTTTGAACAAAACAAAAAGTATTTATAGTCATTCGTGAATATATAAACATTTTTAGCCATTTTTAGATATGAACGAACCTTTTGCAAATATGAAATCTACATTTATGTTATCCGTAAGGAGGTTTTTGATTTCTGTTTCAGATAACTTAACGTTTCCGGATAAAGAATTAAAAAGTCTTTTCTTTACACTTTTTTTATTCAATTAATATTTTATTTATTATTTAAAAATTTTAGCATTATAATATGATTTTCAAATTGGTTCTATTTAAATAAAGACAATTTTTTGGTAAATTTACAGAATGGTCTCTTTTTAATAATGAAAAATGGAAAGCAGAAACCAAAACGAAAATACCATTAAAATAATTAAAAAAAAAATAGTTTCTTTTATATTTCATTTTAAAAAAAGAAATTATTCGCGAAGAAACTAGTAAATTCATACCAACGATACACGTACTAATTTTTGAAATTTGTCTAAAAATTTTTTCTCTTGCCATTCTCTAGTACTAGTATTTCTATGGTTTCACCCCTATTCTAAATTCTCCTATTCTAAAACTTCTTACGATAAATTAGCTACTTTAAAAATAAAAAGTTTTAGCAATTCGAAATTCTCTCGTAGGCAATTTAAAAAAACTGCGCTAGCAACTTTTTTTTTTTGAAAATTCAAAATTACATTTTGACGTTCAATTTTTTTTTCAAAATGATTTGACATTTATTTTTGTTCTGAATTTTGTAGTAATAAATAATTGGTGAACATTTTATTTTCGTGGGAAAAAAGTATTTTAAAATTAATTATTAATGAAAATACAAGTATTGTGATATTCTAGAAGAATATTAATTTAATTGGTTTTGGAGTATAGTTTTACTTTAAGTAGAAATTGAGAATCTTCATATTACAAAACTTGTAATAAAAAATTTTCGTAGATTGTCTACGACTTAGATGTACGTGGGAATTTGGGAAAAGAATGTCTGACTAATTTATTAGCCTAATAATTCAACAACATTTAGCATACAAAAAATTATAATTTTTAAAATAAAAAAAAAAAAATCAATAACAACATTATCCCGATTCTTGAAGATGTAGCATACGATGAATATCACAAAAGTGATGATTGCCTATTCTTGAAGGCTCAAAAGTGATATTGACGCCATGTTGTTAATTTGACGTAATGTCACTATGTCAGTTGGCAAAATATTTCTTATACTTCTTCTAAAATTCTGTATTAATTTTTTTCCATATTTAAAAGAATCATACAAATAAAAAAAAAATCATACATATTGATTTTTTTAACTTTTGACAAGTGACAACAACAAAAACTCAAAAGTAAAAACAAAAAATTTGTAATGTCTGCCAACTTTTTAAAAATGACATCATCTCAAAAAAAAGTCTTCAAGAATATCCAGACGTGATAATTTTTTTAGAGAAGATGCGCTGAGAAGCTCATCGTATGAAGTGATAAGCCTTCAAGAATCGGGGTGTATATGTTTTTTTTTTTTTGAATGACATTTAGATGACTTTAATGTCAAATTTAATTCAAATAGACAAATAATATTTTAAATTAATATTATTGTTTTGTTCTTTTTTTTTTTTTTTTTTAATTAAATTTTTCTTTTTATTGTAAAATTTTTATTTTAATTTATTTTCCTTTTATTTTTTTTTCTTTAATTTCTTTTCACAGAAAAATTTCCATTAATTTTCCCTTATATATTATTTTTAATTAAATTTTTTTTTCTTACATTTTTATTTTCTTATATATATATAAAATATTATCTAAATATGTAATTTTATATAAGTTTTAATAATATAGATAAAATGTTTTTAAATGCTATTTTGATATATAATTAAATATATATATATATATATGTTATATAGTTGAATTTATATATAATTTGAATAAAAAAAAAAAAAACGTTTTTCGATAACTCAAAATTTAATTCAATATTTAGTGAATAGTTTCATCGTTAAATGCTTTAGCAATAGATTTGTAATCATAAATAAGAAATCGATCTTAAATGTTTGCTGCTGCGTATATAAAATTTGTAAATCAGTGGCAATGTGAAGGTTGTTAAAGTTTTAATGGAATTTTTGTACTTTAAATGAAAACATATTGAATTTTACGAATTTTTTTTTAATAGATCTGTATTTATATTTTTTAAAATTAAAATTTTGTAATTAAAATTTTGTAATTCAAAAAAAAAAAAAAAAAAAAAAATATAGGAATGAGTCGACAATCATAAAAGTTATTTTTTAGGATAATTAATATGTTCGTATAAAATAATATTACATACTGTTATTCTTTACTTATTTGAAAAAAAAAGTGTTCATTAATTCCTCAATTTACATGGATTTTACATTACTAATTTTGTTCTTTCTGTTTTGTTTTCTATTTCATTCTTTTTTCATTTAATTTTAACCCATTGCTGCACAACTCTCTGTCTTCACTTAATATAATTATTACTTTACCAATGTAAATTGAGGGAAAATTGTATTTATTTGTTTTTTTTTTTTTTCTAAATTTTATTATAACATATAATAATTAATATTTATTAATTTCATTTTGCAGTACATTGTTTTAATATTAATATTGAATAAATTTTAATTCTTTTTATTTTTTTTTGATCATTTATATTTGATTTAGTTATTAATTTAATTACTATTTAATTCTTTGTTAATTTTTTTTATTTTTGGTTCCTGTAATAAAATATCTTATAATTTTTTGATTTAATTTTTTACTACTTTTTAAATTATGTAATTGTATATAAATTATTTAAAAAAAATATTTTTAAAAGAAAATAATTGTTAATTGAAACTAAATGGGGTTGAAACTAATTGTTAAATTTTTTTTTAATAAAAATTGCAAGAAAGGGTTTGAGTTCTCATTAGTATAAACAAAGAAGTAAGAAGAATTAATCAATTAAGAAAATAAATCAGAAAATAAATCAGAAAATAAATCAGAAAATGTTTGATGTCATAACTGTATATCGTGATCCTATTCTAATGTTTGGTATTGGCCATATCTTTTTAAGTACAATTGGAATCAGATAAGGTGAATAAACGGTAGGTTTATTGAATAAGAATCCTACACTGGCAAGAGGATATTGGTTACATACTACCAAATGGTGTCTTTAAGTAGGGTTTGGAGATTTCTACCTGTTTAAGGGAAATAGGCTTAAGGTGGTCCTAAAGTCTTTTGGCTTTTATTAATACATTAATGATAAATTATATATTTTGAATTTAATTTGGGATTAAAGATGAAATTCTTAATACATGCTACCTTTAAACGACCAATTAGACCATAGAATCTGAATGTGCTAATATTAGATCAAATTAAATATAATTTTGAGCAAAAGGCTTAAGAGTCATGGTCAAAGATGAAGTGTTTCAAAAAAATCTCAAAGAATAATATGACGAGTTTCAGATCAAATTTCGTCAAAGAATTAAATTTTCAAACAAAAGATTAAACATTAAGAAGAATTGGAAATGTAGAAGAAGTGTTCCAAATAAGAAGATATGACCAATACATGAATAAAAATTTGAGTAAAAAAAATACTACTACATTTATAATTAAAAAAAATATTTAAATATAATTCAAATATTCGACTGTTGGATTTTAAAGAGTGTTAAAGGATGATAATAGAAAAATAAAATTTAGGATTGCAAAAAAAGCGATTTTGCAAAGAAAAAAATCGATTTTTACTTTAATAATTTTATAAATTTCATATTTTGATTTTTCTAATGATTAAAAATTTTTTTTTTAATTTATTGATTTAACTATATTTTTATTAATTTTCTTAATTATTTTTTTTTTTAATTGTAAATAAATTAAATATTTTTAATATAATTAATATACATATATATTTATTAATATATATGGATACATATACATATTATTAGAATTTTTTATTACAATTTTGTTTTTTTTTTGAATGCCTCGAAGTTCACTACATCGATATAAAATATAAATATATAATGAGGCAGAAGAATATTTTGTTATGTTCTACTACGAAAAAATTTACTATATTTATTAATATTAATTGTTCATAATTATTTAATTATTTATTGTATTACAAAATTATAATTGTTAATAAATTTAATTAAATACAATTTTTTCTTTTTCTTTTTATAATTTTAATTATAATTTTTTTGAAAATTTTCAAATTTAGAATTTTTGTTTTTTTTTTTGTTTTTTTTTTATTTAAGTATATATGTTTATGCATTTCTTATATTTTTTTAATTAATTTGAATATATAAAGGAAATTAATTAAAAAAAATTATTAAAATAAGAAAATTATATTGAAAATATTATTAATAAAATAAAAAATTTTATTCTGATACAATAAAATTCTATAATATTGAGATTTATTAATTTTTAATTTATTAAATTATTAGTAAAATATTGAATTAATAAAAAAAATTATTAAAAAATGATTCGTTTCTCGAAATTATTAAGCGTAAAAATATATTAAAAAATATTTTTTTTATTATTTAAATATTATAATATGAAATATTTACACTTTACAATTTTCTATTTATTTGGTTTTGAGAATTTTCGTTTTTGCATACTTTTAGGAGGATAATTTTTTTTTATTGCATTTATTTAAGTACGTTTCTGTATTTTTTGATTGAATTTAATTTTTTTTTTGATTTATTTATTATTTATAATATTTTGTTATAAGTTTAAACTTTAGAATTTTGAAAAATTAAGCATTGAAATTTTCTTATATTATCTTTTGGCAAAAATTTTGAAGTTTTTTGCTCTGGTTTAGAAAGTCTAAGGGTCTAGATTCGATTTATTTTATAAAAATGATCTGCGATTTTGGAGAGCAACACAAATATCGTACTATGATCTGTAGATGCAATTTTTGATACAATATTAATCAATTGTTGGTTAACTTTGCCAAATCTCGTATTATTTTCCAATGTTGCTAGAGTAGAATCACTAAAAAATTTAACATTTAATTGAAAATGATATTTATAAAAAAGAACTATAAAACGATATTTTATGAATTCATTTGCGTTTTATTTTAAAATCTTATCAATGCTTAATTTTTTTGAATATGTATTTTGTTTTTAAAAATTTAATTTTATCAAAATAACAATAAAAAATTTAATTAATTAAGTTAATTAAAATATAAATATTTAAAAAATGTTTTAAAAAAACAAATTAAATAACAAAATTACAAATTTTTTTTGTTCAGTTTCTTTCCTTTTAAAACTTATTTTCTATATTGTATAGTCAATGTTATGTTAATGCCTGTTTACGACAATTACACAACCATTTAATGATTCGTGCATTCCGTTCAACAATTGATGGTGGTTCTGTTGGTCTATATGGTTGTGTTTGTGGTTGTGTTTCAGTACTATCTGGCAGACGTGTTGAATCAACAGTACTAACATCAGAGAAGAATACAGTACTGGATTGATCGGATTCATTATCACTGCTAAAACGTCTCTTGGGACTATAAATTTCTTCGTATTTTTCTTCATTTAAACCTAAACGATCAAAGAATTTTTCTAATTGTGACATACTTTCAGAACGTCCACGTTTATCTAAACCAACACCAAATGTTGATAATTTACTGCAACTATCGCTAATTGGTGAACCACGATTCCAATATCGATCACTAATATCACTTTTAGAACGTAATATTGGTTTACGATCATCTTCACATGATGCTGACATTGTTGCTGCAGCACTTGATATTGCACCAGCTGCTGTTTCAGTTCTACATGAATTACGATCATTTGAAGTTGAATAACGAGTTCGTTGTTTAAATCTAAAGCATTTTTGTCGTTTAAATGTTCCAAGTGGTGGACTTAATTCTTGTGGTTTTAATTGCAATTGGTGTTGTTGTTGTTGCTGTTGTTGTTGTTGTTGTTCATTATTAATACTTCCAATACTACCATCTGGTGTACGAATTGTTGGACTATTTTGCTGATGATGTTGACTACTACCACTGCTATGTCGATGATGTTTTAATTCTTGTTGTGTTGGTTTTTGTAAATGTTGTGATTCTCTTAATTGCTGGTGTTGTTGTTGTTGATGATGAAGTTGCTGTTGCTGTTGTTGTTGACTTAATTTACTGCTATGAATATAATTTTTACGACTTTTAGCTTTTTCTTCATAATAACGTGCAGCAGATTTATTATTAATTTGATCGCCAGGATAATCATCTTGAAATGCTTCTGGTACTTCAGGTGTAGTAAAATTTAATAAACATTCTGAATCTTTTTGGTATTTTGAACGACATTCAGGACAATCATAACGAGAACTAGATACACCATAACCATAATATGAATTACCACTATGTTGAGTTGATGAGCCACTATCACGACGATATTCATTACCAACATAAACTTTATTAATATCACGTTGCTGTTGTTTACAGCATGGTTCACTTCTATGTGTATAGTGACCAGATGAACCGCCTGAATCACGATTCAATGAACTACCACCACCAGATTTGTTTGAACGATTGCCACGACTACAGCAACTTAATACTTCACTATGCGGTGAATGACGACTTATTTGTGAATGCAAATCTGGTAATGATTTATGACTATTTATATTATACGATGGAGATGAATAATCGGGATCATCTGAGGCAACTTCATGAGAATGCGAAAAGGATCGTTGGTAGTTACATCTTAAAAAAAATAATTGGATTAATTTATTAAATACTTTCAAATAAGACAGCTGGTCATAATTATATTTACCTTTGGTCTTTTTCTGGTGAACTATCAACTGCTGCATATTCAGCTGGAGGACTAATTGCACGATAGTCTTCAGTTAAAATAAGTGGTTCATCAATTCCATATGAATAAATATCATCATCTGAAACAGGATTTGGTGGCAGCGATTGTGGTGACAAGAAAGCACTAGGAAACATAACGTTAGAATCAGTTTGATCATTTGAAGGATGAATTGACAGCTAAAATTAAAACAAAAGTAGATTAGTATAAGAACTTATAAATCATTAAATATAAGTATTAATTATTACCTCTTGGTTATATTTTACAGATTGATATTTACTAAAAGTATCATATTTTTTCGGCATTCCAATTGTATTTGTTTTATAACGTGGTAATTCAGGAACTGAAATATCTTTGGTATCAGCATTTAAAAGTTTACGTAATTTGGTTTGTAATAAATCTGAACTAGATGAAGCACTACGACGATTTGCTGAACGTTGAGAATTTGAAATAATTTGTGCACCACGTTCGATAATTAAACTACTATTAATTCCATTATTTGTATGATGATGATGGTGATGATGATGATGATGACTTAATGTACGTACTGGTGATAATATACATGCAACAGCATTTCCAGATGAACCAGAATCTCTACCAGTTGTATTTGAACCATGTATTGTTGAACTTCGATACATTAAATGTTGATGACGATCTAATACAGTTTCTGATTTTACATATAATGGTTTACTTTCTGCCAACATTTCAACAGCTGATCTACGTTTATGTTGTCGACTACCAGTACCAATCATTGGATACATTAATGTTGCATGATGATAGTGTCCTTGTAAATGTTGTTGATACTGAGGTGGGTGATTTTGTATAGTTGGTGGTAAATGCGATGATGAATGCTGTTGATGCTGTTGTTGTGATAATGATATTGTTGATGATGACATTGGTGTACCAGTTGATAAATATGATGCTGGTGGCATTAAAATTGGATTTAAAGATGATGATTGATGGTGTGAATTGAATGACATAACAGAAGATGGTGTCGGTGGATGTTTTGAATTCGAATGCTGTTGATTCGATGTCGGTGAGTAATGTGAAGGTGGTGGTATTGTTTGTTGTGTTTGATGATGTAAATGATGAGAATTTGATATACGGCTATGATGCCGTGATGGGCTTCCATTATATATCACGGTAGTCATATTTGTTTCTTTTTTTTTTAATCACGTTTTGTTGCAAGTATTTTGTGTTTTTTTTTAGAATATAATTTTTCTTTCGTTAATTTTATGATTATTATTTTTTCATTAAGTCTTATATTATAATTAAATAAGTAATTGTTTTAATATGCATATTATGGTTTTTAATCTGGAAATAAATTAAATTGGAATAAAATTAATAAAATTGATTATTTTAAATTTTAATATAATTTTAATTTACCTAAAAATATAGTTATAAAATTAAATATCACATCACTTCCTATATTGAAAATGGAAGTGATGTGATTTTGTTGACAGACTGAGTAGGTCTAACAGGTCTTTAATAAATTTATTTTTAATTTTTAACATAAAATGGTTTTGTCAGCTATAATTTAATAATATCAGGTGCGTGAAGTAAAATTTTATGCAATATTTAAAATTTTGCAAACATAAATTAAATGCTGAAGAAGCATTTAAGAACGAAGTCGTCTGATTTTTATATAAAGTGTGTAATTTTGTTATTTTTTACTTTTGTTTTCAATAAACAGAGGCAAAATAAAGAAAACAAATTTCAAAATTTTTTAAAATGATGACGCCAGACTTTTTGTAAATACAATTTAGCAAACGTTCAACCTTTTCGTATTTTAAAATTAGTTTAATTTTTTTTTCAAGCTTTTTAAATATATAAAATTTAATTAATGAAATAAAACTCCTGTTTTTTTGTAGGAGAACAGATTTCAAAATGAAATATTTTATACAGGAATACCAAGGTCATCTAATTTTTCTTGACTAGTCATTCAGATTATTAACCCGATCTTTTGTACCTCTGCTTTTACCTTTAATATTATTATTAGGTTTTTTGTATGAGTCTATAATGGAAAAAGATGGATGCAATGCTAATGGGCTCTGAAATGAGCTAATGTCTCTTTTGGTTTAGTGCAATTTGATTTTTGGACACTTAGAAGTTAGGAAAGGAACCTGAATCTTATTATTAATATTGATCTTAATGAATCTCTACAATTAATACATGAGGGAGTCCATGTCGAAACGTCTTAAATTTCACTTGATATACAATTCTATTTGTATATATTAAAATAGTTTGGGAGTTATTTCCGCATCTGTAAGTTATATTATTCAATTAAATTATGCGTTCTGAAATGATATAGAATTATAAACCATTGAACATACCAGTAATTTGAACCTAATGGCGAATGATAGTTCAAATAAATCGAAAATCAAACCAAAGTGGTTCAACTTTTACTGGGAATCGAACTGTGGCATCCAGCTCTATAAATCTTCTTGAGGTATGCAATTCTTAATTTAAAAAAAAATATTTCGTAAATCAAATAACTAGTCGTTTTTATTTGAATATTTTGCTAATTAATTAAAATTTGAAAAGATCTTTCAAAGGAAAGGAAGATCTTTTCGCATCTAGGTACCATATGAAATCCTTACGACTATACATTTTTAACTGCTGTTATGGAATTCAAATTTCGATGACGAATAAGTAAAATGTTTTTTATTTTATACTTATTTATAATAAGTAAAATGTTTTTTATTAGTTTAATATTTTTTAAATCAGCTGATCAGTTTTTTAAAATTTTTAGATTTAGACGTAGATAAGCAGTTAAACTATTTTTTTGTTTCTGTTTTTTTAATTTTCACTTTTTTTTATAGTATTACCATTATGCGAAAAGGTATTACCCTTATGCAAACAGGTATTACCGTTATGCAAAAAAGTATTACTGTTTTGTAAATAATTACTATAGGTAGTTAAAAACTGTAATTTAAAAAATTCATTCATTTTTTGAAATATTAAAATAAAGTAGAAAATTTTAATTTATGCGAAATCGTTGGTCTAGCTCGACCATGTAAAGATAGAACTTATGAATATTTTAAATCATCATTACGAATACGGAAATAATGTGTAATTTAATATTAATTTTATTATTTATATTAAATTAAAAGAATTTCACTAATTTACTAATTAATTCAATTATATTTTAAATTTGTTTAAATATTTTTTCCATTTTAATATTATATTTTAAATATGCTGTTCAGTTATATAAGGTTAAAAAAAGACAATATCAAGTGCTTTGATCGTTTTAAGATCGATATTTTATGCCACTAATAACTTACATTTCCTTTTAAGGAGCCAATTTCCTTAAATAAACAAAATATCAATTATGAATAGTACAAAAAGCTTTTTAAACTTTAATTATTGAATTAATTTAATTATTATTTATTTATTTTTTTTTTTTAATTAATTTTATATAATTTTTTAACTAATCATAGCTTTATTTGTAAACATTTAAATATTATGACTACTAAAAGTCTACTGATCACTTTGGAAAAATATGCGCAATATTAAAGTGATTTCTTATAATCATTCTATTTGTAAGTTGATTTAAAATTGAATTTGCAATTAATATATAAAAAAAAATATATTAGTAATTTAAAGTTGATTAAAACAAGATAATTAAAAAAAAATATATAATTAATTATATTACAATTTCAGATTAAAGAAGTATAATAAAGACTTTCTTTAAAAAAAGTCATAAAAAATCTTCAAGTTATAAAAAAAAATATTTATGTATGAAGTCATTAATCAATAATATTGTACTATCATTTATTGGTTTTATTATTATTTTGTTTTGATTTTTTTTTAACGTACGGGTATCTCCGTTCAACATTGTATTGTATTTGTGTTTTTATTACATTTTCAAGATTATTTTTTTTTAAATTGTTTCACTTTTCCTTTTCAACCTAATTTTTCATTTATTAATTGTTTCATTAAATGATCATCAAGAAGACGATTAATAGCAGCGATCAATCAACGTTTAACATATTTATGCAATTTAGATATTATATAGTACATTGGTCAGATACATTGGCGGTTTTAGTTTAATTCCCACATAATTGCTGCTGAACTACTTTCAATATTTGGATAAGATGTAAAACAGATCTGTTCGTATTATCAATGATCACAATAGACGTTACAAATGATGTCACAAAAGTTTTTAAGTCACCGCCGAAATGTAGCTCAATTGTACTCATATACTGTAGAGCTTTTCCGAGTCACACCTCCTCAATTGTGGATTAATTACTTATGATTTAGAAAAAATTCAAGAAAGAAGTCAACTTAAACTTTCTGGGTTTACATACACCTCAGCCCTTACACTGTGCAAACCTGTGAGGCTAAAACTAGTTTAGCATTCAGTGCAAGAAAAAAGAAACTAGAAGCTTAATTTAACAAATGCTAAGCTTAAAATTAAAATAAAAAAAATGCTTAATATAATGGGAGCGGTACGAAAAACGCTGTACGGTACGATATAAGGAACGAATCGTCACTTTTTTAAGGATTTAAGAGTTGGATACAGATATAACAAAAAGATATTTTCTAAAACCAGTTGAATAAGGCGAGATTTTAAAAAGCGAGAATAAAAATGCCGAAGCATTTAGTACAATGGGCACTTACATTGAAAGCGAGGATCTAAAAGTCTAGTTAAAAAAATTACAAAATATAAATAATTATATTTATGTAATTTATTTCTTTAAATTTAGGATTACCTTTGGGATTAACCTGAAAAGTTGTAAAACTTCTTAAAAGTCAATAGTTTTTCAAAGTTACACCATATAATTATTTTCAAACTTAGACCTGTGACTTATAAAACCACTTGAATAACTTTATAAATTATCGAATATAAATATGTCATTTTTAATTAATTTATTCATTAAATATACTTTCTTAACTTAATAATCATTTGATTGCAGTTTCGAATATTTTATTAACTTAAGATTAGCTTATGCCTATGTTATTGCAAAAATCCATGCAATTACTTCAATTACAAAGTAATTACTAATTAGTAGCAACATCATTATTTGTTTACATGTTATTTGTTTACATTATTTACTATTTTATGAAAGGTGTCATGTCATGACTTACAGTGTTAATTAAATTACAGAATTAACAAAAGCAAATTTTCTTTTACACCATAAACTTAAAAAAAAAAAAAAAAAAATTAAATTTTTATCATAATTAGTTGTTACTCGTTAGTATGTATAATAAATTTTGTTCGTTAAATACTAAAAATTAATTTATTTAATAAAGAAAATGGTATACACAAAAATTACACAATACCTACAAGTGTAAATCAAAGTTGAAAAAATTAAATTCACCACATTTATCATGTTAAAATAATTTTATATTCACCAATTATCGTTTTATTTAAAAAAAAATTATCGTTTTTTACAACAAAACTCAGTAATTTAATTTCTTTTTACAATTTTTTATTATTATTGTTATTATTATTATTATTATCGTTACTTGTATTAACTGTGAAGACTTGTTTATAGTGTTTACGTTTTGTGTTTTACGGTAAGCTTTTTTTTTTTAATTTAAATCTTATAAATACTAGTTTAAAACAAATACCGCTATATATAATATAAAAATAATGAAAAAACTCTTTCCTATTAATTTATTTAATATTATTTTAATTTTAAAGTGGCCATATTACGAAAATTTTAAAGGGGGACCAAAGAGCCCAACCCCAAAAGAGCTAGCTATATGGTAAAACTTTTTTATGGGTTTAAGATATATTTGAGAAACTTGGATTCAGAAAATGCTTTTTTAAGCTTTTTTCGAACCTCACCCACTTGCACTTGATATTTGCATTAAATTTGACTTTTTTTTTTAAAACCTCCATCAATCCGCCTTTAATTACCTGTCAAATGTTAAGTCTTCTAATAAATTCAAGTTACAAAAAAAACAGAAATCCGAAGATTAGTTTTAGGAATCATAAGTCAGATCACCGTATTTTAAAAATCATTGGTCTGTACTGGACTGGAATGGAATGTAATAGAAACTAAAACTGTTAAAATAATTATAAAAAAAAACAAGTCGCAAATAGTGTCAAGTTAGGTTGCATTGTCTACTATAATAACTCATACATTAAAATTTTTTATAATTTCTTAAATATTTCGTGGAGCTTTTAATGAAGTGAAATACAATTAACTATTAAAAATAAAATGAAACTTAAAGTTGGGTAAAATCAAAAAAATGGTCTATTTTTTTTTGAGAGCTTAAAAGTCGATTTTTAATGCTTTTTTTGCATTCATATCAGTCTAAGTTCTGATTACCAAGATACGAGTCTTCTAAAAATTATTATAAATTTTCAAAAATGTCTTAAATTTAGTAAATAAATACTTTCAATCCATGGAGCTACAGTTATTAAACCGTCATTTATAAGTACATTTTTCTTTGTACTTCTTTTAATTCAAAGAAAGCTGGTCACTTTCATTAATTTATTAATGATTAGATCTATTGATTAATAATTTGCTATATAGCATAAAAAAAGTTAACTTAGCTTTTTAATTTAATTCTAGTTTTTTGTTTGTTTTTTTTTTTTACTTTTTTTTCGCATAAAATTTGATGGTGTTTCTTGTTTTTAATTTTTTTTGCTTGTTTTTCTTGTTTTAATTCAACAGGTAAAGCTTTGTGATTGCATTTAATTTAAGGTTTGCCGCGCCACCTAGTTTTTTTGTCTTTTTAAATGTATATATATATATATATAATAAAAGTGTCATTGACTCAAAAATAAAAAAAAATTAAAACAAAAAACGCGAGGAAAAACATGTAATTGTAATAAGATTGTTTGTGTGTTCAAATTTTATATATTAGATATAAAATATAATATATGAGCCGTTTAGAAGTAAATATGAATAAGTTAATAAAATTAAATTTGATCATGTATATGTGCATATAGTATTCAAACTTTTAAAAGTTTGCTTAAATTCACCAATTACTATTAACTTGTCATAATTGATGCTTCCATTCAAGAAACTCATGGTTTTGATCTTTTTAAATGGCAAAAATTTTCTAATCGGGAGCTATGTAAGTGACTGAGTGTTCGAATTAAGATACCCATACAGACAGAAAGAAACAGTAAACATTGACTAGAATCTGATCAAAGTGAACAATTGCAACTTAATCAAATATTATTTTTCAGTTCGGCCACTTTATGAAAGCCCACTAAATCAAAGAAGTGAAAAAATAACAGTATTCTGAGAAATGGGCAGCCATGTGGAAGCCCATTGAATCGAATGAGTTAAGAAGTTAAAGTATTTTTAGTTTCTTAACACGAGTTTATATACATAATAATAAAATTATTTTATATATTTTTGAAAATTTCTAAAAATGCATTTACACGTTTTTGATTTTAGAGAAAATCATAATATGGATTTTATATTGTTGAAGATCGCAATAAATTCAATTGTTTTCTATGTTTATTATATTTTATTATTTTAAATATGGTATTTAAAGTGAAATCATAAGCGAATATAATTATTAATTAAATTAAACAAAAAAATTTGAGCATGAAAATGTCTATTATTATAATTATTTTCAAAACAATACTAAATAACTTTTAGCAAATGAAAAAAAAAAATGGAAAAGAAAAATTTATTAAACGTGATTATTTGCAAATTCTTAATTTAATTTACCTCTTAATGCGAAAAATTTAAATTAAAGTTTAACTTTTATAGTTTTCTTTTTTTATTATAGCAAGTATTTTAATCAACTGTAAATGTCAGTTTTATAATATTAAATTTAATTAAGTGCGATGTTATCTACAGTGAAAGATGTTTTATAACATAACATCAAACAAGATTTAAGACAATTCTGTAAATTAAAATGTTCAAAATCTTTTATCTTTAATATTAAAGTTTATCTATAATAATTAAAAAAAACGTTTCTCGTTGATTTCAACTATCAAAGCCTCTTAAAATTGGCATATTATTTGAATCTATTTATCGTTTAAAGGTAGGTACAATCAAATCTATGACATAGGTATTTTTAAGTGATTTACAATTGTTCTAAAACAGATCTGTGAGGCTTGTCTAAGTATTCAAAATCTCAATACTTTGCCAAATACAATAAATCCTTGTTCTAATAAGTTATCTCCCACCAATGTTGGGTAATTAATTTTATTCTTCTTCTTCATTCTTTGATCTTCCATAATTCCAAAAAGTTTTATTTAAACTATGAAAATAATAAATATGTAACTATTAATTTAGGATCCACCTCACTGTTTATTTTTTAGGAGATATAATAATAATTAGAGAAAGTTTAATGTAGTTTACGAAAACTTGCAATTAGTCCGCCAGAACAGGTGTTCGAGATTCTTCTACTTATAGTGTTTGTCACTGATAACTCTCCTACTTAATCTCTCCTACTTTTAACATGAGTTTAGGGTTAAGCCTTTAAAACAAAAACCTGTAATAGAAATTTCAAGGAAATATTATGAAGAGAATGAACATATGAATTACCAACTAAAGTGAATAAGTTGTGCTATATCATTTTTTGGGTGTCATAATCTGTGTTACGAGGTAACTCTACAATTTTTCAGTGTAAGGATAAGTATTCGTCGAATTTTTTGTTCTAACTTAGAAAAGGGAGATAACGGTTTTATAGTATAGTACAGGTAAGGACGATCCTTACAACTCGTTATCTTTAAAACATGATCAGCGACCAAACTGCATGACGATGACTTAGTGACGTCATCGCAGAAGTGAGTTTCTTAATAAGAGATGATCGTCCAAACAAGCCGGTATGATCGAAATAAGGTCAGCGTCCAAACTGTATGGTAATTAATTACTAAGTGTATTGAGCATTGATATAAGGATCGTTAAAAGTCGAATAGCTTGTAATATCGATATTTATTGTTGGCAGCGATCTTTATTATTATCTTTTCACATTAAGACTAGGTTTTAGTTTCTTTAAACGTTAAATATTTTCGAAGCCTCTTGTATAAGTTTTTATAAATACACAAATGCTAAATTATACGCGCCATCTATATTACTTTACACAAGAGTTATTATAATACGATATTAACTATTACGATAACATTATACAATTTTACGATATTTTTTATTAGATATGATCTGATCGGGGTTTAAACCTGAGACCTTACACTTTAAATGTCGGCGTCTTAACCACTACAGATTTTTTTTATATTAATTAAAGTTTTTTAATAATTAATTAAATTAAATAAATTAAAAACTATATTTCTCATATTGTCTCATACCAAAACCATATTAGGAAAAGAACAATATGGTGATTATTAATGAGAACTATAATTAAGGTTATGTTAATTACATTTTTTTGCTTTAATATTATCAGCCCCCATTTTATTCTATACAAAACAGTTTTTGCCTTTTTTTTTAAGTTAATTGAAAGCTTTTTTTTTCCTCCACAAACAACTTTTAATTTTCTACTCCTCTGCAAGTTTTCCACGTGATACTTTTGTAATGTAAAATGTAATAACGAACCTTTCACAAAATGACAAAAACAACAACAAATTAATTAACAATAATAATATTCACAATATTCATTTTACACCTACGTCTAATAATTATAAACTAACACAAATATATATTGGCAATTAATTTACCGGGGTCTTAAATTATAATATAAACTGTTAACTCAATTGATTATATGTTTTTATTTGTGTGTGTTTGTGTTAATTGTGTGTTCAAAAGTGTTCAGACAAAACTAACCGGCACAAAAAAAATGAAAGGAAAAAAAAAAAACAAAACAATAGTTAAAAATTTTTTAAATTTATTACTTAATTTGCTCAATAAATTCACAATAAGTTTTTTTTTTTTTAGTATCTAAAGATGAAGCTTTTTATTGAATTTTTTATAACTTCAGTCAATCAAATCAGTTGTTTGTCAGGAAATCGAATTAAGTTCAAAATTGAATATAAAAAAAAACTGTGCAAATTATGAAATTTTTGGATATTAATATAAATTATATTTATGTTTTTTTTTTTTTATGTGGCTTTAATGAATGACTGAAGCAAATAAAATTAAGAAATAGGTTATTATGTAATAATGAAGTTAAGTCAGGAGTTTTTTTTTTCTATTAAAATTTTTTTTGGTGATTTAATCAAAGGTAATAATTCGAGAATAGTGTAATTTATGATCGATCGTGAGAAAAGGGATCATTTTTTTTTCTAATAATTTAATATAATTTAGGTAATGTTTAAATCGTGTCTCAGTAGATTAGGGTTAATATTAAATGCAAAAGCAGAAGTAGAAGAAATTGAGAATATAATAAAGTGACAATTTTGTTGCAACTATTGTGAATTTGCTCTACTTAAGTTTTTATAATAGACGTTGGTTCCCAAGATTTAATGTGCAGGTTAATAAGGATTGGTTATGTGTTAACTAAAGAGAACCTAATTTAGTCTATTTAATTAGTTTAAAAATTGTAAATAATTGTGTGTAAACACAACATTGTAAATAATTGTGTGTAGAAACTAGACTATTAAAATCACTTGTTGTTTATTCCAGTTTTTGATAGGAATAACTTTTATATACACACTTGCCTTGAAACGAATTTTACTCTGAAAAATTATGTAGGCTTAATTAAGGTGGAGAGCAATTAGTCGGGATTTAGGATAATATGGGAAGCCAGGTGGGTTAGTTGAAATCTATTTAAGTTGGATTGACGCATGTTACAAACCTTAGCAGTTCTCACGATAAATGAGTTTCCATAATCAGTTTTACACCATTTAGAAATTTCTTTATTGTAGAAAAGCGCGCTTGTAAGTCAACTTGTATTGTGTTGGGATTATTTGATGGAAGGCATCTTTGAATTTAGTTCAAAGGAACAACTGGTAATTCTTACTATAAATGAGAGATAATTTTCAAATTTGTTGACGTGTCGTGCTTAGAGGTCTAAAAGTTTTCTAAAGTTTTTATTGGACAGATTGTAAATAACAAAATCGCCAACTCTTGGAAATTCAGTGGATTGTAAAAAAATTCCATATTTTTGCAGTTCTAACAACAAACGAATTGCTGTAGTCAGTAGAGTGCCACTTATGTAGTTCCCACGTAAATGGAATGAGCATTTGCTGCCACTCTTTGGCAGGCTGGAACTGTTTCAGAGGAAGCATCGGTGATAATTTTTCAACTGAGCAAGTGTCAATACCTATATAAGATATCTATAAAAAAGAAAAAGAGTTCAAGTACTACAAAGGATTTCAAGCCCGGCTACTGTATTATTCACTTTGCGGTCATCAATTAGACGAATGGCGAGTTTTTAAATTTGATCAAGAACATTCGAAGAAGTAGATGAGGCGATAGCCCAAAGATGTTAGTAATATTCCAACTCGGGTCGTATATTCGCTTTACAAATGAGAAACACGTCCTTAGAAGAGAAATACGATTTATACCTAAAAGGAAAACTCAAGCATTTGGTATTACGATTCGCTAAACCAAAAAATGAGCATTCCATATAATTGTTTGATTAAGCTGCATGCCCAAAGTGTTTAGGTAATCTGATGGATGCACTATTTCACTAAAAAACCTCAAATTTAGGTTATAATTGGCTTTCTTTAATTTTTCAAGTCCAATAATTAGTTTTTCCTGCAATATTTTCGCGAATGATTAAATTCAATTTAATAGTAAAACAATGCACAGGCCACAGATATTAAATAAGTTGAAAAATGTGTACATTTTTTTTTAAACGATGTGAGTACCAAAATTAAAATTAAGGTTTTTGTATTATCTTTAAAAAGTTAAAAGTACAAAGTTCAATTTATTAGGAATTTTCATTTTTAAACTTTCCATCCCACAAAATTTTAAATGTAATTATTGCAAAATAATAATTAAGATCGATGTGTGTTTTTTAATGCCTTTAGTATTTTATTTTGAAGCTGTAATTTGCCAGTCATTGTAATCAAAAATCGAAAATTTCACATTATTTATTTTGGGTTATTTCAAATCGATTTTTATAATATAATATTTTTGAAGAGACTTTTTTTCTTACAATATCTTTAAGATACTTTAAACACTTCCGTTTCATTATATTTGATTTGAAATCACAGACAATAGGTGTTGAGAGTGCTTCAAGCTTGAGAATTTTTTTATTTTGAAAAAAATTTTGCAAAGAAGCGTTGAAACAACTATTATTGGTAAATTATTATAAGTGTTGATTATTTAATGTGCCAAAATGAAATTGGTATTAAAGAAGATGTTATTTATTTAACAATGAATAAGTAAATGTTAAATGGTTATAGGATTATAAATAATTTGCAATTATAAATATTCGCACTAGCACCTCAGGGTTTAAAAAAAAAATTTTAACGAATTTTTAATTTTATTGTATAAATTCAATAGTATAGTAATGGTATTAACACCTGATAGATGGTATTAACACCCACATAATGTGGCGATGGCGAAAGTAAATATGGTTACTTTAATGAGAACTGGGATATTAAATATATGTTTTTTAAAAGCTACATTAATTTTTACCTTTACCTCGGGAAAAGTGAAGTAATCCAACAATAGAAAGGAGAAGAATTGAAATCTTTGAGCTCTAGGTGTATCGATGAGTACTGCGAATACATAGAAATCGACTAATACTGCTATTACAAATTTTAATGAAGATAAATGGAGAAAAATTGTGAAATGAAAATTAAGTTACAAATAATTTAAATTGGATTACAATAGAAATTGAGGAAATTATCAACTCGGTGGGCTGATAAACTACAAATTTTAATTGATAAAACAATCATCGAAAACACTTATGTTTGCTATAATTGCACAACATGGCGTCGAAATTGAAAGGACGTCCTTACATAAATAATACTCAATGTAATATTCCCACATTTTGAATGGGACTAAAAGAAAAAGAAGCTGCAGGTATATATAAAAATGAAAGGTCTATGAAATAACTAAAACAAGTATTTAGTTCGATCAAATTCCATCGGAGTGGAGATAGATAGTTCAAATAGTCATATAAATATTAAATTCAGTTAAATTTTTGATCAAGTCTAACTATTTACTTTTTGAAATGATTAAACACTTATAATGTGCTGCAGAACTTGTATCTTACAGAATTAAATACAACTTTTTACTGAATCCTCCATAAATTAAATTTCATGTATGTATTCTCATGTAAAAACATGTATTCTGTTGAGAAATTAACTTTTAAAGCATCCTTCTTGAATCTTCCAGAAGAGGATGCTTTTAAAGTTCTGTTTTTTTTATTGTAATTTAAACCCATAAAATTTCAAGGACAGTATTTTGCAGCCAACGAATTCGGACCAATGAAGTTGAAAATTTCGAAAAACATAACCTATAAGTATTTAACATAACCATAAGTTATTAAATACCTAACTGTATTTCCTTTACCTTTGTCATATGTGCGTTATCCATTCTGGAAAAAGGAATCGAAGACCTTCAATTTAACACTCTCATATATAATATATATATATATATCAATGATGTACAGGTATAAATGTATGATGTACAGGTACATATAAATGACATACAGTCAACTAATGAAAAAATAAGTTGCATAAAATACAGTTAAATGATAATACAGGCTTATGACTTGCTTTTTTAATGGATCCATATTTAGGCAGTTGAACTAAGGTTTTATCACTTCAAAAGTTTTAACATGAAATGGCCTTCATTTTTCTATTAACTTATTTTTATTATTTAATTACCTATTAATTAATACTTTCAGGATTATTTTCATGTTTCTACTAAAGTATCTTGGGGGTTTAGTTATAAAGATACCTCATATCTATATACGAGTATAGATAGATAGATAGATAGATGTCTATATACCTCAATTACCACCTGCATTTTTTACTAACAATATTATGAAACAATTTTTTTTTTTGTTAAAATAGAATTAGAAAGAAAAAGTAAAGTTTTAACCTAATTTTCAAATGAAAATATCATCATCTTTCTCTTTCACTAGGAAAAAGAAGAGAAGGGGAGAAGCCCTGCTAGTTTTACCAAAACAAAACAAGAAAAACAATAACAACAAAACAAAATGAGGAAAATAATTAATTTCCATTTAAAATTAATTTTGTATTTTTAAGTTTCAATATTTTTTTTTAAAATATCTCATCTATAATTAAATTGCTCAGATTATTATATACGTATTTAGATACGGAACAAATTTCGATATATCAAAAATAATTAGATGTAGAGTCAATTTTCAAGTTTTCGATTTTTATGTCTTGTGATTTTTGTTTTTTTTTTTTTTTGTGTAGTTTTGGGTTAAGAGCTTTCTAAAATGATCATCAATCATTCCATTATTACCTATAGCCTGAAGGTCTATTTAAAAAAAAATAATGTATATATAGATAAAATGTATTCATTCATTTATTTGAAATTTTCTACACCTATGCATTGTAATTTATTTTTTTTTTTCTTCATTATTTTTGTTTTTAATTTTTATCATAGAAAAAAATTTCACTGCAACAAGTAAGGCATAGAAAAAACTTATTACATCTATTTGTTTTAAAACTTATGTAAACTTAATTTTATTTTGTTAATTAAAAAAACATAAAAGTTTGTCAAACAATTACTTATTTAATATAAGATTAAAACAAAATTTATAATGCAGTAAATTAACTATTATTTATGACAACACGTTCTCACTTATTGCAATTCCACCTAAAAAGAGTTGCCACCCAAGTTTAAAAATTATTTTAAAGAAAGTTCGAAAGTTTGGTACGATGTATAAAACATTCCTACGAAACGAAAGGCAAAAGGGTAAGCATTTGGAAGAAAGGAAGTTGTCAAGGACCTTTGTTATGTTTTAGTGAAATTTTCGAAGTAAACCCTATAAGTCACATAAAATTCGGATAATATAAAAAAATCCTTAAACTTGAATAAAATTTAGTGAGAAAGGAACTTTTCCATAACCATAAGCTTTGGAAAACGAGCTGATTATAAGAATAGTTGCATCCACAATTGCAAACTTAGATTAGCGTCTCAGAAAAGGAAGTGGGGTATATATAATGCAGTTGAACTCGTAATAAACTTTGAGAATTTCAAAAGATTATGTAACTTTGAAAATAGAGTTTTAATCTAACGGCTAGAGATAGTGCCTTGACTTAGGCTTAAGAACCATTTCCTTTTCCTAAAGAAGGCCATGATTCGATAGTTGACTTTTGAACAATCGAAGAATAATAGTAAACAAGTGTATAGGAAGCTCTAGTTCATATAAAAGAAAAATAATTATTAACATAATTAATGAACCCTAATTTTTTTTAAGTAATAAACAGAATAATATTAATTTTATATTCAATTCCAAACATTCATATTAATTTTATTTAATTATTTTAAATTAATTTAAAAAACAAAATATTTTTTTAATTTATATCTTAAAATTAGATGACCTATTATGCCACTCAGCTTGGAATAAGAATATCAAAATAATTCATTATTTATAACCCATTCATTTTCAATGACATTAAGGTTATAAATGCACGAAAAACATTCAATAAAGCCTAAATTAGTTAAGTTTTTATTTTTAAAATTAATATGTAATACAATGGAATCATATATGCATAAATTGTAAATGTATTCTTGCTAACCATAAGGATATATATTTTAATTCTACTTTTGTTTGCGAGATTGTTTCTTTTTAAAAAAATTAATAAAAATTTATTTTAAAGAATCGTGATACCAGTGACAACTAGTTTTCAGTTTGAGATTTAGTTAAAAGCTCAGCTCAGATGTTAGCTACATATTTAGTAGCTCACAAGCTGAAATAACTCAACAATTGAAGAGCACTCAATAATTGGGCTACATTCTTATGAATTTTAGCTTAATGTGAACTTAAATGAATTCATATGATGAGCTGGCTCAAATGGGGCTTTATTCAGAATAAAGCAAAGTGCTTATGTCAACTTTGAGCTTTTCAAAATTCTTATTAAAACCCTTTTACTTAAACCTTTTAACAGTCTTTCAAAGTTAAGTTGTATTCATAATACCCCTTTCTTAATTTAATTTAAATTAATTTAGTTAAATAAAAAATAAAAATCTTCCCATACATGTTGCGACTATAAAACTTACAACCTAATAAAAGTATAAAACAGACAACAAAAGCCAAAATAAACCTACAAAAGACAACAGTATAACAAATTGGTTCACAATAAATTAGTGACGCTTTCATGTACTTAAGAAATAATTTAAAATTATAAAGAAAAAAAAAAAAATAATAATAATAAAAGCCAAGCCTTCTACATTTTTGTAGTTTTCTTGTATAGCCCATCGCTTTATCATATTCCATTTCCACTACTACTTAGATATTTTTTTTAAACTTGTTACTATTGCTATTGCTTCAAAGCTATGAGAATTTTTTTTGTTTTTTTTTTTTTGAATTTGTTAATTTGACACTTTAAAGCTTTTAAAAGTACCATCATACAGGTAATAATTTGCATTTTGATTCATTTCATATAATGGTTTTGGTTATTTTGAAAGGTTGCTGCTTTTGGTAAACCCTGAAAATCACGACAAACATTTTAATAATTAAAAAATTATTTTGACTGTGTATTATGGTGGATACTGATTTGTTGGTCACGTACCTAAAATTGTTTTTTTTTTTTCAATTCTTTTTGAACCTTTAGTTTTTTTTTTTGGGATGCAATGCGATTTTGTGAGAATCTCTGAAAAATTTTTCTTAATTATTTATAATGGATATTTCTGTTAGTCCGCTGTTAGATATTGAAGATCTTTAGTATTTTATAGGAAATAATTGTTTTTAAAAATAAGTTTTTTAATCTGAAAGCGGATTTTAAAGGGCCTAATATCTAGGTTATACTTTGAACAAAGCTGAAAATACATCAACCATGTAAAGTTGTCATTTGAAAAAGGAAACCCAAAATTTTAGGTGTGCTAAACACTTTTTATATCCGTATGACTATATGACCAAAGGGTATACTAAATTTGCCATTACGTTTGTGACGCAGTGAAGGAGTACGGTGAAGATATAGACTCAAGTGGATGGATCGGCTCAGAATCGAAAAGTAAATCGATTTAGCTATGTATGGCCGTCCGTTCCCAAGATAACTCAAAAAATAAAGGAGCAAGGATTTTGAAATTTTCACAAATTCGTTTTTATGCAATAGCCGTCATCGCTGCCATTTCCAAATCCAGCCATTTTGGTTTACGGGTTCGAGTACCTGTTGAAGCGGGGTATCTGAAATTTTGCCAAAAGTAGTTTAGTTGTATAGCCAAAGTTTCTACAAAATTTGGTTGGTCTACCACAGAAGGTTCGAGTACAACTCCTTCTTTTGTATGAGCATTACTCTATACCTGTTGAAGCTAGGTATCTGAAATTTTGCCAAAAGTAGTTTAGTTTTATGGCCAAAGTTTCTACAAAATTTGGTTGATTTACTGCTGTGGGTTCGAGTAGCTGCCATACAACTCCTTCTTTTATATGAGCATTACACTACACCTAATAAAGCTGTATGTTTGAAATTTTGCCAAAAGTAATTATCCAAATGATATAATGTTTATATTACGGTCATATGGGTATCTCAGAGTTGACACTGTCTACTCTACTACACCTCGTTTACAATAAAATAATTAATCCAAGACTTAAGTTCATGGCCTACCAACCTTTTATACAGGTATTTCGAGTGCTAGCCATTTTAGGAAAAGTTTCCTAAATTTGAGAGAAAGTGTATAAAAGTATATTTAAACAAGTCACAAAAGCTCAAATCCGACTTCAAGCATTTCTTTTATTTATTTATTTTTATTTATTTGTAGTACCATATAATAGAAAATGTTGTCTGGTATTATAAAAGTCCGTTGCCTATTTAGCATTTAGACTTCTTATTAAACTATTATAATATACACTATATTTTTTTATTAGATATGATGCGACAAGAGTTTAAAGCCGAACTTTTTGATTGAAAAGCCGCAACTTTCACCACTGAGCTATGGGTCGGATCAAACATTTCTATACATATACAATAAAAGCATAAAATTTAAGATACATTAGTATTATATATTTTGTATTTTAATTTATTAAAAACACATTAATATAGTAAACAAATAATTTAAATAGAATATTACAACTCACAGATATAAAAATAGTTTTTAATTCAAATATAAATTTATAACAAATAGAATTGCATCTTTTTTATGTAGATGGACTTATTAGCCTAGAAATTGAATAATTGAACTTGATACTGCAATGACAAAGTACCTTCCCTCCTTTTTCAGCATGTACTATACATAAGCTTATTACCCTATGACCATTGAATAGTAGAACACAAATAGAGGAGCAAAGGTAATTAAGGTAAAGGTAATTAAAAAAAAACACACACACAAATCTAATAAAAAAGATTAAAATAGTATAGGTATATGAGAACATGGAGTATTTAATCACATCTAACCAGGAAATTTGAAAAAAATTTAACAGAGAGTTATTGTTTTCCTTTTGTTCTAGAACATGCTTACACCTGAATTCTTACACTTTCCAAATGGTTAAATATAAAATTACACAAAAACCAATTAAAGAATTTTCCTCCCGGAAGTATAGAAAATGCAACTAATACTTTTTTGCAATGTCATAAGAAAATAAGATTTGTTTTTATTTTTAAGTGTTTTGTTGTGTTCTAAAGTATAACTACGAGTATATCGTATAGTTAGTAGTGTATTCTTTCTGGTTGAGAATGAATTAAGAGTTTTGTACGTTTTTTGTACTGTTAATTCTTCAAATAATAATGTAATAGTTTTTTTAATACCACATAATTAAATTTCATAAAATTTTTAATAATTTTTCCTATTTTTAATTTGTTAATAAGGCTTAGTAAGACTATGAGTAAAGATTTATATATGATGTCTATACATTTGTTTATACAAATATAAATTTTAATCCAGTTGCGTTCCTAAGATTTATTAAAAAACAGTTTTAAAATTTAACTAATTACAGCTTTTTGGATCAATTAACTTTGAATCAACTCGTGTAATTAGAGCTCTACAAAATTTTAATCGAAGGAAACAGCTTTTTTAACTAGAACAAAGTAGTGTGACATTTGCAGCAACGGTATGTTAATTACCGTTTCTTATTGTAAATTTTAAAAATTAAGCACGTATTAAAACTAGATTTAGAAACTAGAATAACCTCAGATTAGTTCAGTAGCAAATAGTATAGCAGTGATTATATGATACTAATTAAATGTGATAAGTGATAAGAGCGCCGATACGAGCATAGCGTAGACGATTTATATTGTTTATCGATGATCAAAGTCATGATCCAATATAAATACCTCTATTTAAATCATATATATAACTTTCTGCACTATGCTCTTATCAACCGCTCTTATCATTTATCGAAGCTCCAACATAAACGCACCTTTAGATATACTAGAATTTTCTTCCTTAATTATTTTACAGACAATATATTGGAATTTGTTAATTTTACGTATTCTGTTACCGTAAGATCACATTTTTTTTCTGATATTTCACTACTTGGGGACATATAGTGCTTCAACTTGACGTCTCCATTTATTTCTATTCAACGCCTTTGGTTTTCTCCTATTTCCAGGATATTTCGTATATATTTAATTCATCCAGCACCCTTCTTTTTCATGTTGTTCTGGGTCTACCTCTTGATCTTGATAGAGCATTCCAGGTTCGCACCATTTTTGTTATGTAATCTTCATTTTTCCTTAGTGCATGTTTAATCCACCCACATTTCCTACTGCTCATTTTCTTCACTATTGATTCTTTGTTTGTTTGTGTTCATAAGTCATCAGAACACGAATAGAACTAGAATATTCGGCATATTATTCTGAGATATTTATTTATGAAGTCTTGTAATTTATAATGAAGTTAGCGGGCAATCATGATTTTGACGCTTGCGGCTCAAGTAAAGCTTCGGAATAAATCTAGTAACTTAAAACTGTGAACAGTTTATATTATTAAGCAGGTTTGACATTAACATGACTTACCTAATCTACAAAAATGCTTATCATTGCAATTTATCCATATTTTTACAGTTATTATAGCTTCTAGTAGATACTTTAAACTTTTGGCTACATTGTTGAATTTGAAAACTTTTATGGAATGTGTCTGGCATACAATAAAGGGTTTTTAAGTTTTTAAACAATGTTTCGAATCAGTTCTGACAGAAAATCGTAATGCCAGCTATAATGAGATGTGATCTTAAAAATATGATCTTGTATAGCTGAAGTGGGTTACGATTTTAAAATAACCGTATTTAAAAAACAAAAAACTTGTTGAAGACCACTATTCTACCCTACAAATAAAATATATAGATATTGAGATATCCTTTACTTTTAGAAATTAGGATAAGATTTCCCGATTTCCAGATTTCCAGATTTTACTGTAATAGTTTTGTATAAATAATTACAGAATATCTAAGTTCCCTCTACTTAAATCAATAAAAGAGTATTTTTTTTTCTGAAGATATTTTTAAAAATTTATTTTGTAATTAGCAAAGAGACCATTTTTTTTTAATATTTTTTTTTGCAAATGGGATGAATAAATAAACATTAATAGACATTTTATATGTATGTTGTGGGGTCTGCATATGTCTAAATATAATGTGTTTTTTTTTTTACTTTTAGATCAATAATTGATTTCCTAAAATAACTTAATGAACTCCCAATAAATTAATGGAAAAGAAAAAGACTCAATAAATTTTAAATTTCCTTAATTAAATATTTGCTTTTTGTGTTTTTTATAGTTTTTTTTCTACTTTAGCAAATGGCTTCAATAAATTTGAAAAATTTATTAATGTAATATTACATTAAAATATATTATAAAAATAAAATTATATCACATTTTAATCAAATAAATTTATAAAGTGATAATGATCGGAAGAATGATATTTAATGAAATTCAGGAATTAAAAAAAACCATTTCTATTTATAAGAACAAAAATATGATTAGACCTTTTCTAATTGATATGTTTGACTTTTTTTAAGACGCTTTATGTCATATGCTATATTGCCATGCTTTGGTATTAGTTTAATGACTCTTTTCTTGAGGTTAAAGTAAACGTGGGAGCAAGAGCGTTCGCTCAAGATTAGAACCACAACAGTTTGCCTATAAAGATGAAGTCAAGACAGATCTGCAACACTCTATGTATTTCTGTGACTTCATTGAGGCATTGGTGAAATCTTGAATTGATGAACTTCTAGTTGGTTTTTTTGATTCGATAGTAGATACAAAATATGAAAAAGAAACGAGAATTCCAATGAAATCACACTAGAATGTCTGTTCTTACCAGGGTTAAGTGGATTCCAAGATTTGTGGAAACTGACGGAACAGCAAATAATACAGCTAATCATCACATAAAGAAAAAATAGCTAGATAGGAAGCAAACGCTAAGAAAAAGTAATACGATTCGATTGAAATCTTCTAGGTGAATCTTAAGAAGACTTAAATTTACTTGAAGAAGAATTGTAGAAGAAAAAGAAATTAAAGGAACTGGGAATCCTGTATACGAAGTGAGGCGCTTCCACAAAATAGAGTTTGATAAAAAAGCAAATCTAATAGGTTTGGGCGGTATATTAATGCTATTGATGGTTAACGGAACAACAAGTTAAGACAATAGTAACAATTATCGACAGTCGATGTGGTCTTCCAAGCATCTTAAACCGATTATTTGATCTATTAGGGAATATGATTCACATAATGAAAACTTGAAAATCATAACTTATAAAACTTATTTGGTTTTGGTTAAGCAATAATTTAATTCATACATTTTTATATGCGTATAAATGTAGAATCAAATCATATATTAAATTTACCATTATGTTTGTGGCACTGTAAAGATCAGATAGGAATAAAGACGCGAGTCGATCGCACGTCCGTACGATAACTCAACAATTAAAGAATTTTGGAGCTTTTTTTTAAACAAGAGCTGTATTGCTATAGGAAATGCAGCCAATTTACTCAACGTCTTGATGCTAAACAAAATATAATTGGTCAAGTGCAGGATGTTCGGATATCCCCTATACATTATATTTTCTTTTATACATAACTGAGGCAGTGTTCAATACGGTGATCTATAATGCGATCAAAATAGTTAATCGGACTGTAAGTAATTAATCTAATGTTTATATAGGGTGGCGCAAAACGACCAATATGTTTTAAATGTTTAATAATTTTTTAAATTTATTTATATTTTTTTTATTTTTATTTTAGAATTTTTTTTAATAGAACTTGGGGAATTAGAAATGGAACAGTACACAACAGAACAGCGATCAAAAATTATGAAAAGTTATGGAAAATGTACTGGAAAGAGCACGAATGTGCGAAACCGAAAATGATCACCACTTGCGGGATATAATCATACTTAAGCTAAAAATATTCCCCATTAATATACTGTATAACAAAAAAATAATAATAATAATTAACCATTAAATAAAAAAGTTATTAAACATTCAAACCATATCGGGTCGTTTAGCGCCACCATGTATTATGACCGTAAGTGGTTAGTTAATGTTAATTGTATAGTCGTACGTGTATCCTAGAGTTGGTACAGTCTACTCTACACTCGTTCTCATTTTAGATATTTCCCATTTTAAAAAACTTAAAACTTTCAATATTATTTCAAACAAATATAAATCATATTTCAAAATTAATATCATAAACTTATTTCCTCATGCCATAAAAACAAAATAATTTATAATCATTTTTTTTAAATCATAACTCTTTTTTTTTTTATCGAACTATAAAAAACACAAATCGCTTCATAATTAAATGAAGAAAATTTTATAAAATATACACTTCCTTCTTTCTTTTGATATTAATTACATGTATGTATATAATGTTATTTTTGATTATATAATGCTAAAATGAACACGTGCCAAAGTAATCTGCCGCAATTTAATTTCTAAAGCGAAATAAAGCAAAATAATGCAAATTATAAAAAAGTTTACGGCTTGCAAAGAAGTGCCAATACACATTAAATTTACATATGTATTATAAAAATAATGGGTTTATATATATATATACACATATACGTATAATATAAAAGAAAATCTAGAACTTTTTCCGGAAAAATTTTTGTATTATAATTATAATTCATTTAATATTTGATTTGTTATTAAATACTATATTTTATAACACATGAGTTACTATCGATTTTATATCATCCATTCTTTCTTAAGTTTCAATTACGTATTTCGTATATTATAATAATTATAAAGTAATTCTAACAGATATAGCAACAGCAACAACAACAACACAACAATAACAACAATAGCTACAACAACAACTTTTTACTTAATTTGTATTTGCCTTCTTCTTTTAAAATTTAATCAATATCAAATAAATGAATAAATTACAAATTGATGTCTGGTTGTCGGTTTCAAGGTATGTGTATATGTACATACCTTGTATGTATTTATTTTGTAATTGAACACCATTACATATATACATCATATAATATGAATGAATTTTGATCAATCATTCATTCATTTAATTATTCTTTCAGTATACCTATAAGGTTTACCCATTTATTAATTTGTTAGAACTGAATATACAACTGATATAGAATTTATATTGAAATCAACAGTCTACGTTCATAATACGTACGACAAGTAGGCAATGCAAATCTTACGTCCATGATTATATTGTTTGTTAATTCTTTGATGTACTAAATTGTTGAGATTTTTAACTGTAAAACCGTGTAAGCTATCATGTAAAAGCTGATTTAATCTAATCATTAAAAGTTTCTAATCACGGTAATTGCAGGTGATACATGAACTAACTTAACATTTCTAAAACCATAATTAAAAAACATGTCATTACGGCTTAAAATTTTTGAATTGTTTTAAGAACTCACAGATGAAGTTCTACAAATTTCATTTAAGTATTAGAACAAATCGAAAATTCAAAATAGTAGTTGTTCAGGCAATGCTTACTGATTAATCTAGGAGTGTTTGGAAAAACGAAACACTTCTTATATATTTCTACTAACTAAATATGGTTTAAGTGAATCTTATAAAATCAATTTATTTATTATTTATAACTAATCGAAGCCTTTATAATGTCTATAACCTACAGAAAGGATTACACTGATTAATACTGTAGTGACCTAAATTGTAATGTGTATTTATGTGTATAAAACACAACATTTTAAGAACTTAGATTTTCTTACGTCGAATTTGTAAATAAAATTGGATTCAAAAATCACTTAGAATCTTACCTATCGGTTATTAGAAATAGTACGCATCTGTTAAAAATATATTAGCTAAGAATCTATGGAAAGTGTCTTTAAGGCGAAAATTGTATTTCTATTGAATAGGCGCTCAGTACAAAATAGGAATGTTTGAAGAATGAAAAAAAACGTGTCCGAAGCTATAAGATAAGTATTCGAATAAGAATTAACGTTTTGAACCAGGAAAATACTAAAATTTTTTTAGCTTATTAATTAGTAAGACCCTATAGAGGTAAAGCATTATTCACAATTTTTTTAATATTTTCGCAACGATAATACGTTTTAAATTTTTTGTCAAAATATATATGCATCATATTACGAAAGTCAATGAACTTAATTGAAATTCTAAAAATTCTCACATAGAATTTAAATTAAAACTAATTAAGTTAAATAAAATATTTTTGGAGCAGATGCACAATATGTTTAATATTTTTAAATTTTTTTCCTAAAAAATTTGTTTTATGCTTAATGTACTAACTACCATTAAAGGTCTCTAAGAAATTCGACTTTTGGTAGACAAAAGTTTTTCCGTTGCCACTATAGTTAAATAAACATAGCTATCGCTAAAACGATCTGTGAATTGAGTACTATGTATAATTGCTGATAATGTTACCCTACTCTAACTACAACAATAATTTCAGAACTTCTGAAGCCAGTTACTGAATGAAGCTATGATTCATTTTTGGTATGCCTGAATAATTGAATCATGGGTGTTGGCAGATGCAAAAGCAAGTAACAATCTAGATTTGCTTCTAAACTCTAAAATACATAGCCTTTCGATAGCCTAACGAAGCTACTGAATTGTTTATTGACCCAATTAAGTTTGAACTCAAATTACATTTTTTTTAAGGTGTTCAATTTTTTTTTATATGAAATTTGATTTGAAAACAAAATCTCATTCATAATTTTCAAGTAAGAATTTTTTTTGCATAAATTTTTTTTTTTTTTTTAATTGAAATAGAATCCAATCCGGATGAAGGCAATGTAAATTGCATGTATCAACAGATTTGTTATTAATGAAGTAAAATATAATAAAAAAAAAAGTTATGAAATTTTTAAAATGATATTTGAACCTCTATAATTTCCGTCTTTTGATGAGCAGCTTCCTTTTCCATTAGTACTGCATTAATTACATATTCATTTCTTATGTAGAACATATAAGTTTAAGTACTTCTGCATATAATTCTATATAAAAATAGTATGGTAAATAACCGAAAGGTTCTAATGGAGTCTAAAACATATGTTTAATTTATTTTTTTAATGGAAGAATATAAAAGGAAATCAGAAATGATATAATACTGAGTACTGGAAGAATAAATGTTTTGTTACGTGCTGTAAGGCTCTTTCTTAAAGAAGTTGTTTTGTATCCGTTTTTTAAGTATTATAGATTTTGCTAAAAGATGTTTTAATAGTTTAAGATTTAATTTACATATCAGATATACTATATTATTATTAAAATCAATATTTCCATTTTGTGTTAAATGTATAATATTATTATCTTAGGATTGATTTTATTTTAATGAATAGGTGCTATTTTACAATAGAATTTGTTATTAAAAGTTAAAGAAAATTGAATAGAGGAAGTCAAGGGAATATTTTCAACTATTTAAGTATTAATATTGTGTGTAATGGGTCCATTAGTAGAATAGTCTAAGAGGAGGCATTCAACAAAACGTTATTTGATTCGAAAGGTTTCGAATGGTGTAATTAATTGGGTCACTTGTCAGAAATCCCATGGGACTTTTAACTTATTCCTGCAACACAAAAGCTCTGAAATAAATACAAAGTCAAAAATTTCATAGGACTCTGTCTCTTTCAGGTAAGTTCCAAGTTCCATTAGACTTCCAAAATAATATGTATATAAAATAATTTTAACAGAGATATTTAACTCAGGTACCAATAATTTGTTAGGCGGCGTGATATAATATTAAAATTCTTTCTTTGCAATTAAGTGCTTAGCAACGGCAACTTACGAGAGAGTTCAACCGTGCGTACACAACGGTAGACCACGCGTCGTTCGTGATGGTAGCATGCATACTCTGATCGTATATCGCAAAGACTCGGCATCACCGATGCGGGAAAAAGCTTCGAATGAAATTAATTTTTAAACATAATTAAGTTGTAAATACATATCTGATAAAGGGGTATAGTCATCAGAATATGCAAAACGTGACGAAGGATCTATGTGAAAAAGATTACGGTCTATTGTCTCTATTAAAAATTCTCATTACAGTTCATCAATGTCGGCATTCATTCTTTGTTTAATTATCTTTCTCGTTTAATTTTAATTCTTAGCTGAACTCCCTTGTCATCATAAACGGGGTTGATTGTGGATTGATCGATTTTTAAAAGAATACCATACGATTGGAAAATTTAAGTGATTAATCCAAAGGTAATCTCTAATTTCATATCCCAATGCAGGTATATTTAACCAATCTTCTGTAATGTCTATAAATTAGAAAGATCACAATTATTTGCCACAAATAATAACCAAATTGGAATTTGAAAATGAAAATGTGAGAAATTAGAAAGGATTAAATGCTATTACATGAAATAAATATAGTTTTAAATAGTTTTTCTTAAATTTTAAAATATAAAAGTTTAATAACTTTAAATTTCATTATTTGAATTTTTTTTTTAACAAGATGTCCTAGTCAAGGTGTGAATTAAAAAAATATCTAATATAACAAACTTTAAAATATATAGTTATAAGCTTGTGCAGATATTACAAAGAAATTGTATATATTATCTTTTCAAAGTCATTTTTAGTTTTTTTTTATGTCACTTTCATGGAGTGAAATGTTGACATAAAGAAAAGCAAAAACTTCATATAACATAAATGCAAAAAATTTTTAAAAAAGAAAAAAAAAATTCTTTCCCCCTGGATATGTAAACAAATGCAGTTAAAATTGTATGTATTTATATGTTATTAAGTTTTCAACATTTTGCCGGCAGACATTCAATCGAAAATTTAATTAGATACATTTTTAGATACAAAACCCAGAAGAAATAATATCCCCATTCCACAAGATAATATTTGAGTCATGCAAGTTGTTTCTGTATCTGTGAGTTATATTTCTTAAAATAAATTATTTATTTATATATACTACTGGGGGCCTCGGTGGTTTAGTGGATAAGCATTTGGCTTACTAACTGAGGAAGTACGGGTTCGATTAACGTACAAGTCATGAGTTTTTTCAAATTGAAAAAAGAATTATTGAAAAAATAATTTTTCTTTACAAATCCCCATGGTGACCAAATATAATTTAAATATAATTTAATTGTTAATGTTCATATGTAGTATGTCTCATCGTTACTTTTCAGCAATTTTAGGTACGCAGGTTAGGTACCGTTATTAAGGTTCGGTAGGAGGTTTTTTTGTGAACATGAATGAGCAATGAACATGACTATTTCAAGTGTTTTTTGAAGGTTGTTTCCTCCCTTAAAAAAAACGGTATAATTATAGAGGTTATGCCTTTATTTCTGTGTAATTCTAGTATTGTAGTTGAAACTTGTCGAAATCCTGATACATTATTTTTAACTCCTGAAGAATTTTATCTCGAATCCTTTGAACCAACTTTGTCGGATTATAAAACACTAATTGTTTAATTTTGAACTCTTCCAAGTTAAGTAAAACAAAATAAATAAATAATCAAATAATTAAATTACTAAATCGACAGGAATGTAAATCCAATAATTTCCAGTTACAATGCTTGTTATACATTTCAAGATCTAGAGTCTAGACGTATTTACTATACTTCTTTTCTGGGTGTGAAAAATATCTGGGTGTAAAAAACATCTTATTTGTATACTGATCTTTATATAAGACTTTAATGGGGACTCGATGGTAAAGTTCTTCACTTCTTTACATGTATATGATAAAGGTCAGTATACAAATAACAAAAGAAGCTTCATTTGATTATGTTACTCTTAGTGTTAAACTGGTTTCCTTATGAGATTTTTTATTAAGCAGAAAAAAATATTTAATAACTGATAGAAATAAATAAGTACTTAATAACACCTCATATTAATAAACTAAGTTGACTACTACAACTGATAGTTCTAAAAAATTAATTATATTTTTTACACTTGTTGAACTTTTGGTTTACATGTTGGATCCCTTCTGGACCTATTTTATTCTTATAAATTTTAAATATAACATAGGAATTCTGCACACAACTAATACATAAAAATACTAGTCGAAGTCCTAATAATATGAAGAATCAATCGTCTTAGATTTAAATATATACAATTTTATTTCTCATAATATTGTAATCATTTTATATTTGAGTTATATGGTATTTTTCTATATCTGTGAGTTATATTACTAAATTTAAATTTTTATTTTGTATTTGTTTATATTATTATGTTAAGGTATATTTTATTATTAATATAGAATTACTAACTATTGATTGAGTCACTAATTTGATACCTTAATGCCATGTGGTAACTGAATCCAATCAAAACCAAATCAATGTTATTAACTTTTACAGGGAATCGAACCTGGGCTCTCGAATGAAAGGTTGGTATTCTAACCACTAGCAGAGTCACTTAACCGATTGAATAACATATTGCAGTTGATTACAAAAAATACTTTAATAAAACCTTAATCTCTAATCTTTATTAAAATATAGTAGTAAAATATTAAAACTGTGAAACGCCATCTTTAAAAAAAATAGTTGAAGTGTTGTATTTTCAGAAAAATTATATCTGACTAACCATATTATAAAAAATAATTTATATTCATATATAAATAAAAAAAAAAAAACAAAAAAACTTTTTCATTCATCTTTTTATAACAGAATTTATTTTACAGGTGTTAAGTAAAAGTTCAACATAACAGTTCAGTAAACATATACGATACAATTAACTGCAACAAAGTTATACCTATTATATTTTTTCGTTTTCTTTGGTTGAAAGGAAAAATAATAAAAAAAAAAAAAAAAACAAAAACAACAAAAAAATCTAAACAACATAAGTTGAATGCATGTGAAAGAGAAAGTAAATGGATGTTTGTGCATTTAAAAAAAAATTAAAGAAGAAAAAAAAAAAAAAAAATTAAGTCAAAGAAAACAAGATAAAAGAAAAAAAAAATATGAAAGAGAAAAAAAAAAGCTGATTTATGTCCTCTCAGTTTTTAAAAGGGCTTTTAAACTTGCTGTACATTGCATAAAAATAATGATACAACATTTTGTTTTTGTATTTGTGTTTAAGACATTTTTGGTTTGTCGTTCATTTCATTCACTAGTTCACATAAGATTATGTTATTTTCAGTTTGTATTTCTTTTAGTTTTTTTTTTTTTGTTTTTCAACTTTAAAATTAAATTTTTTTTAAATGGTGTAAAAAATTTTTATAAATATTGTTTCTAATTTAATTTTAAGAGTAATAAACTTAAATGTTTCATTATATACAAAGAAAATCAATTATTAAATCACCTAGTTAATTTTAATGTTTCGACTAATTTATTGCAAAATTGCATGTTAATAATTAATTCCTTTTATTTATAGAAATAATGTGAACTATTGTGAATGATTTATGTTTATTTTTAATATTAATTTTCTAGCTATATTAAAAGCTATTGAGAGCTATTGAAAGCTAATCAATTTGGAAAAGATAAAATAAGTATCTCAATATTTTAATATTAAAAGCATGTCTAAATTTTAATCACAAGACTAGAATATATAAAACATTATAAATAAAAAAAATCAAAGTTTTTAGAAAAGGACAGTTCCTAAATAGAACAATATTTATATAAATTATAGAATAGAATAGACTAAAATTTATTTCATAGGTCTAATGAACTTTTAAGGTTTGTAAAGCTCTCAATATATTTTTTTTTAGATTTAACATGATTTACATCTATTACGTTATTTCTACATTATGTTAATGAGCTAAGCCCTATTGTCAATTATGTCTGAGAAAGGGAAATTTTTTAGAATAAATCCAAAAAGCCAAAATACAGTATTAACTGTATATTAGAATAAATATAAAAAGCCAAAATACAGTATTAACTGTATATTTACTTGATCTAACCATTTTTACAATGGTTAGAAATGGTAAAAAATCAATAATATTGTCGGTATTGCGCACTGAGTCTCCGCCAGGAATCTTTGATCTCATATGTTAAATAAGAGCCTTTCGTTGCTGTGTTGAGATAGATCTTCAAGAATATGCTGTATATAGTAATGAATATACTAGGATCGCAAGAACAACTTGGAGGGTACCAAATTGGCTTTCAAAAAGATAACTGGGATGACCATTTCTGGGACGCATTAATTCACTTCTGAAACTTACTGTTTTCGGCTAATTTTAACGATAATGTACCATTTAAAGATCGTTGGTTTGATTTCTTTAAGTTTGCTTTAGAAAGGCTGGTTGTTCCATCCGATGTTTTATTTTTCCCATATGATGTATTCATAACTTTTCCCCCTTTTTTACTCTATTAAGGAGTATAGGGAATTCACCAAGTCTATTTAGACTAGGCTTCTGTAGCTATTGTATAAGATTATGAATGCACAAATGCTAATTTTGTACGCCATCTGTCTGTGTTATTTATATAGTTTTATTAATTTTTATCTTATATTACGATATTAACTATTACGATATAATTATACAATTCTACGATATTAGATATGACCTGACTGGGGTTTGAATCTGAGACTTCCCATTTGAAAAGCGGAGTCTTTATCACTACGCCATTGATCAGATAATTTATACTTACATGCATAAAAATACATGCATATAATAGGTTTTTCTAAGGAAATTTAGCATGATCTATCATCTTCAAAATTACTCCAGGTTCAAAAAATTAAAATTGGAGTTGTCCCAAAATTTGGGAATTTCTTGAAATTTTATTTAAACGAGGATTTCATTGACAAGGATCTAACTCCTTTTTAAAAGTTTGTTACAAACAGATGAATATTTTTAAAAGTTTTTTGAAAATGTGTTCATTTTATCAAATCTCAATTCTTCAAAATAACGTTTATTGGATCTATTCGTAGATTTGTATTTAGAGTTTCAGTATATCTGATTGCAAATTTGAATAAAAATCGGGAAATAAAAGTTATAAGCAAAATATAGAGTAATAAATTAATCCATAAGAAAAGAAACAGGGTTTTTCTAAAGGGTATGATTATATAATCTGCTTCAACTTCTAACTTCCACCAATTAGATAGGAGCTCTAATGCAGTATTTTCACATTTTGACAGTTTAAATTTCAGTTATTATGAAATTCAATAATTTATGATATCACAAGATTAAAATTTTTTAATTAAGTAAATTAACTTTAAATAATTGTTCAATTTCATTTACATTATCAATTTAAAACCTAAATTATCCGATTGACCATGATCGTTATGATTGAATTGTTTTTTTTTTTTTAAATAAATAGTTGTAATGTCAAAAAAGAATTATTTGATTTAAAGAGACCTCCTTAACTTTAAGATAAGCTGGTTTTTATCACATATCCGTTTTTGGTTTCAAAAAAATTAAAAATAGTATTAATTGTATTCACAATAATGAGTATTAAATGCCTCAAAATAAAATAATTCTTCCATATCATCTCAATTTTATGAAATATTTGTTTTTTTTTTTGTTTTTATTTTATTTTAGCCCTGAACCTTGACTTAAGATCACATATTCCAAATAACAAATGCAGGCCATATATCATTTCCATTTTCAAAAAATCAAGACTATTCTTATCATTTTGTATTTTTTTTTGTTTTAAATTAGTATTAATTATTAAATACATTCATCCCTAAATTTATCCGTTGCGCGTTCTGAGAATTATTTATTACGGAATGTGAATGCGATTCGTGTAAAATGAAACTCAGAACTGAATGCATTCAGTTGTTGTTTTAAAGTGAAACCACAGACTAATATACTATAGTATATTAGTCTGTGGTGAAACGGTTTTAATTCAATTTGTAATTTGAGGAATCGTGTAAAAAAGAGAATTTTATAAAACCAATATCTCGTAAATCGTGGGATGAATGTATTTGAAAAATCTCAATGTGAATAGTTTTATTTTATCGTTTCTTTTTATTCGCGTTCGTTCTCCATTTCCAATTTTTTTTTTTTAAATTATGTCATTTCAGATCAATATTTGTTTGTACTTAAGTAATGTGAATTCATTTTTGTTTTAAAATATTTTTTACATTAATTCCTTATGGATTTTTGTGATATGGGATCACTTTGAAAAAATATATGCTGGGGTGATTAATTTAATTAACGTTTACGATGATACTGATAATCATAATACCGATGATGATAATGATGTGATGCATTTATCAGACCATAAATATTTATTTGTATTCCCTTGTCGTTCTTTTTACTTTTTGGATCTCACATTTTTTGGAGGCCAAAATGTCAATCTATTGTGCATTTTAGGGCATAAAAGAAAAACAAATTACTGGTTTTGATTATTTCATTTTTATTTAATTTTATACCCGCACTGAAGCACCGTACACAACTAGCAGTAGCAGAAACAATATTCGGCATATTAATAAAAATTTAAAGACAATATAATGTATTGTAGTAAATGCAGTCATATGTATTATATATAGCGATCTTAAAAGATTATATTTTTTGGGTACTTGATGAAAAGATGTATTTATATATATATACATATATAAAAAACATATATATGTTATAAAAATGTGAAGTGCATTGTGAAGATTGAAATACTATCAGTTTAAAAAAAAACACTATATCGGGAATGAAATTATTTTCTTATATTTTTTTTTTTTTTTTGAAATGACATAATCTGACATTATGTTGTGAAGAATCTAATAGAACTCCAGTAGTTTTTAAACTGTTTAAGAAATAAGAAAAAGGTGTAAGATTATAACTGCAATCATATTTAGAAAATTTAAAATCAAAAATATTTGACTTTGAAATATATGATGTGTTGTGTGTGTCTTCCAAAATTGAAAACATTGGTGTCGGCATATGATCAAATTCTACTTCACTGCTAAACACAATAGTAGAGATATGTTGAGTTTTTCATATTAAGCGCAAGCGCATGCAGCAAGATTATACACTGAAATTAAAATGGCAAGGTGTAGAAAAACTGGTGTGACTCCGGAATAACGATTTATTTTATCATTCAATTTTTCCCATCCGTCATAATCCAACATGCCAAATATCCTAAACCCAAATACCAAAATCCTTTCATATCCCCATCCTCACAACCAAACTGTACATTTGCAACACAGGCCCCATCCTAAAATTTGGTTCCAAAAAAGTCGTGGTTTTGGGTAGGAATCACACACTACCTATCATATCATTAATCATAGCACTTTTGCTAATGGGTGGTTTTCGAGCTTTCCACCGTCCCTCGACAGATTTTTTTTTACTCTATAGCCACAAAACATGTTTTTATGGATTTGTTAAGAATTAAGTTCCTAAAATAAAAAAAATTTACATTATTCTATTATTTAACATTATATTCTATTTGTTTAATAAGTTTCTAAAGTGAGGCTTGAATTTAATAGGCATCTAAATAACAAACGCAGTTGGTTTTTGATAAACGTCTTCGAGAACCAAACTAAGCTACTAAGAAGACTTATGTTATAGATGTATTACCCTCAATATGAGAGAATTTATTTTCTGAATTTAAAAAAAAAGCTACAAAAAGTTTGGGAAACATTAAACAAATTACTTTAAAGATTTATTTAGGGATATGAAAATTAGCTAGCTACCGCCCGCACATTTTGTATATTATTGTTGTGATTGTTTCATAAAGATTTGTTAAAGTATTGATAGTTTTTTTGTTAAACATTTAAAAATTTATTTTTATTCATTTTGCTTCTGTTATTATGTGATCTATTTAATGAAGAGTCTAAAAATGAATTATTTGGAAAAGAAATTAAAAGTTTTTATTATAATTTTTTTTTTTATTTTCAATGATTCCATAATAAGATGCACTTTTAAACTTTTTATGACTTGATTTGTTGCCACTTTATAACTTTAATTCTAAAGTTTTTTTTTCTTGGAATTAATTGTCATCTTCTTGAATTGTTGATCCATAAATTATTGATTAAGTCAAATCCCATTATATAAAGGTTATAGGGGAATAGATAAAATATAGATGGCGCTTTTTTCTAATCTCTTGGTTTCTATAATGGAGATATTTTTGATGATAGTGTATTTAATAAATTCAAAAGTGCATTTAGAAAATTGAAACATATTTGTGAAAGAAAATTTTTTAATTTAATAATCAAAAATTGGATTGAAGTGAATTTTAATTTGAATTTAAATATTATTAAAAAAGTTTAATAGAATGCAGCCGCCTAATTTTTTAGCTTTATCATAAAAGTTAGAAGATTAGGCATAAATTAATTAAAATTTTGTAAATATAAAAGTTAGAAGATTAGACATAAATTAATTAAAATTATGTAAATTATATAATTTTGTATATTTGTGTGCTAGGCTTAAAATGGAGTATAAAGCACAAATTTTAGCGGGAGTCTCTATTACGAAGCTGGGACATATTGATAAACAGAGCTATTTGTGTTGTAAAATATCCCATTGTCATCACAACGTTCATTTCACTCGGTCGTCGACGCACAGTTGTGTTACAGACCCTTTTTTATAAACATTTTGTGGGAGCAAACAACTGTTCTCAAGAACTGAACAATTAATGCCTCCACTCAAAGTTTTTCAACGGAAAACAAGAATGGCAACAGAAGCCCATACCTACACTGTTCAACTATCTAGGTGGCGTAACTCGGCTTATGGAAATTTGTTTGTCATTGCAAGTATTAAACCCTTTTCCATCAAATGTCTTCCCTAAGTTGGTAATTTACTATACGACTTACTTAAATTTAAGAACATTAAAATCTCTCCTCAAAATACCTCAATCAATTTTCCCCATCCCCCGTTGTTTTTATATAAATCAGTAGAAAACAAAACCACCCCCTATTACAGAATTGAGCTGATTAATTTGATAACAAATCAGTATTGATGTAATCATCAATATCATTTAATTTTAGAATTATTTCCAAACTATTTAAAATAAAAAGTTACAGTTGAAAAACAATTTTAAAGTAAATTTAATTTTAAAATAATGGTATTTTTCCATATTAAAAAAAAAAGAAACTTTCTTTAGAACATCCCACAAATAAAATGCTACTGAAGTACTGAAGTACTTGTTGAAAATTAAAAGAAATTTTGGCATAGATCCAGATTTTTTGTTCTTTTCTGGAAAAGTAAAAAAAAAAGGATTGGCTCTAGATTTTATTACCGTTATATACTTTTTAAATTGTCCCAATTTTTATATTGTTTATTTTGATATGACGATTCGTCGCCTAAATAATGGTTTAAATTTGGTCGTGTGCCAAAAACCCTTTTTTCTTCTATGTGATTGTGATTTCAAAGTGAACATTTGCAATTAAAGTTGAAAACTTCTTTTTTTTTTGCTTTTGTGTAGATTTTACATAAATGGCTCGTATTTTAACTTAAATATTTATTTATTAAATTGATTTTGGATCGATATTGAAAACAATTTTAAAAAAACTAATAAAGTATACATATATTTAAATTTAAATCAGTTCAATAAATTTTTGTATATAAGTATATTTGGTAATTGTAGGCGACAGGCTGACATATGAATTATATATTTTAAAAATGTTTATATTAGGTAATTTGTTTTTGAAGAAATTTTGTAAATAAAATTAATATATATAATATTATTTAAAATTATAAGTAATTCAATTTGGTATGATTAACTATTAGTTTGAACCGGGTTGAGTTTGCAATCTCGGTATAGTAAATCTCTTTTTCACAAAATCTCGTTTTAGAAAATCTCGTTTAGAAAATCTCGTTTTTCGAAAATCTTGTTTTAGAAAATCTTGTTTTTAGAAAATCCCTTTTTTTTTATATTCTGGAAAAAGGTGATAATTCTGGTTTTGTATCCAACTCAAAAATTCTTAAAAACCAGATTATTTAATTAAAAAAGAGATTTTCTTAAAAAGCGAGATTTTTCAATAAAAAACAAGATATTCTAAAACGAAATTTTCTAAAAACGAGATTAAAAAAAAAAGATTTACTAAACCGAGATTATGGAACGCTCCCGTCTGAATCTAAAAAAGAAAAATTGGGACACATAACATTTTGTAACAGAAGTTTTTCCTCCACCAAGGTAGAAACATGTACGGAGGCCGATTCCTCTGAACCAATTATGCGGTCGCAGTGCTCTGTTGTCCTGAAGGTAATAAATCGATCATTAAATTCTCCTTCTTTTATTTTTTATTTTAGAAATCCTTCTTTTATTTCAACTACATGATAAAAAAGACTTAATGTACTTTGGAAGACATTAAATTTCTATTTAAATTTGGAAATCGACTATTTTATAGTTATTAGAGAATTTATTTTTGGTTAGTTGGTTTAAGTAAATGTTTCGTGCCCCAAGTTGTGTATTAACACCATTCTACTTCCATTTCCATGAATACAAGGTTTATATTTCTAGCGTTTAGAAATCGTACCATTTATGTAGGATGCTCTTCTGTTAGATGCTAGAACTCAACGATACAAACGAATTTATGACTAGCAAGAGTTACTCTTCCTAAGTATCCACTAAGATTAAAAATTGTGAAAGAGTCGGAAATCGTCCTCCTCCTTCAATTAGGCTTTTAAACCAAAACCACTTATTGTGTACTTATCAAAGTTTAATAATAGTTTAAACGCTTTTATACCTCTGATTCTACAGATTCTTTTTTATTTAATACGATATAAGATACGACCCAAATAAGAGATGTAATCAACTGTAACAGAAAGTATTGCTTTATGCATGTTTGTCTGTTATGATAAACTTATCATTGACTACACTTTATTCCTCCATCCTTTCTAAAAACTTTCTTTAAATCTTTCCAGTACAAAAAAAAATTACTTAATTTTTTGCAAAATTTAAAATTATAAATTTTCTAATTGATTTTGCTAAAAGTTTCGAATACAAACATTTATATTAATATTAATTATAAAAGAAATTCATTTCCTCTGTAAGTGTTTTTTTCACCTTATTTTTTTCAGATAATTTTCTTTTGAAAGTATTTAATTAAATATTTATTTTTATTAAATACTAAGTTAAATTATAATAATTAAATTTAATAGTTAATTAATTTGCAAAAAAAAAGTTGTTAAAAGAATATGAGTAAAAATTTAAAAACTTACCGTAGTTTTTCATATAATTTCACATATTTATAAAAAAAAAAATTGATGGTTTTTTAAGTAATTTTCTTTTTTTTTGTTAAATGAAAGTCTTTTCTTTTTTGGAGCAATTTGAAATTTTCTTCAAAAACGAAGTCTACGAACATAAATGCTCATAACTACCACTTCCAGTTGAGCTGTAAAGAAAAAGAAAAAAAAAAAAAAAGATAATTAATTATATAGATTTAGTAAAATTTAATTGAAATATTAAATGTTAATTCATCTATTTAACAGAGTTTTTATTTATTCGATTAAAAATTAATAAAATTTTTCTTTACTTTACATGTTCAATTTCAATTTATCAGCGATGAATACATTATTCACTTCCTCTATCTAACACGAACATGGAAATTAAATTCTTCATATAGTTCATTCTATCAATGGTGGTGGTTTATTAATATAAATTACAAATATAATTAAAATCAGAACTGTATAGATGCACGATATGATATAAATACCAGGAATATAATTTGAACTGAAGAGAAAGTGTATTATGTTACTTAAGGTAATTATTTGCGTTAGTACAATTGGGGACCCTAGTGGGATTTTGAAAAAATTGAGAAGGGGCGGTAATTATTCAATTTGCAAAAAAGTCCCAATATGACAAAAGTTCAGGAGTGAAGAGCCTCAAAAAATAATCCAGAAATCCCAGGGAGATTATAATTCAAATGAGAGAGCGGGGGAATTTTTGACTTCAGAGCTAAGCTTTAATATTAATAAAGTAAAGTAATTACTAAAAATTTGCCTTACGATTCCATTAACATAAACTCAAAACTTCTTTAAGAAGTATTAAATTTATAAAAGTATATCAAATTCATTAATCTGAATTGAATGCGACAGCCATGGAGGAAAAATATATTCATTGTATACAACACCAAAGGCTTTGCAAGAACGTTTTCACTGGAGATTATTGTGCTAGAATTTGCCCGTTCACAATTTCGCTAATTTTGATATTAAATTTAGTTTCAAGAAATCTACTCATAAATATACGAACGGAACGATTTCACGAACATGTATTTAAAATTTTGTAATGAGAGCTTCCAGTTACTTTTCTAAATAACTTTTGAGATTTTGTAAAAAATTTTTGAAGAAATATAAAATGAGCAGTCCTTTATTGCATAGTTGAGGAAGAAATAATTTATCGCAAAGTTTAAGATTTTAACACCATATCAGAGGTGTTTCAGATTTTTAACAGTTTACATTAGAATTGAAGGATCAGCAAACCTGTCTATATCATTTTATATGTTAAAAAGGAAGAAAAGTTACTGCGCATACTAAATTTTTATCATAAAAGCCGACCCTAATAAATTCCACATATACCATCAATACATGAGATAGTACAAGGACTTGTGGCATGTAGAAAACGTCTTAGAATTCAATTGAAATACAATTTTTGTTATATTATATTGTAATAATATTGTATTTGAATTATACAGTTATTCTGTATCTGTGATTTATATTATTTAATTAAAATATTTTTTAATAAAAATTTTGTATTTGTTTATATAATTATCCTAAATTATTTTTTAGTTCCCAAAAGGAAATTGGAACTGAATTGAATCAAAAAGCAGATAATTTTTTTTCAATTTTAGTGTGATTACCACAGCGCTCATTGAAGGGGAGGTTAGCATTCTAACTACTGTGCTCCCAATATGTTCTTTCTATTTAAATTAAATCTAAAAAATTATTTTTAAAGTTATTCTATTTTACAAGAATCGTAAATTTTACGACTGTCAAATTCTTTCATAAAAAATTTTACCCAATAAACAAATTTTTCTAAATATTCTACTAGAAAAAAAGTGTTAAGAAAAGAAAATAAGATTATTAAAACAACAAAAAAAAAAATTAGATGACGTCGACAACTAAAAATTAAATCAAAAAAAAACTGAAAATAAAATAAAAGGAAATAAAAAACAGAAATAAAAACCAAAATTAAAAATCAATTTTTATTACATCATATATACAATAAATTAAATTTTATTTCATTAAATAATATCGGGATTCCGTTCGGATTTGCCTCTTTTCATTATTTATACTTTATTATTATTTATTACATTGTTGGCGATGAGTTTTTCGTCATATTTATTTTAAAAAATTATGAAAACCATTAATATAAAAATTTTTTATTGTTATAATATTAAGAAATAAAGGAAATATCCAATAGTTAAAAATAACTATTAAATATCATAGGATAAATTAAATTGATCAAAACTAAAAACCTTTAAATTATTCGAAATTAGATCGAAATTTAAGGGTTAAGGTATAATGTCGAATTTCATGAACTCTAAAAGAATATGGAAATACTTATTCAAGAAGTTAAAAATTATAAGATTTATATTCTAATATATCAGATTCATTGAGGGAAAGAATATTAGCTTATATGAATCAAGCAATGGTAATTTGTGAGTTCTTGGAAGAGTGGACATATCAATAAGCATTTGAAAACCTTAATTTCTCTATATTTTTATTACTAGGGATTGAGTACCATACTCAGTAAATCTATGATATATTATTATTTACGATGAAAATACATTAAAAAAATTAATAAATAAAGTAATAAATTAAATTAAAAAATTTGACTTTTTTGAACTAGTTTAAAACATTTTAAACTCTTAATCCTGTTTTGCTCCAAAGTTGTTTACTCTATTAACAGAAAAATTTTTGTTTGAGATTTTCACATTCAAAATTTAACTTTTTTTTAAAGTAATTTTATTAAGAACAACAACAAATATTCTGTCTCTGACATCGAATTTTAAATTCGACAACTGTCAAAGGTAAACTAGTTTCATAGTATGAACAAGATTTATTTAAACCTGTTTTAATTGTTAAAAAGCTAAATTTCGAATAGGATTTTATTACTTTAAATATAAATAAATAAAGCGTGTAATGACAACTTAGAACGTAATTAATATAAAGTGATAGAAGACAATGCTATCCCTTAAAAGATTCACTAGGATTTTTTACTTTGAAAATTGTATTGCACAATAAAATCTTTAGAGTTTTAGACACTAAGAAACTAAATCCCAATCCTCGTACATGACAAATAACCTCTGTTACATAGATAATATCCCATTAATTACAACAAATTCTAATTGTCAGGTGTTAGAGGATATATATATATATATATATATATATATATATTAAAATTTGATGTAATAAAAATAAAATTTTAATTAGTGTCCTTGAATTTTTAACGGTTAATGTATCCTTTTTAATTTACATCAATTCTTAATTTTTGTAATAATAAATTAAGGAAAAAACCACACTTCAGAACGGAAAATAATAAATTTGTGATATTTTTATATTTTGCGTGTTATAAAATAGTAAAAAAATCAATATTTTGTGTTTTTCATCTACGTTTTTTTTCTCAACACAGCAATTTCTATTTTTGGGAAGGAAATTATATCAAATATGTATACATTTTTGGGTTTTTTTTTGTTTTGGAACATTTCCCCTTTTAACATTAAAACTAAAATAATTTCAATTTTTTAATGGTTTCAAAACAAATAAAAAAGCGTCTATTTTTTAAAGTTCATATTGATTATTAAATATATAAAATTGTGTTAACACATTTGATAACATTAGAAAAATACAAATTTTAAAAAATTTATGAGGGGGTTTTACCTAATGCAATAAAATTTTTTGAAATTAATTTAAAAAAATGAAATATTACATACTTAAGTACATATTAATGAATTGAATATTTGCTATAGCATAGAAGAATGCATTGAAAAATTTTTTAATTGTAGAAAAGAGAAGAACTGAGAGGAGATGTGGAGTCTATTTTATACATGGTCTAAATTTCATTTACAACAAAAGTTCTAATTTAAAAACTTATCGAAGATGCCTTACATATCCTGAGCGGTCAAAAAAAAATATTCGAAATTAAAAAGTTCCAAGGAAACTGCTGAAAGCTCAAATATTTGAAAAATTAAATTTGGAAAAAGTAAAATACAAAAATTTAAAAAAAAATTCCAAATCTTTTGTTATAGAAAAGTTCCTAATGTGGGTGGCAAAGAACTACAAAAGTTTAATTTAAGAATAATAATTTTTTAAATAAGTTTATTTTTCCTATTCTTATTTTTAAGTATTTTGAGATAAACTGAATTTCATTGATTTTCTGATGATTAAGGAGAAAATTTTTTTGAATTCAAAGATATTAAAGTATAAATGGACATATTTATTATAAATTGACGACACCAAGTCTACAGAATAACAAAATATTTCTAATTCTCTGTTCCTAAGTATAAAATTAGTAAGAATATTTGGTTTTGGAATTCTATAAAAAGTATCGATTTAATGTTTTTATTTTTCTTCTATAGTTTTTCGTTAAAAATATGCTTAGGAATTAGATTTGTTTCACAAAAGTTTATTTTATTTGTAATTTATATCTACTCCTCTTCGTTATCATAAAATCAAAATTTACAATCTTCTTCCTTGCAAATATTGAAGAATAAGTAGAAGTTCCGATAACATGTAGTTATTTAAATAATAAATTTATTGGCCTGGCCTGTACGTTTAATCAACGTATGATCATTGCTAAAGTTTTATATCCATATACCTCTAAAATTATTGGCCCTACTATAAATATGGTCTGGACCATCTAAACCTTTAAAATGAGGTAACATATATGAAACTAGGACTTATGGTTTCCGCACTATTTCAAAATAATAATTCGGATTACGTAAGGAAAAGGACTTGGGACTAAAGATCGTGAGGAGTTTCAAATGTTATTCACAGTTTAATTAATTCAAATTTTTCAGAATCGTTTGTCGGCAATGTTTTAAATTATTTTTGTGACATTCACAATTCTATAAAATTCGGATCTAAATCATCTAGTATTTTAATTTTTGTAGTATGTAGTAGTTGTGCAGTACATGGTAGTCTGTAGGAGTTTATGGTAGTTTGTGGCAGCACATTTATAATTTTCTAATTGTGTATACATTTGTATCATCAATATTTCATTGGTACTAAAAATCAGCCCTTCATTTAATAAGGTTTGGGTTCATTCCTCTCATTTTTAGATGAATTGATTATTTGAATTGTTAAATAATTTTTTTAAACAGTTTTACATTTTGTAAAACTCGTAAATTTCAGTACTTGCATTATTACATATTTTCATATTAAAATATTAAATTTAAATGACAAATAGCAGACTTTTATTATATGTATAATTAATTAATTTAAAAAAAATTACAATTAAATACGTTTTTATTTTACAATTTAATATGTGTTAATATTTCATAAAATTATAAAAATTTACATATAATTTTAAATTATTTATAAGTACTTAAAAATAAAAAAATACTCAACATTTTTTTTAATATACTATTTTATTAGGAAATAATAAATGAACATATTTTTTCTTATTAAACTTAATTATACATGAAATATTAAAATTATACAATATTACTAATTACTAATTAGACAATTGTAAATTTTTCTTCATTTAATTTGTATTCGTTTCGCAAGTATTCGTTTTAATAAGAATTATTAAGTAAAAAATATTGTACTCGTATATGACTAGGGTGTCATGACCTTTTCCAAATACAAAAGTAATTCACTTTTCTTTTCAATATACAGAAAAGTTTTCAATTTCTTATAAGACTATCACTAAAAACGTAAATATAATTGAATATAAAAATAAGAAAATGAAAACAACTAAGTACAATCAAGTACTTATAATGTAACTGACAATTCACGGTCAGTGGATTCCATATTGTACCATATTATAATATACTGGTATGAACAAATGTATTACTTAGTTGTCAGTAAGTTATAAATGAAATTGTAAATTTTAAACAAGTACAATGGGTGACTGATCTTTTCTATTTCATTTTTTTACATGCATGTATTAAGTTTTTGCGCCATCCCATATTTTACCATATGCTAATAAATAGCAAAAATATCATATCATGCAATATTTAATGTTTTGTTGACCTACAGTATATTGTGTTATCATTACTTCAATCATACATACTAGTAGTTATTTATTATACGAGTAATTCACACTCATTTTTTCAATTTTCACAAATCCTATATATATGTACTTGTATCATATTGTTCAGCAGACTTTCAGCTAACTTTCACTTTTTATCAAAAAATATATACATATATATATATATATAGGAACTTTTTTTTTTAAATAACCGTAGAAATGTGATGTGGTCCGAACAAATTTTTTTATTTATCGGTTCCAAGCGGTTACTTTTTTGCATAATACATAAATTTTTAGTAGTTACAATAAATTTTAATAGTACAGTTGTTGTAAGTAATTGAAATTACCCTATCTGGTAAAAAATTTACCATGCAGAACTTTTTTTTTTTTTTCCAACTTTATGCTAAGTAAACGAAAGTTATGCTAATATTTGATAGTGTGAACGTATATTATAAAAAAAAAAATAAAAACAAAAATTAAAAATATTAATTAAAAAAAATATTAATGGACATTTCAATAAAATATAAGTACTTTGAAAAATGAAATTTCACTTTGACGCAAATTAAGTTTTTTGAGGTGTCGGGCGAATTTAAATATTGAAAATCAAAGAAAAAGCACGTTAGACAAAGTGATACAATATTGAAATAATTATTGAAAAGAGTTCAAGAACAAACTATTTTAAAATTCTAGATAAGGTTGAGACATAAGAGTATTGAAGGAGATTTAAAATTATTTAATAATATCTTGTGTGTTAATAATAACATTTGGTTATCATGAAACATTTATTTATTCACGAATTATCCTAAAATGAAGGACTTTAAGGGGAAAACTAAGATAATTAGAGTGAACACTATAATTACCACTCCAGTAATAGTAAATTTTGCAGCCTTAGAAGATGTAACGAAATACAACTATCTGGAGTTTATAATAACAACCAGAGGCAAAGCCTTAGACGACGCTGAAGATAAAATATAGAAAGCAAAAGGGTAATTTTAAAGACTATGAAAAATATGGCGATCATGCGTAAAATCAGTCTTTCTGTATGGCAGCGGAACATTGGTTAACATTGGACCTATTGGAAACTTTGGTTGGCTACAGGAAAATTAACCCAAAAACTTCATGTATTCCAGAACAGATGTCTGCGCATTATATGTAGGATATTCTAGCAACGAATATTTTCAAACCAAGACCTGTGAAAAATGAGAAAGCATAAACCTGAAAGCATAAATAGATCACGCACTAAGAAAATATAACTCTAACTGAGGAAGCCTAAACAAAAGTGGGAAGGTCTAACTTCATCGAGAGGAAATGTAATCAAAGAAATAATGAATAATCATAATGATATAAAATTAAAACCGATGATTAGAATCATTTTCTTTAAGAACTAAAAAAAACTGAATCCATAATTCAAAATAAGAGTGAGATGACCTAAATAAGTTTAGTAAAATCTAGATAATAAACTGAAGTTACTGGAAATCTATAATTTTTAAACATTTTACTGTAAGGCTATTTCTAATAACCAAAATTGTCTATAAAATTAGTACTTGTACCTACGAATCGATAGAAATACTATATTCTTATTATTAGAATTGATCATAAATGAAATTCACATTCAATTAATACATGAGAACTTCGCCTTATAACATCTTAGATTTAGTTAGATACAAACCTATTTTTTGTTTTTTCTACTGAAATTCAAAAATGAACCTCCCCACCTAGCCAGTCCTTTTAATGAAGTAGATTGTAGAAACTTAAACGACATTGCAGAAGAACTGTTCAAAAATTCAACATATCTTTAACAGTCAAATTAAATATGCACAAAGGTTAGAAATTTTTTAGATTCCCAAAAATCCCGCTTTAATTGTATACAACGGTTAATCAAAGATTAACCAATTCTAATTTTCACATAATATTTATCTATACACAAGACAGTTACTATTATTTAAGATTTTTGAACTCAAATATAATCGCAATAAATTAAAAGATTTTCTTACATAATTTTAATTCATTATTATAATAATTTCTCATGGATTTCTCATGGATCCCGCTTTTACTTAATTTTATCTCTCAGATAATTTTATAATTTAAACTTCTTTTATCAGAAGTTTCTAATTCAAAATCAATAATCCTAAATTAAAATTTCATGATAAAACTATTAAAGCAAAATTATTTTTTATTAATATTGTCACTAATTTAAAATTAAATAATTAATAGAATTATAAATTTTGATAAGAGACTTTTAGAGGTATAATAACTATATGTTATAATTTTGGATTAAAAACTTTAATTTCTCAAACATTTACAACATTTTTTGTGTTTTTGAATTAATGGTTCTTTTTCCAAATTAAAAAAATTTACAACTCAATCTTTCTTTATCTGATATTTTTTTTTAAAGTATTTTACCCGATTTTTAAGCCATAAATGATTTCGATTATCATTTAACAAACATTTAAAAGTTTTTTTTTAATGCAACACAATGAAAGCCTAAAGCGTTTAAATTAAAAAAAAAAAAAACAAAAAACTTCAAAAACAACACCGCTTCTAAAACTTAAAATTAAAAAAAAAATTTTAATTTAAAAACTGATTTTTAAATCCACAATTTAAAGCATAATGCTAATTATCACCTCTTGAGCTTCCTATAGGTGTTAATTATATTTTAAGAAAAAATTTTATCCGCATTGCGTTTTTTTTTTTGATTTTTTATTTAATTTAAAATAATACCCACGGTTCCATGCTTCACGTTTAAAGAATGTAATAGTAAGCATTAATCAAGTTATCTTTAAAAAAACGCAAAATCAATTATTAAGATTGAAAGATAATTATAAGCAGCACGCTTTAACCCAGATATTATAAAGTTATTTTTTATTTAAATCATTAGTACCAGTAGACGTTATCATGAATAAAAAAATTTATCTGCACTCCATGTGGTTTAAAATTCCGTTAGAGTAACTAAAGTTTTAATTAAAATCTAGATTAGTTACTAATGAAAAAAATCTACTAATGAAAAACAAAATTTTGGAATGTCTTCAGGTTTTTGATGTGCCAAAACGACCTAAGGATATAATTTCTTTTATTAAGTATGATATAATTCGTTTTTAAATTTTTCTAGCCTGGATCCTGGATGGACTGCTTTAGAGTTAAAATAAGTAATGGAACAACAGATTTGAGGAACATTAAGTAAACAGAATATGTCACTATTGTAGAATATTTCCAGTTTCTATTAAGTCTTGGGAGGCGTCTGATAAGAACGTAAAGCACCATTTCAATTTATTTCAAAATTTAAGTACATAAAGGAAATAGGACAGAACTGTCTTGTAAAGTTTCTAGCTTTATTAATTTTGAAAATATGGTTCTTAGATATTGGGGAGTGTATAGGAGGTACCTGAAATCCACTTCAAATTATCACCAATTTAAGGAACATAATGGAAACCGGAAAAACGAGCAAGCCAACATTGAACAGTAATTTTATTCATAATAATATTCGACGTCCTGATCGTTGTGGGCTAAAACCCAGGTAATAGAACTAAGCAAAAAATCAACTTCAGTTAACAAATGATGAACGTAGAAAACACCCTTATGTCAAAAATTAGAAAATAATATGGAATAAGTCTCACAAGTCTCTAAGTTTTTATTCTAAAGAGCAGGAGATCACTGATGTTCTATATCCAGAATGTGCTTATCTTGTATTTGCTCTTTAAGAGTAACATTTTTTTACATTTAGTAGGAGTTTTATGGATAATCCTTTAACTTTATTATTTTAAATATTTTTGGCCCTTTAAAACTTTTAATTTATTTGACTAACAACTTTATAATTAACTAACTGGGTCTCTTCTGTTGAGCTTAGTAATTCCCCATGCAATATTACAATTTAATTTAGCTCTTCTTTAGAAGAATTATCCAGGAAAAATCCGCAAATTTCAATATTCAATTTGATGACCTTCAAGTAACCTTTACAATTTTCACATTAAATATAGCAATTAAAATTTTGCTACAGTTTTTTTTTTTTTCAACTAATTAATAATTGACAGTTAATTAAGTTTTAAAATTTTCATAAGTTGCATATAAAAATCCAATATCAGTCAGTCAGTTAGAAGTTTTGAATTAAAATATTGATTGATTGCGTGACCGTTGCGTTATACAACATATTGTTCCTTTTAAGTTAGATTTTACATATTATTTACGCAAGTTATTGTTATAAAGAGCAATTGTTATATATTTTAAAATTTTAAAAATTAAAATAAGTTTAAATTTTAAGGTTAAATCAACCAATAGAGGTTTATTTTTAGTTCTTTGTTTAATTAAATGAAAAAATTATAGTAAAATGCAAGTAATTTAGAGGACAGACAATATTTAAAATGGTGTATACGTAAAATCAATGTTGAATAGATATTTTTTTCTTAATTAAATTTGGAATATTTTTATAAATTCCAAATATTCATTTATATTCAAAATTTTAAAAAAATTAAACATTTGTGATATTTATTGATTAGAGGTCTAAGTTTTAAAGAATTTATGTTTTTTATTTGTATTCTTGATAAAGAAAGTTACAGTTTTACTTTTTAATAAAATTTACATTAGATTCGATATTTTTTGTGAGAAGTCAAGACTTACGTGTCAGTTTTGGAGTCAAAATACTTGTATTTGAAGTGCTAAGTTGAAAAGCTGTGTATTTTATTTCATCTCTAAATTATATACTGTACTGCATCTCGATGATACAATGTCGCGCTCAGCTGAGTTTTTTTTAAATCAAATTGACCTGTAAATTGTATACAAGTCTTTTATATAACTTCCAATATTCTTAGAACATTAGTAATCACTCATACACTCATTTTCCAACCAACTCTTCATACATACACTACAAAAATATTATTATTTAACATATAACATTTATTTTAACAAGCTTTTTGAATACAGGTACAATTTATATATTATGTAGTGCAAAGTGTCAAACCCATTCAACTCAGCTGGTGGGGTGACAATTTGAAAAAAATACAAAAGTATATGATGTGATTTTAATGACAGTGACAGTGTGGCATATGCATTGGATAAGAAAAATTAGAGTTCCCTACTTTTTATAAAGAATTACCGTGTTGCCGTGCCGAGATACCGCTTCGGTTATCGGTTAGAAGACGGTTGCGCAAGTATTTAGATTCCTTCTTATATGGCTGTAAGATTATCTTTTAAAGTCTTAGAGGGCAGTGCTTATTTCATAGAATGCAGTCCAATATTCATACACAAAAGTGTTAAAACAAAAGTCATACAAAAGGTCAGATATAAAAGATGAATTGGGAGAGATCAGATACTTTACATTAAGACAGTAAGGACTGAGAACATTCCATAATATATTTTCCACTATTCCACTAACTTAACATTTTACAATAAAATTAATTAAATATTAGATTTTACAATTTGATAATTAAATATTTTAACTAAATAATTAAGCTTCAATTCAATCAAACACTTAAATTTTACATCACCGTCTATTTACTAAAGTGCGCAGAAGCAAAATAATTACGCTTAATAAAATTTCAAATGTAACTTAATAAATTACATAATACCGTATTCGATTCATATTTAAACTCAGGTTTATTTTAATAAAGGGTTTAAGTTAAAAATTAATAAATTTTATTTTTTAATTTTCAATTAAAAAATATTTTCTTTCAATAATTTGAACAATGTTGGATGTCAAAAGAAAATTAAAAATCAATATTTGATTGATTTCCAAATAAAAAATCAAAAAAAAATGTAAAAAAAATCAATAAGTTTTAAGTCAAAAAAAATATTCGATAAACCTTGGAAATCACTTAAATTTTTAAAATTGTATATATGCTAACTGGTGGTATTATTTGCCAATTTTTAGTTTCTTTGTTTTTTTTTTTTTAATACAAATTATTTTGTAAATTTCATTATTCTTGAAATATTTTTTATCTATTCTATTTCAATTTTATTGTTATGTACTTATACCATTTTTAGTTTTTTTTTTTATTATTTGAATTTTTAAGTTGGATTCAATAACAATTTTTTAATTAGTTTATTTCATCAGTATACCTAACAAATTATTTGTACCATGATCTCTTAGTAATATATTTCACATATATATTTTTTTTAAATTAAACTAATAATTAAGGTGATCATATGTATAAAATTCTATTTCGAATATTCAGAAAGAAGTAATAATTTTATTGTACAGTACAAGGTGATATATAGGACATAATATTGCACGAAATATCGGTTTTTAATATTTCGAAATATTTTAATTATCATCATTCATCATCATATATATTAATCGGCTTATTCGGTCGCAAAATTGGAGGTTGCGGCTCATTTGTTTGTTAATAATCTCTTATAATATTGATTCTAATTACACAAACATTGTCTTTGAAGACCCCCAACTGGGTAATTTGAAACAGAATATATAGAAAGAAAATAATCGCATTGTCACAAGCGTCATTTCTAGCGTCACTTTTTAAATAAAATGATAACCAAATGGTGGCTATTTGTTTTTTTTTAAATATTTTATTAAAAAATAAGTTATCAATGACAGATGCAACTAGTTTCGTATTTGGTTAAGGCGCATTGAAATTAATGCATTTTATTCAAACGTCAAGTCGACGCGAGAGGCCACAAAAATGGTTTACACGCTACTAAAAAGAAGAAAAATATGATACTTCTTAAAAGTCACACATTTTCAATTGAAGTAATATGGCCCTTTAAAAATTTTTTGATAATTTGAATGTAACTAAAATTAACACTTAACTAATATTACACTGAGTTTAAAAATGAATGAAAAATCATCAATGCAGAAATAATTGTGTTTCAATAAATTATTTCATGGCAATTGGATGATAGGTTTATAAAAATAATGAAGAGATTTTAAGATAAAAACAATGGAGGATAAAGAGTTTGAGTTTTGAAGGCATGGGGGATTTTTTTTTTACTCTTTATTTATTATCCAGTAAAATGATTCAAGTGCATGATGTCTATTGAATAAAAACAGTGTCCAAACATTATATAAAACCTTTGACATTTACAAAATATTACAAAAACAAAATTGTAAATATTTTTTTTTATTTTAAAATGAAATCTAAAATATTATAAATATTTCATTTATCATAAAAATTGTTTACGTACAAACATACATTGGACATTTATTATTGCTATACAAATGATTGAAAGTGAAAAATCGTTCTCTTTCACTTAATGTTTCTATTTTTTATAATAATTTTTAAATTTATTATCAATACTTATTTTTCTAAAATTTGACAGTCTTTGTAAGCGATGACGGTGTTAGCGCTAATACTTAGAAACATTTTTAATCCGAATGTATCAGTAAACCGCTTTGTTCACTAATAAAATTCTATATTCATTACCGGGGAACCGAAAAGACTTTCTAAAAACTTCAAAAGTAACCTATTTTAAAATGACACAAAATGTCATGTGATTTTCCCCAACCCTGGTTATAGAAGGAGAACAAATTTGCCTTCATTGAGTGTCTAAAAAATGCAAATTCACTGATTTGGTGATGCAAATGCAAATTCAGAGATTTTGTCAGATATTCAGTGACTGTTCTGACTAATGCGCTTACTATGCAATGAAATTTTTTGACTTATGTACTTAGATATTTGACAGTTCACGAGATTTTACTCACCCCTGAAATAAAATTTCATTACTCATAAGTTGTTGAAAATTGTATAGTAAAATGCTTAAAATATATGCTTATCTGTTTTAAAATATCATTATTGTAAATTATTCGTAATTAAAGATTTGATATAACCGACAATTCCATTAACGATATTAAAAAAAAAAAATACTTGATTACAATTTGAAATTGTTTATATGAGTATTTTTTTTTGTTTTCATTTTGTTTTCTCGGTCTAGTTGGTAATCCTATAATGTTCTTCTTTCATATTTTACGTGAATATTAAATAAATAAATAGAAAAAAAAAACTCCCCACATTTTGTTTTAATGTTTCAAAAGAGGGAGTAGTACAATGAATTGGGTTTTGTTTTGTTTGTAAAACAAAGTACTTACATATGAGTACTTTCTCCTACAAATATTATCATAATATCGTATCTATAATATCGTATTTAAAATAAAGAAGGAAATATTTTGTTATTATTTTATTTTCATCTAATTTAGATTTTTGAATATTTACATTAAGTGTATACAGTGTGTCCTGCACATTTGAAACAATGTGCTTTAGTTTTATAGAAATTTCTCGAAAGTTGTGGCCTTTAATTGAGATTTAGTTAAGAATTTGTTTCTCCATATATAATATATATGAATGAATAAAGTTGAAAATCACTTAAAGTTTTCCTCATTTTTAATGAGATTCCAACTTGGACCTTAAAGTTGTGGCCTGGGTACTTAAGGGTTAAAATGGGTACTTTCTTTTTGTATTTAAATAAACAAACCAATACCAGAAAAGGCACTGCAAAAAGTACTCAGAAAAATTCAAATACTAGTTGTAGTACTGGAAAAAATATAAGTGCTATCAATCATTAATTACTAAAATCAACCTGTACTTAACAGAATCAGTCAGTAATCACGATTACAAACAAGTACTATATTACATTGTTTGTTTAAGAAAATCCGATTACTAAAAAATTTATTAAGTACTTAATTAGCATTTACATTTTCAATTAAGATACAATCGTATTTTCAATATTTTTGAAATATTGCCAGTTATAAAGACCAATACCATTTGGAACTTGAAATGCATAAAATATTAGTACTGATACTTCACTGGTACTGATACTTGAAAAACACTATCTCTGACTACCCAGTCGTTTTATTTTAAGATAATCATAATTTCATTTTTTCAACTGTACAAAGGGTCTTATAACGGTTTATTTTCCAATGTACTGGAGTGTATCAAGTACTTCATTCAAAGATAAATGCATATTTAAGCACAAAATGAAATTAAACCTAATTAAATAAATTTCCTTGAATTTCAATTTTGGTACACTCTGTATTAAATTCATCATCTGTATCTGATATTAATTTAACTTTGTTTACCTACAATAAAATTAATAATAAGGGGGATAATTACCTTGAAAAATGGATTCTTTTGTTATTCTATACACCGTTTTATTTTTTTTTTTATGCAATACAAAATTCAGGTGATTGAGAATGAAAATTGTGACAAATGTTTAAGTGTAATTTTATGCAAAGAAAAAATAAAATCAGAATAAAATGGAAAATATAAACAATTTTTTAGAACTTTCACAGAAAATTGAAAAGAAAAAAAGAAAAAAAAACATGTATTATCGCAAAACAAAAGTACATTATTTATATTAAGATTCTTTTATAAATTGTTTTGAAAAAAAAAAACATATGATAGGGATGAGGAAAGTTTCAAATGCAATCAGTACATTCCATGTACTCCATATGTTTTTTTTTTGCATTTTTTTTCAATTTCACCTTTGTTTTTTAAATATTTTTTTTTATTTAAATTATTCTAAACAAAAGTTGACAATAACACACGTTTAAGACTTTTCAAAGGGCAATTTTTATATTTAAATGGCTATTTAAATAAAAGGTGAAGGAATCTTCTATCTTTGAAAAAGAGTTATAATTAAAAACTGTAAAATGGTGAGGAAGATGGTAGTTGAACTCAAAGAAAAGTTAATATACCCAGATTTTGCTTTAGCTTTTAAAGATGTTGGATTGTTTCTAAATAAAAAATAATACATTAAAGTACAAATAATGGGTTATTATAGAATTGAGTGTCCACTGTCCATAGAACTGGGAATAATTCTGTAGATTTCTATTTATTGTAATTTGTAAAGTTGAAGATTATTTTTCAATATCAAAATAAATATTAATTAAAGCAATGCTTTAGAGAGCTTGTGTATATATATATAGAATTGCAATCAGTAATAGCTTTATGTAAATATAAACAAACAATTTAATTGAATAATATAACTCACAGATACAGAAATACCATATAACTAAAATATAAAATTATTACAAAAATATTAGATTGAGTATAACTCACACATACAGATATGTGCAGACCTTTCATGTGAAAAGCCCGGGTTCGAATCCCAGTAAAAGTGAAAAAATTTTTATGGTTTCCGACTCGGCTCAGCTACCATTCGCCATTGGGTTCAAATTAATGGCTTAATCAATAATTAATAATTATATATCTTTAATAAAAAATACATTAATATAACAATATGAACAAGTACAAAATTTAAACAAATAATTTAATTGAATTATATAACTCACAGATATAGAATAGCATATAATTTAAAAAAAAGAAAAAAAAAATGTATATACATATATATTGTTGTCTATTTGAAATATTGAAGTATAGAGTTTTACATAAAAAATATTTACGTTGCACACGTTAAAATTACACTGACGTTTGTTGTTAAACGTCTAGCTCAATTTTGAGAAATTTTACTAGTCAAGAACTTTTTAAACAATTTTATCAATATATAGAATTATGTATATATATATGTATGTATAATTCTTAATAAAATGTTAGTAGTCTTGATTTGAGTAATTTGAAAAAAATTAAAATTTTGTAATAATTTTAAATCCCAAGATCAACATTATTTAATTAAAGCCTCCATTGCTTGAATTCTAAAATTATTCTACCCGTGCATGTGACTTAATAAGAATTTGTACTAAAGTAATCTATGTCCTTGCTCTTATATAAATGTCAAACGACAGCTGAATACCATTAAATAAAATCATAATTTCATTATGCACTTTATTAATCAATCTCGGACACTTTAGGAATTTGAATAGTATAGGGAAAATAAGGAATTAAATAAATAATACATGCAAATATAACTCTTTTCTAATTACAAGAGTAGAGCTGATTATTTTATAGTTTAAACATTAAACGAATACAATGTTCGCATATGTATATAATATTATTTAATTATAATTAAATTCCAAAACTGTTTTTTTAAAGTCACAATTACTTTCTTATTTAATTAATCTTAACTCTTTCAATTCAATGGGGACAATAGAGAGAGAAAACAAGACATCTAAATATCATATGTTATGACACTTGATATATGACACAATGAGTAGGTGCCATTGAAATTTAAAAGAAAAAAAAACACAATTTAAAAGATTCATCTAACAGATATTTTCTTTTACAATTATACAAAAACGGTTCATACTTTAGAACTGTATATTAAATACATATTAAAAAGATGACATCTTACCTGAATAATTTTTTTATTACACAATAAAATAAAAATTATTGCAATTAAAAAACAGTTATAGCTAAATCATAATCAACTACTTTTTTTTTTTAAATAATTTAATTACTAATATAAAATATGATCTTGATATTAAAATAATAATAAAAAAAAAAAACTATCTATGATTTTAAATTTAAGATATATTTATAAATTACTTAAGTTTTAATTTTTATAAAGAAAGAGACAGATACATTTTAATAGATACATACATATTATATACTTTAAATGAATCTATAAATCCTATCTTTTTATAATTATTCTTTTTAGTATAAATCATTAAAAAAAAAAAAAAAAAAAAAACAACAACAACGAACACTTACATACATTTGCAATTAAGATAACTGCTCTTTTTACATTAGATATGAATTAGTACGTTCAATTTAAAATATTGTTTATGATTATTGCATGTCAAAATTTTATGGTGATAAATTTTTTTTAAAATTCACCATATGTTTTAGTTTATTTAAAACATTAATTTTAATGGTAATATTTCGAGTTTATGCTATTTGAATACAAAAATATGTTTTTAAAGTTTGTTCTTTTTTTTTTAAATATATATAGAAAACATTGGAGTAAAGTCTGGTAAAATTTTGTAATTCATATATTTCATTTGCGTGAGACAAAAAAAAATTTGAAAGTTTAACACAAAAAAAAGTTTCAATTTGTATTTTTTACAAAGTTGTTGAACTCTTAGTTTAAATTGGAGCCAAAACTTATATTTTTAAAAAAACAAGTATTAATAGTTTAATTGCGACTACATGATTGCTATAATTGGTATAACATGAAGAAAAGGGTAATTCGAAGTATCTTCACTGACAGCATCTTTTATCTATATGATTTTGTTGGATTTTCATTTGTCATATACTTAATGTATATTTTAAGTATGGGACGATAATTACTCTATTGGTTATCCTATGAGTAGTGATAGTTTTCTTCAAAACATTTTAGAAGCTATAATATAATCGAGATAAAATCTGTCATGTGGGAATATGACACTATTTCTAATTTTTTTTTTTTTTTAAGCGCTAACTGTTCAACTGTTATGCCTGTCTGTACCATAGTTACATGTTAGAACAGAGAGTCATATTATAATCGTATTATTAGAATTGATATTAATGAATTCCACATACAATTTAATCATGCGATAGTGCTAAGTCCTTATAACATGTATAGGAATGTCTTAGATTTCCAATAGATACAATTCTATTTTTGTTTATATTGTAATTTTTTGTATTTGAGTTATATGGTACTCTATATTTTTGAGTTATATTATTCAATTAAATTATTTATTAAGAGATATATAATTAACTTTAACCCAATGGCGAATGGTAGCTGAGTCGAGTCGAGAACCAGAAAAGTTTTTTCCCTTTCACTGAAATCTGGCCTTTTGTATGAAAGGTCGGCATTCTAAACAATGTGTCACCCAGCCGTAAAAAGTAAAATTGAAAAGTAAAATAAAAGTATAACTGCCTTGCTTTCCTCCCCGTATCCTATATCCTATAATAAATAGAACTATCCCTAAATTCTGATATTGGAAACATGTTCTACCAACCTCTAAAAAATTTAAGCTTTCAAGCAAACAAATTCTAATTTTATTGAAGACAAAGTTAAGCAATAGTTGTTTTTTAAAATTTATATACCTATACTTTTCTATATATTTTGCGTCCCCTTTCGGGGGTTACAAACGTCGTCCCAAAGTTTATATAACTCTATACCTATTTTAGGTGTAGGGTATAAAATACAAATATGTAGGAGTGACTTCGGAGATGAATTCAAAATCAGAGCACTCCATCCTTTCAAAATATTATTATTTATTACTTCTTTTCCAACAACATTTATAAACATGTAACCACTCTCAGACCTAGACCCTGAGACCTGCATGAAACCTTAACTTACTATTTAGCTCACATAATTCCAATGTAATTTATTATAAACACTATCAGAACTAATATATTTAATTTTGTTAATTTATATTAAACAATATTGAGAAAAAAAATCAAATTTATCCATTTAATATGTCAAAAATAATAATTAATTTTCTAAAATGTCACAGAAAACAAAAACTGTCAACAATTTTAATATCACTTTTGGTTAAACCTTAAAATTAATATAACCTTTATATTTCGTATATTGATTACTTTCACCTTCATATCATCATTTCCCATTATACATTATCGTTATCCTAACACGACACCTAAATATCATCAATTCTATGCACAAAAGTTGAATTTGTACAAAAAAAAAAGAAAAAAAAAAAAACACAATTCAATATTCAAGCGAAAGTTTTAGCAATAAATTTATTGCATGCGATAAAAATTGGAACTGTCTGTGTGCATATTAAAATCCAAGATAAATAAAATTGAAATCTTTGCAATTTTAATTATCATGCATAACTATATTGTAAGGCTTGATGTGCTCATATCTGTACAAATAGTTTTAAAATTAATTTTATATATATATATATATAGACATTGTATTTGCAATTGTTAATTTATTACAATGCTTAAATATGAAACAAGGTCACAAAACTTATAAATTAATTGTGGTGTGAAGTAGATAATTTATCTGTGAATTTAAATGTGTAAAAAAAAATCAATAATTAAGTCAAAGATGTTTAATTTAAAAAAAATTAGGTGTGAACATTGTTTCATGGGTTTATGGTTCTCGATAAGACAATAGAAAAAAAAAACAGGTGATGTCTTTGATAAGAATGTTAAATTTTAAAGGAATCTTTTCTAAAAATTTCAAAGAAAGTCTATTAACTTTTGAACTTTAAATAATAATTAGACAAAAATTTAGTAATAAAATTACCATGCCTGTAACAGACGAGGTGACAAAAGTCCGGAAGTCAAAGAGACTTATGACTGTAAAAATAAGCAAAAAGTCCCCAGGGAATTATGATTCACTAGGAGTGGGTCAAAATTCTACTAAAAAATAAAATCTAACCCTCCATTATATTTTGAACATGTGATTTGGTTTGGAACTTAAGTCGAATTTATATTTATTTTGTAAAAATGTTTGAAAGTATTATGGTATCACAACATGATGGTTGGTTACGAAATATGAATTTTGGAAAAAGGGGAAGTATCAGGTTTTTAAAATGAAATTAATATAAAATTATTTGGACAATGATTGGGACTTTTTATCACCCTACTTCTATAATAGCTTTCTTTCTTTTATTCGTACAATTTGATATTTTGATTACGATTTGTGAGCTGCAGTCGTTGAGTGCCTTCTAATGAATTAATTGCATATTCATAAAATTTAACATATTAGGTTATGGTTTTAGAGCTGCGGTCCTTGGGTGACTTGAGATAAATAGCTTAAATGAATATAGAAATAGCTATCAAAGTGCCTTCATATTAAGTCATTTGTGTCTGAAATAAAATTATATTTGATTATATAAAATGATTTGTCCTTCTTCTTCCCCCTCTGCCCTGTACTTATATTTTTCAAAAACAACATATCGTTTTATATTTGAGGAGAATATTTAAGATGATGACATATTCTATATTGCTGTTTTCTAATTATACCAAGCCTTTGCAACACAATTCTTTGATGTATTAGATATTTTAGATTTTTAAGATCGAATTTTGACTAAATTTACACAACTAATAAGTACTTGGTAATTTAAATTTGATCTGTGAATTTGCCGCGCTTTGATTTTATAACTTTGTCATCCGATAAGCTGATTCATTGGATTTCTAAGTGACAGGCTGAAAAATAAACCTAGGCATAGGCAAGTTAATAGGCAAGACATATGCAAGTTAATATAAAAGTTTACAAAATACAATAAACTTAAAGTGGCCATCCTTTGCGAATATTTCAATTAACAATTACACAATATACGTTACTTTTTCCAATAATAACAATGATAAAAGTCAAAAATGTAATTTCTATTTACTTTTAAAAAGTAATTTTTTTTATTAACAAATTCCAACAAATTTCGTGTTCATGTTTCGTGATTATCAATAAATATTACATATCATTTCATTGTGTATACATTTTGTTTACATATCTGTATATAAATATGTACTGATAGCGAAGTACTGAAGTTTGTCAAAAGTATCCAAAAATGCATACTCGTATAGAAGCATCATAAAAAAAAAAACAAAAAAAAAAAAAAATTATAAACAGCTGACACAGTTTTTTCTTGCGAAAATTTTAATAACAATTGGTTGGAGTTTTTTCTCTGCTTTTTTTAGAATTTTAGATCATAAAAAGTGCTCATACATCAGTAATTTTTTTTTTTTTTTTATTATCAAAATAATTGAAATGAGTTTTTATACCCGTGCATACATATATGAACATCGGGTATATTAAAATTACTCCTCCGTTTGTAACGCATCGAAATATACGAGCTAGATATAGTGTCAAGGGTACGTATCGAATCAGCATCGAAAAGTGAATCGTTCTAGCTATGTGTGTCCGTCCATCCGTCCGTCCGTCAGCACGATAGCTTAAAAACTATAAGAGCTAGAGTTCTGAAACTTTCACAAAGTAATTTTTAGACAATTTGTAGGTTCCCTATTGTTTTTCGTTAAAATCGGACAAAGGTTTCGGGTATCTGCCATACAAATTTTTCGAAATTATATGAATATTTTCAAAATTAAAAACTAAATAAAAACCAAATATAACGAGGAAGATTATAGGCGCCCTTGTCAACTTTTAAATACCCGTGCGTGTATTAAATAAATAAGAATTTCATATATTGCAATTGAACTGTTTGACAGAAAATTCAAAATATTTGTTTTTTTATATTTAATTACAGAAAAAATTAATAAAAAAAAATGAATTAAAAAAAAAGATGAATTTAAAAAAAAAATATGCTCTGAACGAGATTCGAACCCACACTTTCCAATTAAAATGTCGACGTCCTAACTACTAAGCCATCGACTTTATATTCACTTGTTTTTATATTTGGTTTCTATTTCGTTATTAATTTTGAAAATATTCATAAAATTTCGAAAAATTTGTATGGCAGCTACCCGAAGCCTTTCTCCGATTTTAACCAAAACCAATAGGGAACCTACAAATTGTCTAAAAATTACTTTGTGAAAGTTTCAGAACTCTAGCTCTTATAGTTTTTGAGTTATCGTGCTGACGGACGGACGGACGGACGGACGGACGGACGGACGGACGGACACACATAGCTAGATCGATTCACTTTTCGATGCTGATTCGATACGTACCCTTGACACTATATCTAGCTCGTATATTTCGATGCGTTACAAATGGAGGAGTAATTTTAATATACCCGATGTTCATATATGTATGCATGGGTATAAAAACAAACAAAATATAGTTATTTTATTAATCGATTCATGGTGTAGTGGTTAGGATATGTTACTTGTAGCCAAAATATCTGGGTTCGAATTAAGGCTAAGGAAAATTTTTTTTTTTTTTTAATTCATTTTTTGTTATCTATTTTCTTTTTAATAAATTAATATATGTATTTATTTTATGTATGAAAAATTTTATTGTATAGAAAATTTGACAGAAAACTCTCATTTATATTAAAAATTATTAATTTTTTTTAAATATTTCTATAAAAAAAATTCAAAACTGTTATTTAAAACAAACAATTGATACCATAGCAACTTATTTTTCTATGGTGTAGTGGTTATTACATGGGACTAGTAGTCAAAACGTTTCGGTTCAATGCTTGACTGGGGCAAAGTTTTTTTTTTTGTTTTAAATTCATTTTAAAACTCTCATTTATAAATTATTTATTTTTTTTTAATACATTTTTAAAAAAATTCAAAACAGTTATTAAAAACAAACAATTGATACCATAGCACCTATAATAATTTAAAAAAAAAAATTGAGATGAACGCAAAGTCGATGGCTTAGTGGTTAGGACGTCGACCTTTTAATTGAAAAGTGTGGGTTCGAATCTCGTTCAGAGCATATTTTTTTTTTAAATTCATCTTGTTTTTTAATTAATTTTTTTTTTTTATTAATTTTTATTAAATATAAAAATACAAATATTTTGAATTTTCTGTCGAACAGTTCAATTGAATTATATGAAATTCTTTTATTTAATACACGCACGGGTATCTAAAAGTTGACAAGGGCAACTATAATCTTCCTCGTTTTTTTTTGAATTTCACAGTTTCTAGGTTAGATTTTCATTTTTTATTTATTTTCATCTTTTTTTTCATTTTTTTTTATTTTCATGAAGTTTACTCTTTTATGATGTTGCTGCTGATATTGTTGATTGTGCTGAACAATATAATAATGCAAGAAATTTAATATGAAAAAATTTACATACATTATGCACACACACACATTATTTACATACATACACATATATACGCATATTAAAACTGAGTTTAAAAAAATGAATGACTTTCGACTTAAATGCGATTTTATATTATTGTATTAAAAAGTAATTTAATAGATGGCATTGTAATCGTGCTAAAAGTTTTTAGAGTGTAGTCATGTTTTAAAGAGTAATCGTTCTAACTCAATGATTTATATGTTTCACTGTTATTACTGTAGGCTCTATAAAACTACCAGACTTTGAGTACAAGCCTTCCATCTTTTGGAAAGCAAAATCCATTGGTTTTTTTTATTTCGAAATTTGTATCTTAAGACTCCTATAACTGATTAGGATTCCGGTTTAAAGATAAAAGACGAGTTTTGAGTGAAAACTAAAAAGTAACTGATTTGGAATACGAGAAATACTCGTAATGTGCCATAAATGAAAATTTAACGAGCTTTTGTAGCTCAAGAAGTCTTTTAACTGATTGGAATTTGAATTCAAAATGGAAACGCTGAGGTAAAACTCAAATGAAATTGAATTTACCAGCTGGAAACTATACGTCAATTACTTAAATATTTTGGAGCTCCTTAAAAACTCCTACCACTGATTGAGATTTCAATTGAAAGAAAGAAGACGACTTCTCAAATTAGTAGGTACGCAATGTATGAAAGAAAACAGAGTAAAAAGCGAAACATGTTTTTAGCATTGTTTTATTTAAGTTGTCTTAAGCTCTAAGTAGGTTTAATAAGTTAAAGGGTCGTTTGTACTCTGTACTCATTGATTATAACAGATATATTTTCAAAAGTTTTATTTGACCTTACTAAGTAAGTACTAAACTAAGTTTATTTTGGACGTTCTAATTTAGGCTTAAAATTTTAAAATAATAAAATTAGAATAAAAAAGTGTACCGGAAGTGGTTTTAAATTAAAAAATTAAAAAAAAAACAGAATAGGTATAGTTTTAAATATTGATTGATTGGAAATGAAATACTAGTTTCAAAAATTTTGTGTATTACTTTTAGCCATTGTATATTGCTTTAATTTTTAATTAATAATTTTTTTTTAAAAAAGTTCGCATTGTTAAAATAAAACTTAAAGGTTATTTAAAATCTTGCTAGCGGCTTAAATTTTGCTATGCCTAAAAATGACAATAGATATCATTAAGATGCTTACAGTAAGATGTTAGTTTTTAATTAAATTTTTCATTATCTGATTAATTAATATTAAATGAATGGACTTGAAATCAAAATACATAATTTAGTTGAAATATGATTTATCTGGGAATTTTTTACATATATTTGGATATGGAAAACTTCAATGAATGATTAAAGTGGACTTTAACAAGAGTACAATAGTATAGAGTAATATAAAACTGTAGCAGAGGCGTATTAAGATAATAAGTAATTTGGAGCTTAGTATGGAAATAACTAATACTCTAATTGATTGGTTTAGTTTTAAAAACATACTGAATTCAGTTTCACCTAAGCATCTAAATTAGAACAACTTTTCTTTTAATTGTTATTACAAGTGCACTTCAACTTAAATTCAGACTTTATTAGTGTCTAAGATTTTTGAGCTTCATAACCAGTATATTAGTATGGATCTTCTTGCGTTATATAAGAAGGTTAGGAAATTTGTTTCAGACATTTAATAAATAAATTGACATACTCCTATAAGTTCAAACGCATTTACTTACAAGTTTAAGGATAGGGTTACCATGGTTATTTTGCTAAAATAGATTAAAGATTTAAATTAGAATTTAATTTTTATTTTGTAAATGGAGTCATCTAAAGTGTTTTTAGATTTAAGTCACTTAACTTAACCTAAATTATGCTAATAAAAATTATCTCAACCTAAATTTTAATGTTAGATTTAAGTAGTCAATGCATGTAGAACACAGAATTATAATGTGTATTAACTATACGAACGTTAAAGCTTCCTCAATAAACTATCATGCAATAAACCTTCTTTATTAAACCGAATTAAATTATTTCTAATTCATACAAAAAGTATTAAACAAAACTTAAGTATATTTAAAGAACCTCTTTTCATAAATGACGATCTTTTTATTTTCCAGAACATATAAATTATTCTTAAAAATTAAGTTCAAGCGTTTTTTAATGCAAATGTGGTGCAATGTAAAATTTGAATAATCTTTTCAAAGTTTTTTTTTTTTTTCTTCATCACAATTCTTAACAACAGTAAAAAGATTCTTAAAGCAAATTGTAAATGGGGTATCAAATTAATTTAAATTGAATCAATTATATGTCATGAACGGTTCTATACATATAATATGGATATTTCTTTTTGAAATTAAAACCAACTTTAACAAAAGTTAAGAAAATTAAAGCGTTACATATAAATGCAAGTAATAAAAAAATATAAATTGATTTACAAAAAAGAAGAAATACAAATTTATAGAATGAAATAAATATACGCCACTTGATTGCTTAAATAATTTGTAATTATAATGTATTGGAAGTAATTGAATAAACTGTACGAGTATACAATTCTATCAGATTGATTTTATTGTAATTTTAGACTTGCTTTAAATGGGAATGGGAAAAAACTATAAGAAAAAAAAAGAAAATTTCGCGTTAATATTCAGAACCAAACAAATGTCACGGACAATATAAAAATTTTTCAGAATTAGAACAATAATAATTAAATTTGTATAGAACATATTGAATAATGTTGGAAAAACTTTAACGTTACAGTTAAATTAGACTTTTAATTAAAAATATAAAATAGTGAACATAATTTTGTATATCAGAATTTGACAAAGGCAATTTAAAAATTAAATTCAATTAATTTATAAATTATAAAATTAATATACGGCGCCTAAGGCGTTAAATCTGCTTATAAAATCAATTGACAGATTATTTTTAATTAGCTAAGGATAAAATTTAATAAGTGGAGCGGCCTCGAGAACTTGTTAATCATCTAGTTTTAGTACATTATTCCGTATATTGAATAAAAGAATAGAATAGACTTACTTTATACTTAGTCAAAAACTCGAAAGAGAAATTCGGCATTCAAATTCACAAAAAATTGAATGCTGAATTTTTATGAAAAGTAAAAAAAGGCAAGGTTTTGGAAGGAGAAAGAATTTGTAAATAATTATATAACATCAACGGCTGGGTGGCACAATGGTTAGAGTGCCGACCTTTCATGCGAGGGTTCGAATTCCAGTGAAAGTGAAAAACTTTTCTGGTGTTCGACTCGACTCAGCTACCATTCGTTCATTCATGGCTCAATCAATAAATAAAAATTATATGTCTTTAATAAAAAATACATTAATATAACAATATAAACAAATGCAAAATACAAACAAATAATTTAATTGAATAATATAACTCACAAATATAGAATACCATATAAATCTAATACAAAATATTACAATATAAACAAAACAGAATTAAAATCTAAGACGTTTCTACATGTTATAAGGCCTAGTACTATATCATTTTTAAAATGTATGGGGAATTCCTTAAAATCAATTCTAATAAAACGAATATAATATGACCCCTTGTTCCAACATGTACCTATGGTTTATACCAGCTTATTAGACTAACATTTGAGCAGTTAGCACTTAAAAAAAAAAAAAAATAAAAAAACAGATAATTATTACTCAAGCCATCTTTCAATTATCCAATTTTATCAAAAAATGTGACTTACTTAGGATTTCATTTAATAATCTCAAATTATTTTCTTTGACCCAAAAACATATTTTAAAATTTCTAGTCACATGTTCTATAACTGCAGTGTTTAACTTTAATTTGAAGAACAATATCTTTTAATATGCTTGAAACTTTTTTTACAAGTATCCAAATTTTTTTGTTAATTAAGGCTAATTTTGTTGCTTCCGTCTAGTTGGAAAATACTTCAATGTGTCGGTAAACAGCATTTTGTTAACAATAACAAAACCATTTAATATTTTACGAACCATACTAAATTTTCAAACTTTTGTTAAATTTACTATTATTAAAAATTAAAAAAATTAATTAAACTTACCAGAAAAATTATTTTAATTATTCATTGTGTTTGTTTATTGAAAGTTTGCGACATCTGAAATAAAAATATGAAAGAAAATTAATAAAACTTAAAAAAAAAATTTAAGTATATAATTAATGAAAGAAAAATTCAAATTAATTATTTTATTAATTGCATATTTTTAATTCCTTTTCTTTTACCCTAAAGTGACTTTTACTTTAGCTGAATGATCTAAATTTATAAAACTAATAAAAATTTAGATGAATTTTACAGCTGTTATCTCCGTCAAAATATAGTATTACCATATGTCTTAAAATTGTAAACATTAATACCCTTATTTTTTGACATAAAATGTCTTAAATAAAAATCAAAACAAATTATTATAAAAATTTAAAAATATAAATTTCAAAACATCCAATTAAGGATTCTGAAGCGCAAGTTGGAGAATTTTTTCTTGATATTGTTTAACATATTCCTAGTTTAATTGAAATCAGTGGTGAGTGAAAACTTCTGCTTAGCAACTCCATAGTAGCGACTAACGAAACAATTTCCTAAACAATTTAAAAATACGTAGCAACACCCTTTCAAAGTTAATATTAACATTTATTATATTATTCATTAAGGGTTAAAAGTATTTATTTTGATTAAAAACATTAATTTTTCATTTAACTATCATTTAAATGCATATATGAAATACATTTTCTGGAATTTATATTTTTATAAAATTTATATTTTACATAAAATCAATTATCAATTAGTAATGGGTCGGTAAAATTAACTGTCATATGTAATAGAAAATCGAATAAAGGAATTTGAAGGTTAGATTGCATTAGAATATGAAATTTTGCCAAAAATAGTTAAGTTGCATGGCCAAAGTTAAATATTTTACTATTTATTGTGAATTCTTTAAACCGGATGATACTATGTTAATATTAGGTTCGTTCGGGTACCCATATCCCAAGACTTAATACAGTGTGCTCTGCACTTGTAACCAAATTAATTTTTAATTAAATCATTAAATTAATACTTTTGTTAAACTTTTTATAATTTAAGCATTATCCGACCGGTAACGTAGTGGTTAGGATGTCAGCCTTTCAATCGAAGAGCCTCCGGTTCAAACCCTGGTTTTATCATATCTAATAAAAAAATTATGGTATATATTATAATAATTTAATAAGAAGTCCAAATGCCAAATAGGCAAAGGACTGTTAACTGTTCATTTGTTCGGCAAATAAGTCTGTCTATACCATAGGTACATGTTGGAACAGGGGGTCATATTATATTCGTGTTATTCAAATTGGTCTTATTAATTCCACATACAATTTAGTATAGTACTAGGCCTTATAACATGTAGAAACGTATTAGATTTTCAATAGTTACAATTCTATTTTTTGTTTATATTTTAATATTTTGTATTTGAGTTATATGGTGTTCTATATCTGTGAGTTATATTATTCAATTAAATTATTTGTTTTTATTTTGCATTTGTTTATATTGTTATATTAATGTATTTTTTATTAAAGATATAAATTTAATAAGTATTGATTATGCCATTAATTTGAACTCAATGACGAATGGTAGTTGAGTCGAGTTGAAAACCGGAAAAGTTTTTTCACTTTCACTAAGATTCGAACCCAGCTTTTCACATGAAAGGTCTGCACTTAACCACTGTTGCCACCCAGCCGTTTTAAATATTTACTATATTGTCTGGTACTATGGTACAAATAAATAAATAAATTTAAGAATTTTTAACACCTTTGCTGGAAAGAATTTAAGATTAACATTTTCCAGATACAAAAGTGAAATGATACCTATATGAAATGTCAAAATTTAAAACCCACCAGTAATACTGTCAAATATTTATTACTTGATCCGTCAATGAATTCAGAAATTTTGTGATTTTTGTGAATCTAATGTACTTAATATCTTTTAAAAGTACAAAATTCTTTAGAAAATATTTACAGTTAGTAAAATTATAAAAAGCTCGATTCAATATACTATATTAATGATATTAATGCAAAAGTGTATTTAGTGTATACATTTTATACATATATTTTCATTCTATATTAATATATGATCCGTGGTCCCTCATATGTATTACCAGAGAATAATAGAATACAAAAATACTTGTCAAACACTTATACACACCGAATTGGAGCAAATTATTATATTATAGTCTATAGATAGATGCTATTTTAAATTAAATTTATAAAAATTAAGTATGTATAATATGTATGTATGTAATTTAGGTATTTTTTATTCAGATAATATTATTTAGTACATACTTACTTACTTATATATTTGTTTAGCAATATATTATTATAAATAATTTTTTTAAGATTTAACAAAGGAAAATTATTGAATAGATTTTTATAAAAAGCAGTTAATGAAGAAATTTTTCATTCATTTTTTTAAATGAAGCAGGGATGGGTAATTTAAATGTATACAAAGGATACACAACTTTTTTTTTTTGTGTTGTACTTTTTATATATTAATAAAAAATTAAAATTCTTATAATTATATTCACTTTTCGTCATTCTAAAAAAAGAATAGTTTAAAACTTCAAGAAAAAAAAAAAATATATAAGGAACCATCTAAATTGTGTCATCTTCAATAAGTTGAGTGTTTTTTTTTTTAAATATATTATAATCACTGCTGATATTAATAAAAGTAATTTGATAGTTTTGATGCCTTCAAAATAATTATGGAAGTTGTTATGCATTTTGTTTTAAATGACACGTTTAATATAATTACATAGATAGGAGGAAAAAACTATCAAATTACATATTTAAATCTATAGATACATACTTTAAGAAACATGACATATATATGAAACATGAATATTACATATATGTAAAATGAATTTAAGATTGATGAATGAGAACTATTTCAATGAGAATCAGTAATTCTTTATTTTTTTAAATGAGAAGGATTGGGATAAAAGAATCCTTTGAGAACTATAATTGGTTCATATTTGGTTTTTTTGAGGAAGTTTAGTTACTGATAATTGAACTCTTAGAGGAGCATAGATGTAATGGTAAAAAATATGCAATTGTTAAAAAAGAAAAATAAAGAAGGTATTATAAACTTGATGTTCCTATATATGCCATTTCTAAATGCCATACTACAGTATAGACCTTATCCTTACATACGTTATTAAGTGATATTACAAAATGAAGCCTTAACAATAGTCGTGGACAGAAGCCTACAACACACAACACACAGAACACAACAACAACAGAAAATGCTTTAAGTCAATGTTAATGGACGTAGAGGTGTTAATTTTTAAAATATGCAAATAGCTTCTAACAATTTGTATGACAGCTTCACGTAGCCGTCTTCAATTCGAAATAAATGCAATAATGAAATCTACAAATTCCTGCATAAACTCTTTCGCTGAATTTGAAGGCTGTTCGCTCTTTAAGTTTTTAAGTTATCGTGCTGAACGGAGGAGCGACACATATCTTGCTAAAGCTATTTACTGTTTTCGATTCTAACCCATATGTAAAAATCTACCTAAGTTGATATCTATTATGTTTAGATGGATGCATTACAAACGGCGGATATATAAGATCTAGTAAGCATAAGTAGGTATAAATAACTATTTTGAGAAATAGAGGTTTTCTGAAGTTACGAATTTTTTTGAAAATTAATAAACCCTATAGTACACAAGAATAATAATTTGTTTATATTTTGGGTGGCGCGAAATAAAGCCATACGAAATAAAGCCATAAAATGACATAATGGCTTTATTTCGCATTCAAATGCGAAATAAAGCCATATCGAGAATTTTTTTGCGTATGGCTTTATTTCGCATTTGAATGCGAAATAAAGCCATATCATTTTCTAAAATTTTACGAAATAAAGCCATATAGTAAAATTGATACAAATTCTAGTTTAATAGTAAACAAAGTAAAAAAAAAATAGAAATTGATAATTAAGTGCAGTTATAAATGATAAATACAGTGGGTTTCGCTAATAACCTGCCATAGAACTAGGGGTTATTCTAGGGTTCAAAACAAACAAAAAATGCTTCTAGAGGTAGGGTCTATTCTCATCCGTTTGGGAGAAATCCAACACTAAAATGAAAAGAATGGTATAAGAATTGGGATACCTAATTCATTCAAAAAATTAATAAGTTCCTAATTTTTTTTAATACACTGTAATAAAACATGTTAAATAATATTATATTTTCATTACGGGGGCTGCCGCCCCCGAACCCCCGCTAACTAAATTATTGAAGCTAGATTTTGAATCCAACCCTAAAATGAAAAGAATGGTATAAGAATTCGGATACCTAATTCATTCAAAAAATTAATAAGTTCCTAATTTTTTTTAATACATTGTAATAAAACATGTTAAATAATATTATATTTACATTACGGGGGCTGCTGCCCCCGAACCCCCGCTAACTCAATTATTGAAGCTAGATTTTGAATCCAACACTAAAATGAAAAGAATGGTATAAGAATTCGGATACCTAATTCATTAAAAAAATTAATAAGTTTCTAATTTTTTTAATACACTGTAATAAAACATGTTAAATAATATTATATTTTCATATGCCTTTATTTCGTAATTAAATGCGAATTAAAGCCATACGCGAAAAAATTGGCGATATGGCTTTATTTCGCATTTGAATGCGGAATAAAGCCATTATGTCATTTTATGGCTTTATTTCGTATGGCTTTATTTCACGGCGCCTATATTTTGATATAATAATGACTGATCTTTTTCATTCATCCTTTTTTTTTTGAAAGTAAAGGAAAAAATAAGAACAAAAATAAAAAAAAACTTAAAAGAATGTTACTAACTTTTCTTGTATATAATTAAAATATAACAAACCCAAAAACAACTAACTATTACACAAACATAAATATGTTACATTAAATGGTAAACTGAATTTAAACAAAAAAAAAATACTTTAAAAAAGTTCTTTTACACTTCAAACATTGTCTTGTCAATTCAACATTGTTTTTTTAATACCATTCTTTTTAGGTTTTTGTCCCCTTTGATATAAGATGACTTCTTAAAATGTCATCTCTAAACTACTTTATGTTCGGAAAGTTAAAGGAAAACTAGTTATGTTTTTCATTTATTTTTAACTTGGTTTTTAATGCGGAAAAATATGCAAACGGAAATGATATAAACATTATAAATATGCATTTATGTATTACAGCAATGGGCAAAAGTTAGGTAATCATATTTAACTGATACGGTCAAAATTTAATATAAAAAAGGTCCATCAGTTCGGTTTAAGGTTTATAAACTCTAAAGTTTTCTAAAATTATTAATATCATATTTACAAGATCTTGGGGAACGGTCTTTTATGTACATGTATATTAAAAATTATCTATGTCCTATACTATGTCTACTATCGATTTGGGAAAGGCTTTCCATATTCCACTTTGATTTTAATTTTTTATGGAAACATGTATTAAAAAAGTTTATTTATTATAAAATAAATCTAGTTTCTACAGTCCTTGAAATCTTAAGATTAATTTAAAACTATATTCTATACAAAAAATGAAGCTTAATCGATTGACTTGACAAAATGTCACTTTATTTCTCTTTACTGAAATGTCAACAATTTGACAATCATATGTTGATGGCTTTTGCATTAGATTTGCAATAATTATTGATAATTGTTGGTGATTTTTGCAGTAGCAATACAAAATTTTGACAATTAAACAGTTTGCGAATTTCTGATTGACACTTTTGATCGTCGGATTTTTGACGTTTTAGAAAAGTACAGTATTTTCAGATTTTATCTTTAGAAGTGTCTAAACTTTTTGACGTATCTAAGGTTACGCAAACATTAAATGATAAAGTGCAGAAAAAGTTGTTCTATATGCTCAAATTGGAAATTTACTCCTGGATTGCCTAAGCTTTCGACAAATATCGAACATACGTAAAATAAAGACCTACATTAATTGAAATCAAAAACCCATTACATAAATATATTTAGACAAAAATTTCACATAAATGTGACCGAAAAAGTTACATAGCGTACTTTAATTTAAAATTAAAATCTTTGTTGCTTAGTGTATCTATAGACACAAAACTTTATACTCATATATACATACAGATAATGACATAACTAACATGTCGTTAACATACATAATAGCAAATAAGTACTAGTATATTATATTTGTAAAGTATTAAAAAAAAAAAATTAATTTTAAATGCACACTAAATAATATACTTATAATAAGTTTATAAGTAGTTATGTATTTATACCTAGATACATGTGTACGGCAACATTTTATGTTGCTTATTGTTAATAATATTATTATATTTTTAAGTAAAACAAGTGTGGATAAATGGAAAATTAAGAGTAAAACAAAATTGAATAAAAATATATAACAAAACATAATAAAAAAAAAGTTCTTTTGTAGTTTTAGAAGACGAAATTATGAATGAAAAATAAAAAAAGAAAATAATAAGAAAAACAAAAGAAAATCATAAAAGAAAGTTTTTTTTTTGTTGTTGTAGTAATTTTCTTTTTCTAATAGTTGGTAACAAAAGTTTTTAATTAGAAAAGGTTGATGACTTTATAACAGATATTACATATGAGTATATATACGAGTATTTATATATATATATAAATATATATATATATTTGGAATCTTCTCGATTTGAAAAAGTTGCACTTAATTGGTTAAAAATAAGCGAATTTAAAGATTTTTTAAAAAATTATCAACCTACATATGTATTAATTGACTGTTAGTGAAAGATTAACACATAAATTCAGTTTTCTAATAACGGTAAACCACCTTTTAAAAATTAAATTAGAAAAAAATAACTAGTGAAAATTTAGAAATTAGAAAACAGTTGGATTGAATGCATTGCACTCAAATTACTGTCATAGGAGATTGTGAATATTGTGGAACATTCTGGGCGTAGGATTCAACAGGAATTTGTTTATTATACTTCAACCCCCGCTTTGCCTTATGAGCTTATGAATTTTGTGGAATATTGTGGAAGCAAAAGGTGGAAGCTTGGGATTCAACTGAGTGTGTGAGCGTGTATGGCCTCAATCCACTGCCTTATAAAATTGGAGATATTGTGGAACATTTTGGTTGGCCATTTAGATAAGTTGTAAAACAAAAGATTAAAACGAAGGATTCAGTTGATATTTACATATTCTACTCAATCTACGGTTTTGCCTTATGAGTTAGTGGATTTTATGAAACATTGTGGGAAAATAAAAGATGGAAGCTTAGAGCTTAGTTGAATAGGATTCATTGTGTTCAATCCAATGCTTAATTACTTATGAGTTTGTGGATTTTGTGGAAAATTTTGCGAAAAAAAAGATAGGAACTTAGTTTAAAGTTTGTAGATTGTGCTCAATCCACTGCCTTAAGAACGGATATTGTGGAACATTGTGGAAATTTAGATATGTTGCAAAACAAAAAATGAAACTTAGGTGTCAGTTGAAATTAGTATATTGAACTTAATCATAGATGCTATATGAGTTTGTGAATTTTGTGGAACAGTGTGGAAAATAAAGATGGAAAGATTAGAATTCAGTTGAACTAGTACATTGTATGCGATTTACTTGCATATGGGATTGTAGATATTGTGGATATAGATGTTTTCAAACAAAAGATGCAGTTAGTTGAAATTTGTGGATTTAATGTTGTATTGCATCCGTGGCTTTATAAGATACATACTTATTGGTTAAAGATAGATTCATAATATTCTTAAAAATTAAAAGAGAAAAAGTATTTCGATGCAAGAAACTAAAAATTTGTAAATTAGACTTTAAAAAAAATACGTTTGAAATTATCATTCAAAGCTTCTCCTTCATTTGAACAATCTATTTAAGGTAGATCTACAATAATAACTCTATAAACATTTCATTTTTATAACTTTGACTAGAAAACATATTTTTAATTAAATATGACTCTTATAAGAAACCAAAAAGTTAAAAAGTGTCATAATTATTATGATTCATTATAATCACCTTTAGTATGTATTGCATTAATGCCTTATTGAACTTGTTAACAAGGTGAACATTGTTTTAAGAAAAACTTTAACTATATTTATTAGAAAAAAAAAATTAATTATAGTTACTTCTAATTTAAAAACATTTTTTCAATTGAGTAATTTGACATAACGGTAATGTCCTTCAAATTTTATTATAAGATTAAAACTAAATAAAAAAAAAACAATTTCTAAAGTATTAAGTACAAAATAACGTGCACTTAGGTTTAACACTTTGTTTTGTGTTTTTCATATTTGCAAATACCTTGACTTTATACCTTTATTAGGTAATCTGTTTCAATGGAAAAGGTTTTGTATTTGGTTTTATAACTATTGAACCTAACTTGCCATGGGTTAAGAATGTTTAGAAAAAATTGCAAATTTAAAGATTTTAATTACGAAAATAGCTATGAAGGTTGTCTTTTAATGCAGGTTAGAAGAGTACTTAAGTATCAGGTTAGTTATTTGGTTTTATTAATCAAGTATTCATATTAATAACAGTATTTCAATGCATAAATTATATGTTCAGGCGAATTAAAACGCAATATATGCTATAAAATAAGTACATTCTTAAGCCTCAACTTTGAGTGTACCAATCGTAAAAAAGGTTGATGTCTTCTGATCTTGAAATAATATTCTCTTTTTACGATATCCCTTGTTAAATTTAGTATTGTATTTATAACCATCGAAATGAAGCAATTTAGATACGGAACAACATATATTTTTTTGATCAGGGTCATCTCCTGAGTCGATTTAGTGATGTGCATCCATCTGTTCATCCGCTCGTTCGGTTTGTAACGATTCAAAAATAATGATTTTATTTTTAACAAATTTATTCCGTAGGTTACTAATGACGAAACAAAAACGGTATTACAAATATGCGAAATCGGACCATTAATTCGGATTGTGAAAGATTCCAAACGAACCAAGGGCGGAAAACCAGAATATCTCTGAAACCAATAAAGATAGAGCCTTCAAATTTGGTACAATAGTGAATGTTATTTCTCTAGTACCTCCACCAACTAAAAATCATAAAAACCTATAATTTGGTTTAAGGATTTTTGGTTCTGTCTCCATTATGTCGCTAAAAATGTTCTATTCTTTTTTTGTTCTGATATTTGATAAAAATTTAAAAACCCGTTTAAGGCAAAAGCATTTTTACATGTTTGATAACCCAAATAAACACATGTCAACTATTAAAAAATTGTAGTTTAGGATTTTCAACTAAATAAGCTTGATTCTTACTACCTGGTCTAAGCTTTTCTGACTGAAGAGAGGTTTCATCTATAACAATTGGAATGTAAAATTATAAATTGCTTACAATTAAAAAAACCCTATAATACAGCAAAACTAAATTATTTAAAATTCTAAATTAACCTTTTTGTTTTTATTCTAGCACAAGTCTAAGTCAAAGTTCAAAACTTTTAAAACCAATTTTGCTTCAGAAAAATATTTAAATTTTGTATTTGGGTCAAATAATTACAAAACTTTCAGTTTTTAAATTTTTTCTGACCCAACTTTTAAATGTGCGCACATTCATTTTTGAAGATAATCCCAATTTTTAATTAATGATTAAATACAATTATTAATAATAATTGTACTGTCATTTTAATTATAGATCTCAATTAAGTTTAATCAACAATTTGAAAGGAAATTTGATCAAATCAAAAATTTAAATATTTCAAAAAAAAACATTCGGATCTAATTTAGTTGATTACAAAATTATTATCAATTCCAATTAAGACTTTCATTTTTAAGATATTCTTTCAAAAAATTTAATTTCAACACTTCAAATTCTTAAAAAAAATCTTTGAATTTTGAAACTTATCAATAAGCTTTAATTTTTGGATTGATTTTTTGGAAAAAAAAGAAAAGCAAGAAAAAACTTTTTGATCGACTTTAAGTAACGGAATAATAACGCTTGATTAATGATTGAAAAGTTGTTTTTAAGGTTTAAACATTAAAAAAATACAAAAAATATACAATCTAATCAATTCTTAATTAATGTATTTATATAATACTAATGCCTATAGACCCGCTATACTTCTTTCAATTGAATGTAAAAAAGTTTAAGAGTTTTTCATTCTATAGATAAACAGTGATGTATCTGAAGATAGTATATAGATTTCAAAAAATTGGTTTGGTTTCGGTTGCAACAGTAAGCTATTAGATAAATAAACTTTGCCGAATTAGGCAAAACGACTCTATACTGAGTAATGTTATTGCTTTAAATCTCCACTTCAATTAAAATTTTAAACTGGTAATCAAATTTGAAGTAGTGTCCAAATTATAATATAAATTCAAGAAGGAAGTCAACTTATACCTCTTAGGTTGCCCATTTAACCCTTAAAAGTCATTTATATTTATGACTTGTAGTTATTTTTCAGCCATAATACTGCGCAAGCAGCTAGGGTGCTTATCCCATTATTTTGGCTACGGGGGGAGGTTGTTTTAGTGTAGTAAAAATGTCACACTTCCTGGGGGATTAGGATTTCAGGTGTCTTTTGAAAGTTTCTTCCTCACTTTGGAAAAAAAAAAAAAAAAATGAAAATTACAAAACTTAGACCCGTTTATAAGTAATAACAGATGATACCGAAAAATCACCAAAAAATCTTGCACTTATGAATGTTTGATTTGTTATTAAACCATAGGCAGAGTCTAATTGCACCAAACACATATCAATAATTAAAAAATCTATATTTGATAAAGGACTGCTACAACAAAACTCAATAGATTTGATAAGTTAAGAACACTGACTTATCAAAAAATTATTAGTAATATTTAATTAGGTATAAGTGATTGGTGCAAAAATACCGTAATTATCATATTTCCAAAAAACTCAATAAAGTTTAGGTTAGTGAAGACTAATTATTTATCAAAAAATTATTAGTAATATTGAATTAGTTATATTATAAGTAATTGGTGCAAAAATACCGGTACTTATTGTATTTGGAAATAACTCAATAAAGTTTAGATTAGGGAAGACTTATTATTTATTAAGATTTATGATGATGGCTTGATTATAGAAAAAATGCTTGCTGCAATAGGTCTTTTACCGTTATTTCGGTTTTTACAAGTCTTTAGAATTATTTAAAGCCAAGGTATCCAGCGAAGTTAAATATGTAAAAGATATACCGCAATGGAAATTTTATTAAATGCATACTATACATTTTCTAAAGACTTTTTATACAACAGAAAAGTATTTTTAACAATTTTAACATGATTTAGTTACGTGACTTAAATACTGGGTACATTTAACGTCACGTCACTGCGCAACTAAAAAAAAAGAAACAAAATTGAGAAAAATACTAAAAAAAAAACATTAGTGAGGCTATCAACCTCTTTTTTTTTATTTTCTATTATTATACACTATTTTTTTATCAAATCACACGTTTTATCAGTAGTAACTGTTAGCAGTATAGTGGCGATTTCAAGTATTTTTTTTATTGTAATAATGTAATAAAATGAAAGACACCCGTTAATACTTTAAAATAAGTATAGTATAAGTATATATATATTACAAAAAAAAGCTTTTGTGAATTTTAATGAATTATTGGAAGAATGAGAATTTTTATATCTGAAGAAATTTTTTTTTTATTGAATCTTTTGTACACAAGAAAAAAAAACCCAAAGCAAGTGATTATGAAAAATGCTGGAAGCTACGAAATTCGAAAAAAAGAGGAAAAAAATAAAAATAGAAAATAAAGTAGAAATTCGTGATTTTAATTTTGTGTGGTTGTTTTTTTTTTTGGTAAGTTGGCAAAGCAAAAATTAAAATCTTAACTTAAATAGTTAATAGTTGAGCTTTTTGGCGTTTTTGTTGTTCTTGTAAATTCATGATAACATGATAAATTGTTATTTGGACAGAATAATTTTTTTGTTTTTAATTTAATATGTGTTCTAGATTTTGGGTTTTTAGTTTTTTAGAACGATCATGAGTTGTTTTTTATTATAATCTAAATTAGATGTTTTGGAGTTTTTAGCAGATTTTTAAAAATAAAGATTTTAATCGAAATTGAATTCTGAATTAAAATAGGTGAGGGTGAAATTCTTTAGGTGAAATTAATAGAAATTTTTGTAAAAAAGAAGTTTTATTAATTTTGATCTAATCAATTAATGTATCAAATTTAACCATTTAAGTTTTCGCAAATAACTCATATTCATTTGAGCTTATTCGTCAAAAAAACAGAACATTGATGAATTTTACTTAATTTTAATATTGAATAATTTATTTTTAATACCAAATATGATAGAATAATATGGTATTCATCAGATGCACCCTTTAGCCTTTTATGATTCAATGCCAGAAAAGGTTGTCCTCTACTGAAGTTCTTATAAATTAAATTTTTTTAAGTTTTTTTATACAGTTATAGCTGAAATTTAATGAAAGGTAAAGTTAAGAAAAGTTTTAATCAAATTTACTTAATTAACCCCAAAAATATTAATGCAATTTTTGTGTTAAAATATGTGTCACTTAGAAAATCAAAGGTCGTAACTGCGGACCAAATATAAACAATCTTTAACCACTCAAATAAATATGTGGTTTCAGAATTTGAATTTAAAATATTTTAATTTTTTAAAATGTAATAATCATTTATATTCAGGGGGATAAATTAAGTTTCAGCTAAAGATTTCTAAACAGGAAAAGATTCAGGATAACTTCCTCTAAATTTCGGTAAAAACTATTATAGGAACCCTATCAAAGGAAAAAGTAATCAATCATAAAGGGCAACAGACCAAAAGAAAAAATACTTAAATAAAAGAAAAAGAAAAAAATCACAGCACCACGATATGCAAGATAACTTGTAGAGGGGAGCAGTGAACACTTTAAATAAAAAAAAGTTAATTTATCTCTTCAAAAATTTTTATCATCAAAAAAGGTTCTGTTTAAAGAACCCTTGATAAAGATAGTAATTAGTAATACAAAATTACAGTTGCAAATAGAGTAGAATTGGTGGACCTTTTAGAAATTTATTTCTAATTTTTCGACTGAGAGAGAACAAAGTGTAAATTTTTTAAAGTGTAAAATGAAGGAATTACTAGATTAATAGATAGGAATTAATAGATACTCAATTGGAAAAAATACAAAAAGAGTTCGAGAATTAAGAGGAGTCCGAGAGAAGGAGGAGTCCGAGAAGTACAAAAGGTGTTCAGTTCGCTTTCGAGAATTAATCTGGCATTAGTACGGAAAATAAAAAATGGCGGAGGGCGGTTAAAATTATAATCGATTAATAAATATAAAAGTTTATGAGATATAGTTAATATTTTCTGACATTGACACAAATATTCAATCTAAATAACGTTATGTAAATAATTTCCAATCAATTTGAAATAACTTTATATATCTACTATACGTTATATATACATACATAAAAATCTATAAAAATAAAATTTGATTAAATAATAATATATTTAAATTTATGTTTTTTTTTTTAATTAATTATTTATATTCTTGAAAAAAACAATTGAATATCATTTAAAAGTTCTTCAAAGTTCAATTAAAAAAAAAAAAAAACAATTCTTTTGTTCGTTTACAGTTAATTTTTAAATATACAGTAAAATAAAATAAAATTTACTATTTATTTTACACCCTATAATTTTTGTAATTTTTCATAATTACAAAAAAAAAAAAACTATTTTCAAGTTTTAATAACTAATGCTTGTATATTTTTATTAATAAGTGATTTTATTGTATTCTCATTCATAATTGTATTGAATTAAAAAATGAAGGCGTTATTATTAATTATAGTCTAAGTTTGGATAAAAAAAAACTAAAAAAAAAATTGTATAAAAGTTTTCTTACAATTTAATTCAATGTAAAATTTTAATAAAAAAAAAAATTTAATACGAAAAAAAAACTAATAACTTAAAATCGTTACCATAATATTAAATGATTAAAAAAATATATGTACAACTACATATATAAATTGTAGTATATACATCTACATATATAAATTATGTATTATATACATACATTCAAACTGTAATTTTAAAATAAATTAAAAAACCTATATACATCAAATTTATTCATTTAAAAGCGTACACGTTTTTAAACACACTGAAAAAAAAAACAATTTCTCTTAACCCTTTAACTACCTAAGTTCAATAGGTCAAAAAGACCTGAGTATATATTCTTCGTACAATTATATTCCTCATATACAATGTTAACAAAAGGTGATTTCAGAATGAAAAGAATTAAAAATAAAAAAATGAATTTAGAGAAAGTACTGTTTAACCCTTTCCGGGTTATCGGGTCGTAAAGGTTTTTCTAAAATCTGAAGATTTTAAAACTGATTAACCACATTTTTAATTTTTATTTTTGAAATTAAAAAAAAAATTTTATTGATTTTTGTATATAAAAACTAACAATGTTTAATTTTTATTTGTTTAGTTCGAAATAAAGTCGTTATAATGTAAAATATGTTTGACAGCATTAGGGTTATTGCATTTTAAAGTAAACACTTATCATTTAATTTTTTTATTTTGTTTTAAATTTTGTCTAATTGTAGAGAAAAAGGGCTTTTAATATGTCTTTCTATTATTCTACTTTATATACGTATCTATTTGTTGGAAGTTCTTTAGAGGTCATATTTCTTTAAGTGGTAACTGTTCAATTGTGTGGTTAACAGTTCTGTCTACTATAGGTAAATGTGGGAGCAGTGGGAAGGTCCTAGATATATTCTAATCTTATAATAATAAATTTCACACATAATTAATACATGAGATAGTACAAGTTTAACATCTGTTAGAAATATTTAAGAGATTTCAATTGAGTTGAATTAAATGTATTTTTTGTATCTGTGAGTTATATTATTCAATTTAATTTTTTTTTTCTTATGTAATGTATTTCTTTATATTATTATGTTAATGTATATTTTTAGCTATTAATATAGAGTTATTATTATTACTTTTGATTGGATTCGAACCAGTCCCCTTATGTGAAATGGCGACACTTTAACAATTGTAACATATCTAGCCGTCAGACCGAATTTTCTAATATTTTGTACAGAATAATAATTTTTAACCCTGATGCTGCCAAATAAAATTTATTTATTAAAAGTTTTTCAAATGTTCGGACATCAAATAACATTATTTCAAATGAGTATAGGAAGGTAAAACAAACAACAGAGGTTTGAAACTCATAAACTTATTATTAAGTATAAGTTTTTAAATTCTTATTTTTTCAGAAAGATTCCCAATTTTCCTTCCCTCCATAAGTCTCTTAACATGTAAATTTTCACCATAAATCGACTAATTTTGGCTAATTGAACTGAACTTTGGGATTGAAATAATTGAAACAGAAAAGTCTAAAGTAAAAGAAGAAGACATTGCCTTCTACAAACTAAAAGTTTAATAGTGACTCTTTTATATCATAACAGACAAATTACTCCAACCGACTACTATTAAAAATTCTTGAAGTCTATTAAATTTTATTTATCTCTAAATTTATTCGCAATACCATTTTTGCTTTCATACTTTTTGTCGTCTATACAAATTTCAGACACGTAGACTTATATACGGTACTTATTACTTATTGTGTAATAAATTAAGTCAGGTTTATTATGATCTGCATAACATTTTAATTAAAAAAAAAAAAAAAATAAAAAAATAAACAAACATAATGGTGATCCGGGTCAACGTTATAATAGTAAAATAAAAATTATGTGTGGGTGAATTACTATTAATTATATACATATATAAATATATTGATTTTTTTATAGTTGCAAATGGCTTTGTCTGACTATTAAATTTAAGATAACAAAATGTCTAAAAAAAGAATTAAATAAATAAACTAAAAATAATTTAATATATTTTAAATATTTAAATGTTAAATTATTAATAAAGTTTATATTTAGAATATTTATATATTTGGGTTATGTGCCAAATAGACTTTTGAATTTATTTACCTTTTTTTAAATTTAAATTAGAATTTAGCGGTTTAATGAAAAAATATCTAAAAAGGTAAATGAAGTATTAAAAATTTTTTACATATATTCGTATATATATAAATAACTATATATTTTATATCAAACATATTCGACCGTTAAATAATTCGGAATTTAAGCCAATACACAAACCCTTTTTTAGATATGAAATTGAGCCTTTGAAAAGGAAATTGAAGATGGACTTGGTCCCGAGCAACTTATTAGCTTCAATTTCACCATTTTTTTTCTTTGAAATCAAAATAAAGTAATAGCTATTAAATAAACTAAATTAATACAATTGGCTCAAATTCGAAAGGAAAAGGGGCGCATTAAGGGTCCATCAGTTTTTGTAAATTTTTAATAAATAAATAAAAAATTCTATTTAAAAGTAACAAACTTTTTCAATAATTTCTTTTCAATTAAATATTTCAAGACCTGTATCGAATGGTACGCGCACTCTTTTTAGTAAGCCAATGCATACCCACTACACTACCGTGAATCGACAGCCTCCAATAGGCAGACTTAACTCAAGTCGAATTTAATAATGTTAATACAGGGTGGCGCAAAACGACCGATATGGTTTGAATGTTTAATAACTTTTTAAATTTATTTATATTTTTTATTTTTATTTCAGAATTTTGTGAAGAAAACTTGGGGAATTGGAAATGGAACAGTAACAGAACGGCGATCCAAAATTACGAAAATTTATGGAAAATGTACTGGAAAGTACACGAATGCGCGAAGCCGAAAATGGTCACCACTTGCGGGATATAATTTTTCTACCTAAGCTAAAAATATTCCCCATTAATATACTGTATAACAAAAAAATAATAATAATAATTAACCATTAAATAAAAAAGTTATTAAACATTCAAACCATATCGGTCGTTTTGTGCCACCCTGTACTCAAGAGCTCAAGACTTAACTAAATTACATAGCAAACCCAACTCAAGTTAATATATACTTAACAGACTTTACTTATATGACAAACTTAACTGATGTTTAATTTAATAAAATTAAAAATAATTAGCAGCGACTTAACTCACTTATAACACAGACTTAACTCATGTAGTTAAATTTAATAAAGGTAATATACTTCTTAACAGACTTAATTAATATTACAGATTTAGCCTAAGTTAAATTTAATAAAGTTGATAAGCTTTACAGCGACTTAGTTTATATGACAGTCTCAGCTTACTTAAATTACCGGATTAACTCGCACAGTTAAATTTAATAAAGTTAAATCTACTTAACTTAAGTTAAATATAAACAGATTTAAAAATATTACAGACTTAACTCAAGTTTAATTTAATATAATAACTAAATATTTTTAGATAACACAGTAAATTAACTTAATAATACCATTAATTCGAGAAAAATAGCAATTAGTCAAATTTCCAATCTCTATTAAGATATATAGATAAACTATTAGTTATTTATATTAGTTATCAAGTTTTTAGTACATAATATTATAACTAATACATACTTAGATTTTTATTTTGATAGTTATGCTATGAAAAGAGGAAAAGGGTAAATATAACCTCAATTTATTTTTATTACACTATAATATCATTTATCTTCACTAATCACTTTCAATTTCAGACAATAAAAATGTGATATAATAATATTAAGTACTTATCGTTAATATCTTTATTATAATTTTACTATTTAAGTCGTTTAGTAATTTTTATTTGTCTGCTAAAAAACAAAAAACCCTATTTTTTCTATTGTTAAATACTTCCGATAGTTTAATATTTTTTTTTTGGTATTTAAATTGTCAACCTTGCAATATTTTATTTTTTATTAAAAAATTATGTAACCATAATCAAGATGCAATTCGCTAAACTAATTTCAAAATACATTCAACTTAAGCGAACTAGTCCTACTTTCTTGACCTATACTTACTATGATATCCTATTTGTATATTTAGGGAACCACCACTGGTGATTACTTTAAAGATACAACAATGATAAATTATAAGTTTAAGAAAAAATATGAATAAATTAAGATTAGACACTTGTGTAATCTAAACCGGTAAATGATATGTCTTCAAGTAAGAAAATACCCGCAGACATCGTCTTACTAACTATTAACAATTGCCTCTCAAAAGAATTCGGTTCTTGGAAGCTACATATAAAAAACTAATTTTATAAATTAAAACTTAAGATCAAATGAAATTAGTTTGTAAAGCATATATAAATTTCATGTTGAACAATGCAGGTACCTTGTAGTCGAGGAAACAGCTTTTCGAACCTCTTGCATTAGTAAAAACCATACTGTGTAAACACGTTTTCCATAAAACTTAACTATCTTTGGCTGGAAAGTTTCCAAATGCAACCAATTATAATTAAATACGATATATTGCAGCTTTTCGAACCGCCTAAGCAGACTGACTCAATTTGAGTATAGCAAAGATTGCTATTATATAAAAACAAATTTGTAAAAATTTTGAATCCCTCTTATATAATATCAATCCCTCTCGGTTAATGGATAGACGGGCGGACATTCATAGCAAGGGAAATCAATTTTCGATTCTGAGCGGATCCACACACTTGGTTATAATTCTATGTGACTCCTTTAGGACACAGAGAAGGCGGGTGAACGATCAATTTTACATTCAGTTTTGCGCTCACTTGACGCTCTTTTAAAAAATCAAATCGTCCATCCGTTTCTTGCGTGAGCATAGCCTTAGATCGTCACAATTGTAATGGAATATTAAGTATATCCTTAGGTACGAGTATAATTATTGAATGAAATTTATACTTTTTGGATACAGGACCTTAAAACTTGATTGTCTCACTTAATCTTCCTACACCTCGTAAAATTTCGAAATAATAACCTGTCGATTACAATACTTTTCTTACACTTTGGTAAAATGAAAGTAAAAATTCAAAAATAAAATAATAGAAATTGTAATAAAAATTTTAATAGCTATGTACTCGTATAAACAATCCGTAATTGAAGAAAAAGAAAGAATATATAGCTGTTTTTCTTCTTCTCTTTCATTCTTCATTATTTTACACTCCATTCATCGATTTAAACAATTATTATGAGTACTATAAACATAATTTGCTGTCTTAAGCTAAAAAAGAAAAACATAATAATTATTATGATAATAAAATAACATAGTTATGCTTTTGTAGGTGGATGTCGGAAAATAATAATAATATTAATAAAATAATATTAAAATAGAAAGAGAAAGAGAAAGAAAGAAAAAAAAAATAAATTATCAAAATAATAAATAAAGTATATTGTATTGTTAACTTGTGTACAAAATTGAGGAAATGGTTTTCGAGGGTTTCACATAACATCTTTTTTTTATCGTTTTGTATTTTTAAAATTAAAATTTTTTTAAAAATAAGTAAAATATTTATACGTTACATGAATTGCATGTTTAAAAAAAATTGCTTCTAAAAATATAGTCTTACAATTTTCATAACTGGAAATGAAGACGAAATTGTCTATTTCAGAAAAAGTCGGCACAACGGATTTAATCATTATATTTGAAGACATGTCAACTGGAATAATATGGAGTTGAATGCATAATGAGCTTGATATCCCAACTCGACTTTTAAAACAAATTAATCTTGAACACGTTATTTAGTTTGAAATAGTAAAAAGAGATGACAGCAAAACAAGAGTGGCACTCTTTGAGGAATGAAACAATAACTAGTTATAGTTGAATACTTTAAGCATATTGCTTTCCCCTTATCGGAATCAGTGCAGAAGTAATGCAGTCAATTTAAAAGGTCAGATATTTTACCTTAAGACATATTGTGAAAAGAATTCTCGGAATCCAACTCTCCTTATTGGGTGACTTAATGTAAAAATCATTTATAGAATTCAGAACCATATAAAAAATCTTAAAATTTTTGAATGATAAAACTTTACCTGAAACTTTACTTGAACTGACACATTCTTAACTTCAATAGGTTATTTTGATAAAATTCAGTATAGCGCCGTATACCCATTCAGAAATCCAAATTTCCAGCCAATCTTAATTTCGTTTATCGGTCGTCAGAATGTTGGAAACCAGCATACCTCTCTCAAAACTATCTTGTAAATAACGATACAAACATTCTAAACGCAATATAGTAGAGGTGCTTCAAGTTTTTAGTAACTATACTGTTATTCTTAAGAATTTGTTAAGTGGTTCGAAAGTATAGTTATAGTAGAATGTAAATGGAACGTTATAAGCTGTCGCTACGTATAGAAAAAATTTATATATTCTTTATGTTATAAAGGTCTAAAGAATATATAATCCTGGATTAACTTTTTATAAAGAAATTCGTCCCAAGTTTGGATAACTGTTATTATTATATAAGAAATTACAGGCTGCACTGGTTTTTTTAGAAAATCTGAAAGGCGGTTCGAAGATGGTTACGGTAGAATACGATACTTGGAAAATCTAATGTTCATGCCTCAAATAGAAAATGGTCTAAGAATCTATGTCTACTCAAGGGGGAGATGTCCGAAGAATCTGTTCAATTAGATTCAAACATACTTATCTAACCTCCTATATTTTCTCCAAACTGGAGGCTACAACATATGTTCAGCGAACCTTATCTAAATCCTGTACTAACTTTTTATAAAAGAATCCGTCCTCAGCTAAGGTATCATGAAAAAACACAATAGTTCGGAACCGGTTTTTTTTTAAAACATCAATGGCCTAATAAATTTTCCATTTAAGTACATTACCCATAGTACCCAACTACTAATTTTGTAAATTTACAAATTATATTTTAACAAATTCACTATGATATTATTGTGCACTTTTTTTTTTGCGTCCTCTTTTTTCTCCACTTTTTTTTTTTTATTTTTCAAAATAAAAAATTCTTTTACTTTGTTTTTTATTTTTCAGCTTTTTTTTCTTCATTCTCGAACGTGGTATCTATAAATAGCATTTAGGTCAAGCCGTCTCCACTTATGTTGTATACATTCTGAAAAGTGTAGATATTTTTTTACTAAGTATTTTTTTTTTTTTTTTTTTTTTATCATTGAAGATGATTAGAAACGTCCTTAGTTTACATTAAAGCGCAACAGCAGTAACTGATGATAATAGAATATGGGGGAAAAAAATGTAGAATTTTGTATTCTAGTAATGAAGAATAGGGAATTTGTTATTTGTTGTTGTTGTTGTAGTTGTTATTGTAAAATTTCTTCTCTTATGTCTTCACTTGCCTATCGAGTTTTAAGTTCTTGGAATTTTTCGAATAAAAAAAAAAAAAAAGTTGAATATCAGTGAAAAAATACTTGTAAAAATGTAAGTTATGTATTCAATGTATTCAACTATATACAGATAGAGGGTGCATTTAAAAGTGTGCACTTAAAATTCAAAAAAAAAAAAAATTATGAAATATTTTAAAAGAAGAAATAAAGATTTCATTTCCATTATATGATGACAATGACGATGATCTCAAATGGAATAAATTTTAGATTTTATGAATTCTTTCTTGGGGGAAATGAGTGTATAAAAATAATGATATATACTTATATACAAATTATATACGTATTTGAATTTTAAAATGAAAACTATATTTTTTAATTTTGAAATAGAAAATAATGAATTTAGAACATTTATTAAACTTGAATTACATATGTCAATCATATTTTAAACTTTTTTTTTTAGAAAATTTTTCTTAATGTATTAAAAAAATTGTTCTAATATTTTATTTTTTTATTAAAAAAAATATTTAAGAGACTATTGATCTAGTTTCAGTTCATTCTTATAAGAATGTCCTTTACAAGATTAAAATTTTAAAAAACAAAACTGAATGTAATAGATGAGCAGTTATTGTATAGAGGAGCTGTTGTTGCAATAGTTGTTCATAATTCAGTTTAGAACTATATTGTACAGTATTGTTTATTAGTTAGAAATGATTTGTCATGTAAGGCTGAAGGTTTAGATGCGCAAAGCTACACAAACTCCAGATTTAAACTTAGATTTAAGCTTATGGTGTTATAGTACTGAACACTACTTTAAGTTATTTAATTTATATTGTAGGTTACGACTGACGAAAGCCATACGGGGGTTACAAATGGACGAGATCGGACCTTTGGTTCGGATTCTAGGAGTTTCTAAGGATTTATACAAGGATTTTTCCACTTATTTTGTCTCTTCTGTTGCTTCACTAAAATTTGTAATGAATTGCAGCGATGGTTTAGGTACCTCCCACACACTTCTAAAGATTTAAAAGCCTAGCTTCGGAATTAATAATAATATTAACTTGATTATTGAGCTAAGGCTGTTTAATGTTTGCCAGGATTTAAGAAGAGCTGATATTATCGTTTGTTTTAACAAAACATGCCCTAATTTGATTATAGGATCTAAGATGCTTAATAATGCTTTAGTAACACTGTTTAAAACTTTTATTTCAAATCAAAAGTTTAGATCCTGGTAAATTAATTAAATTAAATCATAATAGATATAAAAATATGATAATATAAATCAATAAATCAACTAAAGACAAAATTCGATAGAACATTTTAGATTTACCTTGAAATTATGTATCTAAAACAAAATTGAAATAAATGAAATCCACATTGAATACACCTCAATAGCTAAAACAAGTTCAAAATGTTCAAAATCATTTATTGAGATATTTTGTATAATTTCTAAAGTCTCTTTTTTTGTAGAATATTTCAAAATATATATAGGATGCAATTTAACTTTGAGAAGTTTCTAGTTACTGAAGTATTATAGAAACTTCAATATCATAAGCCTTTTATAAGTACTTATTTATATAATTTTTTTTTAAATTTCATCTTCAAAATTATAAATTTTTGAATAGCGAAGGGTGGAATTTATTTTACATAAATATTTAGTTGAACATAGTTACATAGAGTGGTTAATATTTAAGTTTTAATTTAATTACAAGTTGTAATAGAAAATTAAAGCATTTTTTCCCCTAATTAATTTTTTAAAGCAGGACTAAGTTAATTTAAAGTTTAAAATTTAATTTAATTTCCATCCCCCATAATCTAAAAATCTCCACCTTAATCCCAAAATTCTTCCATATCTCCAACACATGTAAGAAAATTGTACATTTGTATCACAGGACCCTTCCTAAAGTTTGGTTAAAAAAGAGTGTGGTTTTGGGTGTGGTTAAGTTGCATACTACACAAAGAAACACCATTGCTTAGTTATTTTAAGCTAGATTAGAAATTTCAACTTGTAAAAATCTTCTCCAAACTTTACACCTCAGCAATATTTTTTGTAAGTGCCTTTGTAATCTAATTACTAAATCGATATTTAATAGAGGATATTAATAGAGGACCTTGTAGATTTTTCTTTGGATTAGGTCAAAATTTTATTAAAGTTTAATTAGTTATTAACTATTTAAAAGTCTATAGCGTATAGAATTCTGGCATTTTTGAAAAAGCAAGGTTTTATCCTTTTCCGCAATATTTATATATATATGAAGAGTGCAGGCAAATAACAATCAATGTCAATTTTTTTCGAAAATGCAATATGGGTATCATTGGAAAGGCAAAAATGAGATCTTTCGTTCTATCAACAATAAATAATGTAAAACCAAACGAGATCAAAGTTTTAGCCTGTTCAAAATTTCCTGTACAGGGAAAGAACAATCAATGTCACAGTTTTAATGGAAAAAACAATCAATGTCAGTTTTTTTTAATATGGCAAATTTTGAATTGTTTTTATTGACTTGACTTGACTATTACAAATAAAAATGTTCTAACGGGAATTTAAAATAACATTTCCCGTTCGAGGCCATAGTTACATGGAATGTGACAAAAATATGGGATTAATAAAACAAAATCTTAAAATAGAATTGCCTGATGAATGGAACGATCATGTTAAATCTTCACGGGTCAAACCCTCGCCCTTTGTCATTATTAAAAGTAAACAAGATATTTTCAAAAGCTGGGGCAGTTATTTGGAAAATAATCATTATAAAAAAAAATCTCCATTTGCAACGAGGCCAATTTCTGAAATCTACATAACAAAGGAACATAGTCGGATACTCCAATTAAGAAACACATATAACGGCCCATGGAATTCGTACATAATGAGATATAAAAATACTGGTAACAGTTCACAAAATTTAAAGCCTTCTTACACTAGCCTAATTCCACTTTCATCTGGAAAATATAATGATTTAATGGTACTTAAAGAATTTTGCAGAGACGAAGCGCAGCGGTTTTTTGAAGCACTGCCGCATTCGAATCAAGTTTCGGACACAGACGATAATAATTAAGCAAATCCATACGTTTTAACGTTATAAAAATTTAAACTTAATGAATTACTTAATTTCAACTATTTATGTTTTTATTTTTTGTTAAATTATTTTTTGTTATTTTATTTAATTACTTAATTTGAACTATTTATGTTTTTATTTTTTATTAAATTATTTTTTGTTTGATTATTTTTTCCTAAATTTTTAATATTTGATTGTTTTTTCGTACAAAACTGAATTTTTTTGAAACTAAGTTTTTTTTTTTGTAAATAAAATAAGAAAATATTAAATTATTTTAATTTTTTTGTATTGTATTTCTTTAAGAATAGGATAAACATTAATTATGAAGCTTGTTTACAGACACTTTCAGAACATTTTTATACGCAAGAAGTCTTTGAAAATATTAATTGAATTTTCTCAATTTCTAAAAAAAGTGACGTTGATTGTTATTTGCCTGCACTCTTCATATGTATATATATAATTAAGAAATATTCTGAATTAGGAGACATTTTAGAGTTGGACTTCAAATAAGAGTTGTCTGCTTTTCCAGAATATTTAAAATATAAGTACGAGGAAATAAATGTGAGGTTATGAATTAAGGGCAATTTTGTATTTTGATTTAGAGAATTTACCAATCAACTAACAGAATCTAACTGTTATGTACTTTGAAAAATACTTTTGGGAACGTTTTTCCATTGCTCTTCATATTTTAAAATTTTTGTGTAATTTTAATGTCACTTTTATGAAAGTACCCAAAAGTTACCAAAAAATTCTTTTTTGGGGAATTGTACATCGAAAAAAAATTCCCTAAGTCAATAACCAATTTTGGGACTTTTTCGTTTTTGGTTTTGAAGATTCTTTTCTTAGAGTCTTTTTTCATAACCTTTATTCTTGACCAAATATATAAAAAATATAGGTAATTAATATTAAATATACAATTAAAAATAAATAAATAAATATAAGTTATAGCTACCCTTATTTAGTTTTTAATATTTTCGTAATTCAAAATCATCTTATACAATTAAAATTAATCAAGAACCTCAATTTTTCAAGGAATTATCGATAAACTCTTATTATGATGACAACCATTTATGTATGTATAGATTAAATTTTATTATTATTGAGAATAATGGCGAATAATGGCTATTGTGGGTTAATTTTGATTAAAAAAAAAAAAACCAATAAAATTATTTATTTTCATTTTTAAATTCAAGTTTTATTTCTACGCGTACAGGGCCGCGCCAAGCGGGGGTGCAAGGGGTGCATGGCACCCGGGCGGCAGGCATTGGGGGCGGCAAATGAAAAATGCGACAAATTATTTATTGATCGATATTTATTACTTTCATGATGGTTAAAACTTTAACCAAACAAACACTGCTATTAATTAAATAAAAATATGTATAACTTGTAAGCATTTTATATACTAAAGTATGAAAATAAATACTACATATATTATAGTCTATAAAAGTACCATACTGGTACTGTATTACTATGTAGTGTGAAGTATCAGTAATCAGTATGAACCTGTAGTCCGTACTGAATTCTGATTCTTTTTAGCGTATATTAAGCCCGACATGGATGCATTCGCGGTTTTAGATTATATATTTTCAAATGATCTGACTCCAATGTTTCCAAACATAACAACTGACTGAAAGAAGTTTTTCTAAATTAAAATTAATAAAAAATTATTTAAGATCGACTATGTCACAGGAGCGGTTAACAAATTTAAGCTTAATCAGCATTGAAAAAAATATAGCTGCAGATTTAGACACAACGGAGTTAATTCACGAATTTTCGCTCAGAAAAGCAAGAAAAGTTAATTTTTAAGAAAAATTTATATATAATTTTAATAAACTTGTTGATACATATATATTATGTTGTTATTGGTTTTTGTTTTTTTTTTTCTGTAACTAATTTGTTTTGAGAATATGTATATGCAAAATAAGTAATTAATAATTATGTATACACATTTGTTTTATTATGAAAAATATTAAGTTTAGGTTAAAAGAAATTTAGCTAATTACGGGCGGAAACTTGTGTCTGGCACCCCGGCGCCAATATACCTTGGCACGGCCCTGTACGCGTATATGGGTTAAAATAATTAAAATGCAAAATAATCAAAAAACTTAAAAACATAAACACTTCAGCAAAATTTGCATATATATGTTTATACATATGAATATGTAAATAAAATAAAATTAAACAAATAAATATATGCATATAAAAATGGAGTGGACAACAAAAAATGGTTTACAAAAATTAGTTCTAAATAATAAAAATTAAAAAAATTTCTATAAAGAGTTCGAGTTAATCTGTAATAAATTTAATTATGTATTAAAAACCTTGTCTTAATTAAGCTTTAAAGCTTTTGTGGCGCAATATTATATAAGTACTTGATGATACGACAATGTAAATACAATGATGGTTGACATGACATATGGCTTTGGCTTAACGCAGCAACGATAAAAGAAGTTGACCTACTAGGTAATTAAGTACCAAGTATAGCTTCAAATATTTGTTAAATTTATCTAAACTTTATCAGCTGTACAAATCTTTTGATTTACATGATATTTATAATAAATTTTTTATAAGGATTCAGCCTAAAATGGAGGAATATTGAAAAAATCATGTCTTATATAAGAAATATGGTTCATTCTGAAATCCTATTGTGGGAAAGCTATGAAAACTGTTCCAGTAATTGTCAAAGATCCATTATTAAAAAATTAGTTAATAAACAAATCTGAGAAACAATTACTTCGTACTATACCAACTAACGGTTAATGCTTAAATTAAATTAAACTCGCTATTCCACTTAATCCATCGAGGCACATCTGTGAAGAACAGAATGAAAAAGAAACTGTTATACATTTTACCTATAAATGTCCAGCACTGACTAAGAGAATAACTCTTTTTTTATTCCTTTTCCACTCCTTCAAGGAGTATTGGGAATTTATAGACTTAGGCTTCAAATTTTTTAAGCGTTATATTAAGCCGTTGATTACTCTATATATATAGCTGTTGTATTAGATTATGAATACACAAATGCTAAATTTTATACGCCATCTATTGTCTTACACAAGAGTTATATGTAATTTTTTATAATCTTTATTTGAAATTACGATATAATATAATCTGACCGGAGTTTCAATCCGAAACCTTTAAATAAAATGTCGCCATCTTAAACACTGCACCGTGGATTGTAGTAATGAGTTAAACAATCGAAGCGATTTAGCAGATGTTTAATGTTGCTGAACAACGCTGCGAAATGGATCTAAAAGGATCTGAAACTTAAATAGTTATAAGGAGATCGGAAAAGCCACTTAAACCTACCCACTAAAATTGAAGCACTTTACTTTGTTGGCACAGTGGTTAGGTGCCGACCTTTCATGCGAAAGGCCCGGGTTCGAATACCAATGAAAGTGAAAAAACTTTTCTGGTTTTCGATTTGACACAGCTACCATCCGCCATTAGGTTAAAATTAATGGCAAAATTAAAATAACAATATAAACAAATAATTTAATTGAATAATATAACTCACAAATATAGAATACCATATAATTCTAATACAAAATATTATAATATAAACAAAAATAGAATTGTATCTATGGAAAATCTAAGACGTTTCTACATTTTATAAGGTCTAGTACTATCTCATGTTTAAATTGTATGTGGAATTCATTAAGATCAATACTAATAACACGAATATAATATGACCCCCTGTTCCAACATGTACCTATGGTATAGACAGGCTTATTAGCCTTACAGTTGAACAGTTAGCGCTTAAAACAAAAGTTTTAATTAAACACTATCCTCTTACTTTTCAATAACATTCTCCATAATACCATTAAGAAATCAATAAATAAGAAACGTGTTTTTTAAAAACTAAAAAAAAACTTATGACTTATAGGTACATAATATACAAATAATTACACGTAGGTGGTAAAAATAAATATGGTTGCGAGTGAATGAAACTGAAATTCAACAAATTTAAATAAAATAAAAACTACTTAAGTAAATTAAATATTAAAAATAAATAAAAAAAAAAAAAACTCTTATTAATATTTATTTATGGTAAGTCAATTAAAAATATAAACAATTTGTAATATTTACTTATATTTTATTTTCATTTTTGTCATTTAATACCAATTAAATAATCAATTTTTTTAAAATGTCAATCAATCAATCAGGTTTAAAACACGATAAAAATTATTAAAATTAGGAAAAGGGAAAGATAATCAAAAAATGCAACTGAAAAAAATAATATTTGCTTAAGAATTAAGTACAATAAATTTAAGTCAAGAGACGCTAGATAAATTTTAAAGGGCAGTGGAAAAAATACAAGGTATAATTGATAAGTTTTTTAGGTTGAATAAAAATCGATAAGTAAAAGGTAAAATAATTTGAAATGAAGTCGAATGAAATAAAATCGAACGAAATATGGTCGAACGAAATAAACCCAAATGAAATAAAGTCGATTGACAGTTCACTGAATAAATAACAATAGCCGTATTTTGCAATCTAAATTCACAATTTTGCGTATACAAATATGGAAATATTCTAGAAAAAGGTAATACTCCAATTTTGAAATAGTCTTAACTCCCTTCGCTTTATAGTTTTCTTCAGACAGCATTCCCCAAACCCAAATATATAAATGCTCCGGCAACCCTAATTTAATTACCAACTATAAAATCTCTCCCAGTTGAAAATCCTTTAGTAAAATATTCAAAAAAAAGTTTCCCGTCAAATCTGATCTTTAAGATTTGGGTACAAACTCACGATATTCACCATTTCCAGAATATTTATACGAGATTTGTAATTAGAAGGGATAGTTATAAGAGTTGGATACAAAATAAAATTTGGCCGGTTTGCCTTCATTTCACCACAACAAATTAGATATTAATTAGGTTCTTTACTTTGACTTGACTTACTGAGGCTTGGAAGAAAGGCAAAAAGGGATTGGGAAGATCACAGGAAATGCAACGGATTAAGTTTTGAATTTCGGTTAATAAAGGGACTATTATGAGACTTCTGTTAAGGGAAAAGCTGTAGCATACTTTTTAATAGATTTATAAAATATAGATTTGTACCCTCGTACCTAAATATTGATATTTCATTAACAATAGTTTGTTTACTTTTTTTTATAGTACAAATATAGATAATGCAGGAAATAAACTCATTTCGGTGTTAATGAAGAGAGCTCTAACCAGTAAGTAATTACTCGTACATTTAGATACAAAAAATATGTTAAAAGTAAATATTGAATTATCTATAATTTATCAGCATTTTGGTATACCAATTTAATCTAAAGATAAATTAAACAATATTTGTTTGAATACATATATATATTTGAATTAACTATTTACGTTATGAAAGTTATCAATGATAAAATTGAAATTAGCTGCAATTTTACATTTTGGGTCTATTATTTGAATAAAAAATAGGTTTTTAAGTTTTGTTTAAAACATTATTTGAATAAACATATGTATATTATATCTAAGTGATTTTAGTATTCTTTAATTTAAAACATAATCTATCAGATATATTTTTATCTTAAACAAGCCTCTCTACCTTGCTGTGTTAACTCTTTATCATATTAAATTAATTAAATATAAAAATAAATAATTAAATTTAGAAATACAACCACAAAATATAAGAAATAAAGCTCTGTGTGTCACTTTTCTTTCAATATAATCTTCGGTCTCTAAAGAAATAAAGCCCAGAATGTTAATTCCGATATGTAGATTATACTCTGCAGAGATCTTAGAGTTAAACTTGGAAACAAGGTAGACTTTCCCTTTTTTCTAATTTCAAATTAAATTTAAAATTACACACATTTTTGAGGATTAAAGCCTCGAATGTCTCTTCCAAACCATTCTTTGAATTTCTTGAAAAACAACAGCCGGGGCTTTATTTCTCAATGAAAAATAACACCCCGGTAGCTTTATTTTTGAGGGAATTATTTCACGGCATCATGGTTCACATTCAATTTCCTTATCCCAAAATACTTTACGTTCTAAAACACGCAGCACCACAAAGGACACCATAGCAATTATATTAATAAATTAACTTAGTTATATGTCAGTTTACTTCAAAATTGTTCCTTAAAACTGTTCATAAAATTTGAATCAGATGACAAAATTTAAAGCAAGTAATTGTAGCCAAGAAATTCTAATGCAGTCCAAATCACCCATAGTACAAAACTTATTATTAAAAAAGGCTACCTATGTTATTTAAATATTTTGAAGTTTTTATTTCTAAAACAAATTTTTTTTAATTTTAATTAAATAAAAAAAATAGTTAAATAATCATTCAATTTAATTTTTCAACATTCTTCTACATTTTAAAATTAATTTTCACAATAAATTATTTAATGGACCATATTTGGATGGAAAACTAAAAAAAGAAAACACATGTCTGTTTGTTCTTCAGACTATTTTTAAGTTTTTTTAATGAATCGAATCAGCCATCGCCATGTTTAATTAACCAAATTTTTTAAAAAATTTATTAATTAACCAAAATAATTTCATGCTCAAGATAAAAGGAAAAGAAAATTTAAGAGTTATACTATCCCCTTCGTTTATCGAGGTTTCTTTTGATCAAACAAAAGCAGAGACAAAGTCTAGTATAACTTTCGGATCATTTAAGTGAACTGAGAAAGAAAAAAAAAAGAGATTTTAATAAATATATCAAAAATATTAAAGACAAAATAATAAAATATTAATAAAATATCTTAAAGATGAATAAAAGAAAAATTAAGAATCTCCATTTGTAATTTTTAACAAAATCTCAAAACAAACAAATGCGACATTTAATTTTATTTTAAAGTTCCTTTTGAAATATTTCCGGTTCCGGTAAATATTATTCTATTATATTTAATATAAAATTAATTATTTTAAAGTAATAGAATGTAACTAAGTACATAAACATTTATACATAGTATTATATATTTTTATAATATAAATATATGGTATATATATTTGGTATATAAACAGTGCTGTCTAAAATAGAAGAGATAGAAGATGGAAACAGTTTAGTAGAATTCTATAAGATATTTATTATAAATACAAAATATATAACTCTATCTTTTAAGAAACTTCATAGTTTTTCTAATCACAAAAATCTTGTCAAAAAATTTATTAAAGTTTCAAGAATCTAATGAAATGAAATGTACAGCCACGTCGGACAAGTGTAGTTCAGTGGTTCAAATTTTATAAAATAACTGATCTGCTCTATAGCTAAAAGATCCAGTTACATAATTTCATAATTATATCAACGAGATTTACAAAAAGCAACTTATTAATAATGCGACCAGTGGCGTAGTGGTTAGGATGTCGGCCTTTCATTCGAATGATCTTTGGGTTTAAACCCTGGTCGAATCATATCTAATAAAAAAATATAATTTATATCATAATATAAAATATATACCTGCCACACCAGAAAAAGAAAGGTTGAGTAATTCGCTTATCACATAGTATGTGGTAGTCGGGGATTGTTTATAAATTAATAAATAAATTATCAGTAATAGTTTGAGGTATTTGTTAACTGACAGATAAATACTAACATTGTCTCCAAAAACAATTCATTAACATATATACTTATTTACTAATTCCAGATTTTTTTAACATTATTTTAAAATTTGTAAAAATTTAGAAACATATTAATGGTTAAAAAATTTATAAAGTTTATATTCGAGCGCTTATTAAAAGATGACGCACCCCAAAACTATTTGAGCTACTACGACAAAATTAAAAACGGATATTACGCGTTTTTTTATGTTCAATACTTAAACATAGCATTTTCTCCACTTGACATTCATTGAAATATTGAAAAGGTTTCTCAGTTTTACATATATATGTCATGGTAATGACATACGAGTATATATGTCGATCGAACATAAGTCAATGAAAATTGAAAACAAATTTGATGTGAGGACTGTTAATTCATATTAAACATTCTTCTGTCAATAATGTCAATACTTACCCTTCTGTCAATAATTTTCTTTTCTACAATTTTTAAAAAGTCAAAAACGAATCTTTTTTGGCTTAATTCCAACCTATCCTCGAATTCCTTTTTAATATCATTTTAACACTCTCTTCTAACAAAAGAACCCCTGAAGCTTAATGTTGCGTTAACATGTAAAATTTTTTTGTAAAAAAAGCAATTAATTGAACTCGAATTTGTTTTATAAAAAACAAGGAAGAGTGCAGTAGAGTAGACTGTGTCCACTCTGGGATACCCGTATGACCGTAACATATACATTATATCATCCGGTTAATTACTTTTGGCAAAATTTCAAACATTCAGCTTTATTAGGTGTAGAGTAATGCTCATATAAAAGAAGGAGTTGTATGGCAGCTACTCGAACCCTTTGCAGTAAACCAACCAAATTTTGCAGTAACCTTGGCCATTACACTAAACTATTTTTGGCAAAATTTCAGACACCCAGCTTCATTTGGTGTAGTGTAATCCTCATATAAAAGAAGGAATTGTATGGCAGCTACTCGAATCCTCAGCAGTAGACCAACTAAATTTTGCAGTAACTTTGGCCATTACACTAAACTATTTTTTGCAAAATTTCAGACACCCAGCTTCATCAGGTGTAGTGTAAAGCTCAAATAAAAGAAGGAGTTGTATGGCAGCTACTCGCAACCAAATTTTGCAGTAACTTTGGCCATTATACTAAACTACTTTTGGCAAAATTTCAGACACGCAGCTTCCACAGGTATAGAGTAATGCTCATATAAAATTAGAAGTTGTATGGCAGGTACTCAAACCCGTGGACCAAAATGGCTGAATTTAAAACTCGATTCCGTTTTTTGCATAAAAACGAATTTGTGAAAATTTCATAATCCTAGCTCCTTTACTTTTTGAGTTATCGTGATGACGGACGGACGGACGGACATACATAGCTAAATCGATTTATTTTTCGATTCTGATCCGATCCATACACTTGAGTCTATATCTACCCCCCCTCCTTATCTGCGTCACAAACGTAATGGCGAATTTATTATACCCTTGGACTATATAGTCATACGGGTGTAAAAAGCTCGTTTAGAGTTTCCATACATGACAATTAGTGGATTTGAGACTTTGACACTTTGAGACTTAAGACAATTACGAATTTTTTAAGATATAGATATTAAGTTTCAATATTTTAATTTTTAAGCGATACTGTATAAATAATTGTCTTTTATTTATGTAAACACTTTTCTTTTATTTATTTATTTATTTATTATGATTATGTATAATTTTAATTTGCTTTTTTTTTTTTTTATTAATTAAAATGTTAAAATATTAAAAAACCTGCCACCACCATTAACATAAACAAAATATAATAAAAAAAATGTGTAATTAAAAATCAGGAAAAAAATGAATGAAATGAAATAAAAAACACTCCTTTATTATATAACTGTATAAATGTATATACAATATATAAGTGTTTCATGTTTATATTCTATTTAAGTATATATTTATTATGTAATAAATAAGAATACATTAGGTAAAACACATATTGTTATGTATAAATAGTACCTACAGATATATATAAACCTACTATATATAATTTAAAGAGTCCAGTTTCATTTCAAATATAAAAAGTTTTTTCATTCAAAAAAACAACAAAAACAAGAACAACCACAAAAAGTCATTGAACTCCTAGAGGACATTTTATAAAATAAAAACATTATTGTTATAAAAAACAGTAAAGCTCTCCCTTAAGGCTAAAAAAAATTTGTGGTGTTTTTTGAACTTTATATATAATATATATATAAATTTTTATATAAGTTGTTACATAATAAAATATATGCTTACATACATAATTATGTAAATTTATATTGTTTAGAAAATAAATGCTGAACCTAAGGTGCTTGCACCATCACTAACAGTATAGTTTACTAAGTGCTTAATTGACTTTAATTCTTTGTCGTTTTTTTCTAAATATGACTGGAATTATATTATAACTGTAAAACTTATTAGAAAAAGGTAGCCAACTGCAGTAGAACTTTTACTACGACTTTTCTGATTTTAAATATAATCAAGTAATTTTATTTTAATATTAATGAGTAATTATTTCTTAACTTTAAACCATAAGGTTCGAAAAGTAAACTGAGGTCTATAAACTCTCGCAATTTATTTTAAATGTTAAAAAACTGTTTAGGCGTAATAAAATCCGTTTTGCAATCCTTTTTCAGAAGCTGTCAAGTTCTCTGACAGTTGCAACTTTTAATTTAAAATTTCAGTACTAAATGACACAATTTTGCAGCTAGTACTGCATGCACTTCTCTTAAAGCCTAAAGCGTAGGTACTCAACGAAAATGGTTAACTGTTATTTAAAAAAACATTTTTTAGTGTATTTGGCAACCCTAAATTATAAAAATCAAAAAAAAAATTAAACTTAAAAATGAAAAAATATCAGCGTAAAAAAAAGGGGAATTAAAAATGGCGTTGTTAAAATAAAAAGAGTTGGGACATTTTTTTTTTTAATCCCTATTGATTTTTTTTTTAACGTATTTATAAAAAAAAAAATCACTGCTTTTAGTTATAACAAAAAAATAAAAAACATCCTGAGCCTAATCTTTACTAATGGTCTTTTTTTTTTTTTTAATTCTTTATGTCACAAAGTGTGGATGGTGGGGAACTCTAATCTTTAAACTTTTTGCCCTTAAGTACTCCTCTCAAATTTAAAAATAAAAGCACAAGTTAAAAAGTGTTTAAAAGTATATATATAGTTAGTTATTTAGTTATACATAATATTATTATATATAATTATATATGTATATACTATATATTTGTATATATAAAATATAATATATATATAAATAGGTAATATTATAACATAATTTATTTACTTATGTATTATATAAGTATTATATATAAATATATATATATATTTATTTTGAAATTAAATATCCTTTTGGGGTTTCAAAGAATTCCAGTATATAAAAGCAAAAACAAAATATATGTATATATATACGTAAGAAGTTATTTAAAACAATGGTATAAACATAAAAACGCAGTATAAAAAAAGTCCCCGAGAAAGTTTTATTACTCTTCAGTCTTTCAGGGTTTTGTTTTTCTTTTAATTTTCCAGTTGCAATATGAATTAATTTTTATTTTTAATTATTTAATTAAAAGAATTTAATAAAAAAAAAAATGAATTTATTAAAAAATAAAATAATAATGGAAGTCTAAAAACTTTATAAGTTATTTTGTTTAATATTCAAATAAAAAGAAGAAAAAACTGCATAGAAAATTAAGATTTGGCTAGAGAATAATTTAAAATTATGTAAAATATCAATTTAAAAAATTCTATTTTTATAAAATATTTTAGTAGGAATGTTTTATATATTGAAGGTAAATATATACTCATTTAAAATATAACAATTCTATTAGGTTTAAATACTTTATATAGTATTGAGCGTTTTAGTCGAATATGTATGTGAGTTAAATGAAAAATCTAGTAGTTAACTTTTCGTTTTTGCAAATAGAAGTACTCGTACTTTGTCTACGACATGCAGACTTCTTCAGTGCTTGTACTGTGCTTGTAAATTTACTATCTTGAGTATAAAAATAATGAAATACTCGGGAAAAAGGGAATACCCTGTTTTTAAAAAATCTTAAATCCCTTCTTATGGGTTTTCTTGTACATATATTTTCAAGAAAACATTCGAAGGCTGTTGCTCTAAAGCTCCCTACTAAACAAAATATTGAAACTTTATTTTAGCAAGTAACGATAAAATCCTTCTATTGCTCCTTTTGGAATAAATTTTTGGTTACTGTCCACAAACTTCTACTTAGCAAATTTCTTAAATCCTAATGATGAATTCAATTCGTGTATATTAACAATATTACAAATACAAATATGTTAATATTTCGGAAAAGCGGGTGACCCAAATTTAATAACTAACCATAAAATAGCTTCTTATTTATAAATATTCTGTAAAGTTTTCCAGAATTTCTGGTTTTTAAGAATTAGGTAAAAAATCAGCGTATTTCCCTTTTCCGGAATATAGCGAAGGGTTAATTCGATTTTATTTCCATTGTTTTTGGTAATAAAGTCGATTCGGAATACAATTCTATTGTTTTAAAAACTTTCAAGAAAGATTTCAAAACTTTAGAAAGATTAGATTAAAAAATTGCAACACTAACTGGTTCTGAGATATTGAGTATCTAGGGAATTATTACAAATTTTAGAAAACATCCATAAACAACTTTGTTAAACAAAACCCGAGAGATTATAACTCCAGTGAGTGATCCAAAAGTCCTCGGGAACTTATACTCAAATATGTAACAAAATTCTTTGGAACAATTTTGTAATTCCAGGAAAACATAAAACATAAAGATTACCCTTTATTTTTAATTTTTATGTTTTAATAGAAATTCGTATAATAACTACTTTTAAATATTTGAAAATAACATATAAGTAATCATTTCTTAATATATTTCAAAATTATATAATCCTGCGTCTTAGGGACATCGTTCGTTATCCTTGTATTAAAAGTATAAACATCAAATGTACTTTATTTTAAAATAATATGACTGAATTGAAAATGTTAATAATCTTCTAGAAGTTTTTCTTTAATTACGTATGTAAAGTTGTACAACATATAAGTACATATGTAGTTCAATTGTGATATTATGTGCATTATAACAGTTGGGTGGCACAGTGGTTGAGTTCCAACCTTTCATGCGCAAGGGCCCGGGTTCGAATTCTAGTGAAAGTGAAAAAACTGTTCGGGTTTTCGACTCGACTCAGCTGCCATTCGCCATTGGGTTCATATTAATGGCATAATCAATAATTAATAATTATAAATCTTTAATAAAAAATACTTTAATATAAAAATATAAACAAATGCAAAATATAATCAAATAATTTAATTAAATAATATAACTCGCAGATATAGAATACCATATAAGTTAATATAAAATATTACAATATAAACAAAAAATTAAATTATAAATATTGAAAATCCAAGACGTTTCTACATGTTATAAGGCCTAGTACTATCTCATGTTTAAATTGGATGTGGAATTCAATAAGACCAATTCTAATAACACCAATATAATATGACCCCCTGTTCCAATATGTACTTATGGTATAGACAGGCTTATTAGCCTAACAGTTGAACAGTTAGCGCTTAAAAAAAAATAAGTGTATAAGTTCATTAGATTTTCAGTTTTTAGGGAATTTTCATCGATTATTTGAGTAATGTTTGTTCCAGAAAAATAAAACAAATAATTAAAAATTTGTTTCCCATTCTTTAATACCTTATTTCGAATACGTAGTGCGTAAAAAGGAAAGTTCTTAGTACTAATCAAACACTAATCGATTAGGAAAAAATGCAATGGTACTTAGATTATTTGCTTTTTAGCATATTTAGAACCATTTACTTATTGCAAAACATTCATCAACTGTAAATATTGTTAATAATAATAGTAAGTATACAATATTTTAATTAATTTTTAAATTTTCTACAGCTGACAACAAAATATCAATAGAAAATAAATTAATTATCAGTAAGTACCAATAGTTAAATTTCTTTTATTAGCATTTCTTAATTAAAAAATAAAAAAAGCTTTTTTTTGGCCAAAATTCATATTGAACAAAAACTAAAAAGCTAATTTTATTTATATACACAGATACACTACGTACACAACCAAATAAAAATAAGGAAAACATAAAAAAAAAAAACAGTAAAGATAAATAACAAAGCATTTTTTTTTATTTATGCCATGTAATAAACAATAAAAGCTTAATTATTGTCCTTTTTTTATCTTAACAGCACAGTGCCTTAGATTCCTTCCCGAAAACAACAAATAAAAATAATAATAACAACAACAACAAAAACAACAATAAAAAAACATCAAATAAAAATACAGGACAAACGACAACTCTATAAATATTTCTCTTACAAATAAAAAGAAAAAAAAAACAAAATCTAATTGATATATCCTTTCATATACATTCATACTTATATATAATGTTATGCAAAATGGACTAATACAATTTTACTTAAATATATGTAAGTAGATGCATGTACGTATGTATATCTAAATGTACAAGTGTATAAAAACTACTTATTCTATTATTGAATATAATTATTTGGGGCAAGGACATTCCTGTGAATTGTAATCTACGTATAATAAAATGTTCTAAAATTGTACAAAAACATTAATACATGTATATTAATATAATACATACATATACAAATGTTAACATTTTTTTTTTAATTGAAAGGAAATAAATTTTTATACTAAAAAAAAAAACATTTCTTTTTTATTTGTAAAAATATATTTTATTAATTTCCGTAGGGTCTATATATGTATTTGTCTAATCATTTGATGATATTCGAAAGAGAAATAAGAACGCAATAGCAGCATCAAAGTTCATCTGTCATTTTTCTCTTATTTTTTTTTCATATTCAAAATTAAAATACTATGACATTTTTTTGCACAAAAGTATATTATCCCTACAATTCGAAAACAAATTTTTGCATATGTATTTGTGTATCCATATAAAAAAGAAATGAAGATTTCCATAAAAGGACCAAAATTGAAATGATACATGTACACAAAGAACTGTATAAAATTATATTAAATATTTTTACATCTCAGCACAGCTGTCAAAAAACTTGAAAGCTTTATTTTAAGATAACTTGAAAAACAAGATAAGTTCTTAAGTTCATATATATATATTATATATAGGTATATACATTTTAATAAACATGATATGAATTTAATTCATATGTACCTATAACTATATTCGAAAATTATATACCTATTTATATTTTAGTTTTCGAATATAAAAGTCTATATTCGAAAAATAAATATTTGCACTAATACACATACATAAAAAAGAAAAGGAAGGATATATATTTTATTATATGTATATATATATATATAGTTATATAAAGGAAGAAATTATAATTTCTTTAAGAAAAATAAAAAAAAATAAAACAAAAATATAAAAAGAAGTGACCGAAAATAATATTATATGTATAACTACACTACATATATATGTATATTATATATTAATTCCTTGTATTTAATTTAAATTCTTATTCGTAATTTGTATACTTTTTAAATTTAATCACTGATAATTGTGAATGTTTTTAAATTTTCTATTGTGAATTATTTACTTTATTTATAATTTTTCAATTTAAATCAATTTAGAATAAAAAAACATGTTTTTATAGTATTAAATGTGATCCTATACCTAATTTTTTAATTATATTTCCTTAAATGTCACTTTCAAATACATACATGAATTTTTTTTCCACTTTAATAATTTTATTTGTTGCGGCGACTGTGTATAATATCAAAATATATATATAACTATAACTACGTATGTATATAAAATTTCTTCAATATATATGTGTATATGTATTCTACGAACCAAACTAACACACAAACATATTAAATTCATATTTTGAAACAGAAAAGGAAATCGCATTCTCAAAATGTCAAAAAATAAAAATGTCAAATATAATAGCTTTTTTTGTTTTTGTTTTTTTTTTTTTCATTTTCTTTTTAAACTCAATAAAATATTCAAGGTTCAAGGATATTCCAGAATATCTGAATTAAAAAAAATAAAAAACCGAACGAACGATGTCCTGCAATTCTTGTTTTCGTTTTTTTTTTTTAGAAAATAAAAGAAAAAAAATTAATTTAAAGATTGTTATATGAACCTGGGTAAAAGTGACATTTAAATTTAAAATAGGACAGATTTGTTTTGTTAGTTTTTTTTTTTTTTTTGATGAAGACTAAAATAATAAAATATTAATAATTTCTTAAAGTTTTGTTGTTAAATAAATTTTTGCACGATAATTAATATAGAAAAAAAAGGATATAATATTATTGATTTTAAAAATTTAATTAAACTTTATGATTTATTAAATAATATATTTGGAATTAGTGGGATATTTTTCTATATAATTAGAAGATGTCTGAGAATTAATAAGGTTATTTTTGACAACAGATAAAATTAATTTAAAATCTATATATATAAAAGCGAAAGTTTGTTTGTTTGTATGTAGCGAATAGACTCCTAAACTGCTCAGCCGATTCTCATGAAAATTTGTATATAGAGGTATTTGGATACGGAAAGAAATCGTGGTCTAAAAATTTTGCTCTAACGAACCGCCAAGGTGTAAGAATTTAAACTTTTTTGTTCTAAAATGAAAACGGTTTGACCGATTGACTTCAAATTTTGTATACGTGATGCTCCTTGAGCATTGAGTTAACACTATTAACAGATTTGGAATTTGTTAACCAATATTGACCCGAAAGTTGGTCAAAAAAATTTTTGGAAGCAAATTTTTTCCTATTTTGAGTAGAACGGCTTTGGCTAAAAAGAAACTTTATAGAATTTTCCGTTACTTTACTCTAAATTAGAAAAGGTTAGACCGATTTCTTCAAATTTGTATACGTGTTCTGTTTTGAGAAAGGAGTTAACTCTATTAACAAACCTGGAAATTGGTAAACTATGTCAGCCTGACGTTTGTCCAAAAAAAAATGTTGGAAGCAAATTACGTCCAAATTTGGAAAATAGTTAGTACTTCTTTGAATTACTGAAAGTTTAAAAAATATCCTAGAAAAATTGTTTTAATACATGTTAAAATTAACATTTACACGATGTGTAATTTTTGCATCGAGTAAAATTAATTACTTACTTATAAAGTAAAATATAGTTACAGGACATTTTTCAATAAAATGTGCTAATCTAAGAATTTCTCGATTTTCAAAATTTCTAAAAGGTCTTTAATTAAACTAAAGAAGCTATTCAAAAAAAAAATTTAATAGGATTCAAAATATTTTACACAGTTTTGAATAATCGCGAGGTATTAATTAACATCAAATAACATTATTAAACTTTTTGAATAGATGAAATATGAACCTTTTAACTAAAAACTATGCTAGAGATATTTTCATGCAATAACATCTATTAAGTAAGTACCATATATGCATATATTTAATAAACATGTATGGAATCTTTTGTTTACTTTAACTACAAAAAAAACATGTTATCTTAATTTCTGGCCTTCTGCAATTTTTCAAACAGTTTTTAAAGTAATAAGTCAAAATTACAGCACTTATTAATTCTATATTTAGCAATAAGGTTCTTCAAAAAAAAAATAAAACAATTTTATTTAAATTTTGAGAAATTAAAACAGATAAATAAATAAATATTCAACAAAAGATTGAATGACCAACCAATTAAAAAAAAAAAAATATCGCCTCCGTAATTATTTCAGTTTTGTCTAGTTTTTCTATAAAAAGACAGGATTAAAATATTCTATAAATAAATAGGATTAATAACATTTTAACACTGCATTCTCGACAAAAAATATGAAGGATTGTAAAATTAGGTACTTAACTAAAATTAGTTCTAACTTCTTCTTAAATAAGATCTGTTGAATGTTACAAGAGGCAAACCGAATTTCTTTTTAAAACCTATGTGTAAAAAGAGTCTTCTCTGCTTAATTTGTTCTAATAACTCATAGATGAAGTTCTGAAAATTTCGTTTGACTATTGGTACTTATAAATCGAAAATTAAAATGGTAGTTGTCTAGGGAAGTTCAAAGCTTGAATACCTACTGATGAGTCTAGTAGTATTAGAAAGACGGAACCCCCCTTACATATATCTATTATAATTTGTTACTCTTGTTATTTCAATTTATTGTTAAATTAAACTAAGTAATTCCTTGAAACTTGTAAAAGTTTGCAATGACTACCTTTGATTAAGTAATTTTCATTTGTACTTCATTGTATTTAACTTCTAATTTAAACAAATACCTCGGTCTCAATTTTATACTAAGAAATGTGTTTTAAATACTTAGAACTAACACTGACTCGCCCGCTGTGGTACTGTATACACGATCGTAATCTAACCCTTTTAAATGTTTATAATTATTTAAGATTTTCTAGAAAAAATAACTGTATTTTACTTCAGAGAATAAAATTTTTTTATTTTTATTAATTCCACATATGTTTAGAAATTCGACTGTTAAAAAATAAATTCAAGAGTTAAAAAAACAATAAGTACCTTCTCTTTAATATTAATTTTTTTATTTATTCTGATTTCAAGCAGTTGTCCTTGCAAATTAAATAAAGACTTTTTCCCATATGTTCACAGTAGGATATTTTTGAACAGTACAAATATATTAAAGGACCTTAAAAAAATCTGGTTATTACTTAATATTTTAAATACTTATATAGAATATGAAATTATTAAATTTTGTTAGATTTTCTTCAATAAACAAATTGCCTTTTTTTTTTTTTAATAAACTCAAACTACAAAATTTTTCAATTTATTAAAACGGAAAATTCTATTTTTAGACGGGCAATATCATAAATTTGATTTGTTATTCAAAAACAATGAGTAGGGTTCCTTACAAAAACAACCCTAATACCCTAATACTTAAATTGAATTGAGTCTTAATTGGTTTTAAAGTCATGCTGTGACCATTTAGAAATAAATGTGTTATGACTTTGTTCAAACCCAGGAAAAAAATATGCAATAGCAAATGATTAGCGTGTGAATTAATTTATTAAATCAACTATTTTACAATATATTTTAGTTTAACAATTGTTAATTACTCCATTCTTTTGTTGTAAAAGGAGTAATTGTTGTTGAAAAACGATGAGAACTAAATTAAGAACTTTTAACAATTTCAAGTGGGTCTTGGATTATTTGAAAAAAAAACCGTTACAGAATACTAAAACAAACATACTTAATTAGTTGAGAACTATAGGTTATATTATATATCAACCAGTTCTGAAATTCCCATGAATTTTAAAGTTTTATAACTTATTTTAAAACAATTAGGTACCTACGTCGGATCTGAAAGTTCTAAGGTTTATAGGTACGTCTGAATGAAATTAAATGTAAAATTAAATTAAATAGTAACTACCTAATTTTATGATTCGTCTAAATGCTATTATACCTGGGAATACAATATGAACCAATGTACCTAGACAGTAGGTGCCTTTCAATAAATCATTAAGAAAACAAATATTGTTAAATTATTTTTTTATCATTGAAGAAAAAATATGACCTGAATATTTTCTCGCTTAAAAAAATTTAGCACGGGTAAGTACTCTTAACTAAGTACTTATTTAGTTTTTCACATAATTATTATAAGGTATGTAATTTCAACTCTAGACTGTGGTTAATTTATTTAAAAACAAGTAATCAAACAAAAGTAAGCCAATGCAACCAACTTAGTAATATTCTACACCTGTCAAATTAAATTGACAATAACAGTTACACGAACCCCAACTTCAACTTATTATTTTAGATTCCAAGAACATAAAGAAAACAGGACAGAACACTCTTGTAATAAATTTCAAGTTTCCATCTTTATCAATTTCAAAGATATGCTTATTATGTCTTGGGAGGCGTATGATAGGTACCCAAACCACCACACCATCAGTTTATTTTAAACCGTAGTGGAAATAGGCTAAAACTATCTTTATTAATTTCGAAAATATGCTTCTTAGATCATGAGAAATATATAAGAGGTACCTAAAGCACCACCCTAATTCATCACAAATATCAGAGATATAATAAAAACATAGGAAAACACATTTGTACCAAATTTGAAGTTTCTATTATTATAAATTTGGAGCATAAGCTTTTAAATCCTGGGAGGTGTGTTGAAGATACCTAAACCACCACTCCCATTCATCTCAAATTAAGGGACACATAGAAAATAGGTAGTAACACCCTTGTGCCAATTTTGAAGGTTCTATCTTCATTGGTTTCAGAATTATGTTCGTTTAATTCCCGCCGCATTTTTGCCATTAGTTATCGTGTTTACGAACGGACGGACATCCCTAAATCGACTCAGGTATATACTTTATAAAAATATATATACAGTGTATCAAAGTTAATTTACCCCTATATCTATTTTGAGTGTTGGGTAAAAAAAATTTAAAACTATAGGATAACAATCTATAGACAGCATTGTGAGTCTATAACTACTATTGGACAGAATCATTTATATGTAAGAAAAATATGGTTATTTGGAAATAGATATTTTATATGAAGAAAAACCTAGAACGTTGGTGAGAACAAATAATATAGCAATAATATTAAATTACTAAAATTGAAGACACCTTAAAATAAACAAAAAGAAAATTAATCACAAGGCTGTCCCAAGATAAGTAAAGACAAAAATTTTTCTCGAGATTCGTTTGAAGTTGCACTTTCTCATATCTTAAGATACTCATTTTAAACGTTCATTTAAATAATAAATACTGAACTTTTTTATTTGAAAAATAATTAAAATTTTTAATTAATAAGTATAGGTACAATACATTTAATTTAAACCTTGATTATTAATAACCTTTTATTTTTTTTAACATCCAATTTATATATATAAATATCATAATCTTAAATTAATTTTAAATATTAAAAAAAAAAAATTATTAAAAATCTAAAAACTGATGTACTTGTGCAAAATTAAGATAACTGTTGTATTATACATTTCCCCCTTTTTTTAATGTTTCTAAGTTGTTGTTTTTTTCTCTCAAATCAATTCAAACTTCTTTTAATTTAAGATAATCTTAAATTTTAAATAAAAAACAATAATAATATTAAAAAAAAAATTTAAAACCATTTAATTATAATTTCCTTTAATAAAATGTATAGTATTTCAAATGGAATATCAAAGATTAGAATAAAAAACATCAGAATTGTCTGTCTCTAAAATGGAAATCGGAAACTTAACAAAATAAAAAAAAAATAAAGATTTTTCTAATTACTTTTAATATTTAAAATAAAAAGGTCATATTTTTAATATTTATGTAATTTTAAGAGCTATATACCTAACTACTAACTGAAACTTATTTTAACTATATTTTTTAAAGTCACTTTAGCATTTATACGCAATCACTGTACCATTACGCAACGCGTTTAGTTATTCTTTAATATAATAGTGACATTTCTACAATTTTGTTTTTTTTTTGTGTAGCGGTTGTTTTTAATGGCCATCATTGAAAGAATAAAAAATTCTTTGTTTTTTTTTTTAAATTATGTAATAAAATAGTTTTTTTTAATAAAATACTAGTTAGTTAATCTTCTAACAACATTCAATTGCAAAAGAATCAAACATTAGAGAAAAAATAAAAGAATTATAAATTCTATTTCTTAAAATTTATAACAGTACTGAAGGTTATGTTTAGAATACTGGAGTCGCTTTGACTTTTAATTAACATTCGTTTAGAAAATTGGTAGTATGAAAAATGGAAAATGCTAGTGATAGCCAACAATTATTTAAACTAATTTTCATTTTAATCTTTTAAGCCAAACACTATTATAAACTTTTCCTATCTGATTGAACTTTGTCTGAACTTTAAGAATCGAAGCACTTTTACAATTGAACAAGTTCCATTATATTATGCATTAAGATGGAACTTATTAGTGATAACTGATAGTCAATTGTTATTTACATCAATCATCTAATCTAACTGTCAAGACTTTACTTGTCTCATCTGAATCAAAAGTATGTTTCTTAACTTGGAGAATTGAAGCACTTCGTAAGTTTAATGGCTACCTCTTTGCCATACATTTACTAGAACTTCTTAGTTTTGCCCACAACGCTTATTTCCACCAAGATTCTTGTCAGTCAAACTGCGTCTACTATAATTGTCTCATCTGAATCAAAAGCAAGTTTCCAAATTTTAAGAATCGAAGAATTTCAATAGTTGAATAATTTTAACTTGTAATTAGATGGAACTTGTTTGTGGTAGCAAACTGCAGTCTAACTGATTATCAAAAATCGTCGAAAACTTAAATTAGAAAATTAGTTTCATCTAGTTCATGTTATCAGTGGTGGTAAATGACTAGAGAAATTTTTAAGCAAAAGGAGTAATATATCAGAAAGTGTTAACTAATTACCACAAATAGGAATTAGAAAGCATTCTATGGTTTTCCTTCATTTCCTTTTTTTAACGAGGGATAGCAAAAAGTTTCGAAATCCTAATTGGAGTTGTGTGTAGTTCCTATAAGTAGTGATCAAAATACCACAACTCTTTTTGAGCAAAACTTAGGATGGGAGCTGTGTTAGAAATGTACAGCTTGATTTCGAGGTTAAGTATGTGATGATTTTTAGGAATCCCGGTTTGGGAAACACATGATTCTGGAATTATATGGAGTAGCTATTCATTGAGTTATATTCTAATTCAAAAATATTAGAGACGCCTTAAATTTCACCATTTGAGGTTAAGCAAATGGTTGTGCTAAAACTCGTTAAAAAAAACCTGTTTCCCAGTCTCGTAAACTCTAATGACAAAGCATATATAAAGGTTGTGATCTTTAGGCACAATTATATTTAAGTGCTTATATACATAATCGTAACCCGAATATATTAATTACTATTTATACAATACACATACATTCAATAATATTATATATGCTCCAGTTGCATATTGTAATTTAATAAGTTAATTGAGACCTTTAATGACATCAAAAATTCTAAATAAGATTGAAGTAATGAACAAAACTAGTAATTTTTAAAGTTACGAGTAAGTTCACATGCCAATAAATAATCAAAATAACGCAAATGATACAAAATAATATTGTAATACTTATTATACAAGCATGTTTGTTCTTTAAAATGTAAATTACAATTTACTTATTATAGAATTTGTAATTGTACGTTTTAATTTTTTAATAATGATGGTAGGAGCAACAATGGGTACTACTATTCTTGATTCAAATTCTATATAAAAAAAAATTATTTTCTAAGTAATGTTTAAGTGTTGTACTATACTTGATCTTGAATGTCAATGGTGTCAGTCTTTTATATCTTGTTTAATATTATTTTGCTTACATGAATGAATACATGTTTTGTTCAATACAGTGGCTCACAACGGATGTATAATTTACATTTTTTTTTAAGATATTCATTCAAAGTTACCTAATTAGCTTCCCGAGATTCCCCTGCGGACAGGAATCAAAACTTTGGAGGCAAGTCTTTAGTACGAATGTACAGTGTTTTTTGAGGATAAGTGGTTAGGGAATTGGATCAAAATTTTGGAAAGAGGGGTTCGACTTAAGGAGTATCTGATTTTGACGAATTATAGATGATATGATTATCTGAGGGGTTTGGAATTATCGGATTTTTAAAAAAGGATCAGTACATTCACTAAATGCACTACCTTATTTTATTGAGCGGCTCGAATTATGGATTATCTGATTTTGAGGAACTATAAATTATCTGATTATACGGGGTTAGGAATTATCGGATTTTTAAAAAGTATCAGTAAATTCACTCATTGCACTTCCTTATTTGCACTCCCTTATTTTACTACATTCCCAAGGTTACAAAGAATTTTATAAATCAATTCTTTGACCATCTTTTGACCAATCCTGCAAGAACTTAAAAGGAAATTAATTTAACCGTTATTTGTGCGCTTGAATTTGAGATACTAATTGATAGCTAACGTTCTGTATAGATCCTGTACGGTTTGAGTACGAAATCGTTAAGACAAAACCCCTGGAGACAAAATCTCCATTGAAATCCCCTTGTTTTGGTAACCACCTATAAAATCCTCAATAGATATATGGGAAAAATTGTAAAACCCAGGTTTTGCAACGAATCATAAGATCTCTTCTGATTCAGAATCTCGCATATACATATAAGTACTTATCTGAATATATACATATTCAGTAAAAGACTTTGGGGGTTTTGTTTTTGGGAATTTCGTCTTAGTGGAGATTTTGTCCTCGGCAACTTTATCCCTGGGATTTTGGTTTTTTGGGAATTTAGAAGATTTTGTGTCGTATGCGAGAAGGCATTATAAGTTGAATGCCTATAACAGTAATATTTTTCATTTATAGATAAGTTAAAACCTATACAAGTATACCCGACTATGGATGTCAGTCACTGTATTCATTTTGTAATGGTTTATGATTCATGGTTCGGTTCATTTAATGTATAACTCTACAATTTACTCTATATATTTATCGGTTTCTTGCCAGTGCGGTTTTTATTTTCTTATTTCAGATATACTTATTTATTTTTGTTTTTGTAATTGATGTGTGGTTTCCATTTACATATATGGTATTAAATATATATTTCTATCTCTTTCTTTTTCAGTGTTTTTGTTGTAAATTAAAATTAAATTTTATTTTTGTTTTCGTCAAACATTCCCTGCAGTTTAAGTTTCTGGATTTTATAATTTTTATTATTATAAAGTAAGTATCAAGAGTTAAAATGTAGACTACACTTTATACTTATAAACAGCTACTGCTAATGATGGACATAAAAACAAAAACAAGATAAACGCGACAGGTTTAAAACAAGACTCATTTAAAGAAATGTATATATACATGAATTTATATGGAAAAAAAAACCAAAATGAAATATGATTTAGTTCGTTTACGATGTAAAACATATTTATATATATATAATATATATATATATATATATATATATTTATTTATATATATAAAATAGTTAATGGAAATTAAATGTAATATTGTATTTTAAGTATTAAGTAGTTATAGTCATTTAGGTAGGTAGTTAGGTAGGTATATATATATAAGTACTTTGCGCGATTTAAATGCAATGTGAAAATAAAAAGCGAGTACTTAGACTTACTAAAATAAAATAAAAAAAAACAGATACCTGTTATGACATAAATGGGAATTTAAAAAAATACGAGATCAGTTGTATGGAGACATCCATATGTATGGAGATCATCATATAAATATGGAGACATCCATATTTCTTCTTTTTTTTTGTATATGTTATTCGAATTTTAATAAATGATCTTTTAAAATGTTATAAAATTTATGTAAAATGTATATATAAGTACTTGGTTAGATGAGTATAATATAAAGATTAAAATGAAATTAAAACAATGTTTTGACTTCAAAGATACATTATTATTTAGTTATACTAAATATGTAAGTACTTAATAGCTTGATGTATAATTTTCATTTTAAAATTAAATCGTTTTATAATTTCTTTATATTATTAAAATTTAGTAAATACAAGTAGGTACCTGTATAATTTATTTAAATACCTATTTATATATTTTTAATTTATTTTCAAAAGACCTTAATTTAATACCTACTTATATGTAATTTATTTGTGTTGAGAGTTGTATGGTGGTACTGTTAAGTATACAACTTTTCAAGAACAATTTCGGTGTCGTCAACTTCTTAGATCTCTTCAAAAATCAGAGGTTTGGAATTTATTTTGCATTGAAAGTATGGAATTTATATTATTTAGCAGCTAACCAGCTGTTAGTTAATCATTTTAATTTGTGTACGTATTGGAAAATATTATTTTAATTAGCGCATGAATTTTAATAATTGGGTTCGAGTTCTTATGCGAAAATATCTGATGTCCTTCTTAGCTTATTGTTTAATATCTCATTTTAAGTTTTTCAATTTTTAAGGAACTTATTCTAGAGCTCGTTTCATTTTGTAAAAGTTCAAGTTTCTGTGCTGTAAAGTGACATCTGCTTTGCGCCACTTAAATTATAAATAAAGCAAATACTAACTTAAGGATTTAAGTTTAAACTTGTTAAAAAACTGTTTTTATTTTGAACTTAGAACACTTTACAACTCAAAGACCGCCCTATGTGCTCAGCAATATGTTAAGAGGGACATTTTCGTATAATAGCTCTACATATCGACAATTGTTTTAAATTTGATATTAAGGTTTTAAAAAACTTTAAATTTCTTAAAATTTAAAATATCAAGAATACGTCTACCTAAAAAAAATTACAGTTTGTTCTCAATCGTTTTCTTTCATTAAATTTAAACCCTGTGTAAGTGTAATCTGTGCGTACTGTGTTCAGAACTAGCTCTGTCTAGAACACGTGCTAAAATTACTCCTGCAGTGTGCCCTAACGTATGAACTGATGCAGTGCTATTTCATGTATTATGTACATTGAAAATGCGGTTTTTTGCAAAAATTTTTAAAATGAATTTAAGAGTAAACTTAAATAATAAGAGTTGGTTGGAAATTACAAATGTTTAATATTTTCGCGCATACAGTGTACTTATTATGAATAATATCAAATAAATATTTAATTTAACACTTTTTTTAAGATACACAAAGTATAATTGAACTCATTAAAAGAAAGAGAGAAAATTAAGATGCATATTCGTATAATATAAAATTATAGAAAATGTTAAGTAGGTGATCAGGTTAAGTGTTTTACATGATTGTTATATTTAAATCAAAATGTAACTAAGATTTTGATTGTATAATATTAATTAAAACAGGTTGCTATTTTGTTGTTTAAATTTATACAAGTAAGAGTGAAGAATATAATTACTACTTACTTAATTACATTTTCAATTTTAAATTTAAAAATAAAAAGTAGTACGCAACAATTCTTAAGTAAATTGCAAAATTATGATAAGTACTTTAACTATAATAAATTTAAAATTATAGAAATTTTTTTAAATGGATGTTACTGTCAGATTTAATAATAAAATAATGTATTTATATGAAACTAATTTTTAAAAATTTAATAAAAAACCTCATGAAAAATTATGAATAATAAGGTTGTTTAGTTCTTTTGAATGAAACTACTCTATATGTTTTAAAAACTTTAATATTTGAAACTGAATAAATTAATTATTATTAATTAATATAGAGTTATCTTCAAACTGTATTGACTCTGATAAATTTACTTGAGCATAAATAATAGTTTCATCTTAATAGCTTGGCAAAGTGATTAGAGTGCCGACCTTTCATGTGAAATGCCCGGGTTTGAATCCCAGTGAGTGTGAAAAAAAAATTTTATCTAGTTTTCAACTTGATTCAGCTACAATTCGCCATTGGGTTCAAATTAATGACTTAATCAATAATTAATAATTACATATCTTTATTATTAAAAAATACATTAATATAACAATATAAACTATATATACAAAATATAAAAATAAATAATTTAATTGAATAATATAACTCACAGATATTGAATACAATATAATACAAATGTAAAATAGACATTTTTACATGTTATAAGGCGTAGTACTATCTCATGTACATTATCATAACTCATACACATTATCATTGGGACATGTTTATAAACATTATAGTTAAAGATGATTCCTAAGGGTGTCCAAATTAACTTTTTGTATCATAAGAGGCCAAAGTGTAGAAGGATTTTAATTATAATACAAGAAATGTACAATAACTAAATGAAATGGAGTCTTTTTAGATAAAGATACATTTTAATAAGCCAAGGTAAACAAATCATCAGAGTACTTCATCAAACAGTTAATAAATTCTTATTTAGTCCTGTATTATAAGTAATTTTAGAACGTGGTTCTAAAACTCAGAATTCCTCAATGCCCTTCTGGAGACGATTAATAGGATTATTACCTCAATTATAAAACTAAAGTTAAATTTTAATTAAAGAATTCTTTACTAATTACGTTGTATTTAAACCTCCACCCGTTACGTAGTTAAAAGCCTTTAATATCCGGAAAGGCCTATAATTAAAAATGAAATGTTAAGTATTATAAAAATTCTATAGGTCCTATATTTAAATCTAGAAACGCCAAACGAATTTACTTAAAACTCCAAACTAGGTTTTTAATAATATGTAACACAATTGTATAGGGATGCTATATTTACGGTACTTTAATTTACCGTTATCCGGAAATCAATTTTTCTTAAATTTTTAATTCTTTATATTGTTTTGTATAATATGTCGGTAACGGATTAAGTTCGAAACTTTTAAACTTGAGAGGGGTTCAATCTTAAAAAAATAGTATGAGCCTTTTGAGAAAAGTTGCCATATTTTGAAACCGCAATCATTGAGGGATGAAATTCTAACCCCTTATTAGAATAATGTAAAAAATTCAACTACAATTTCGTGGGTGTTTTAATTAAATCTGAATGCATCTAATATATTGAAAGTGCAACATACACTATTTATACTCTACTGAATTAAAAAAAGAACAATTACAAGAATACGTACATATACATTGTATTCTTAGACAAAAAAAAACTTTTAATTTTAATCAATTTTAAAATAAAAAAAAAAAAACTTCTTGGCCTGGTTATTAAATATTAAACAAGTTGACATATGATACAAAACATATTTTATTTTCTATCTTTAGATGTACTTTAACTGTATACAAAAGTTTTGTACTTTTGTGTAAATATAAATAGATACATATACTTATATATTTAATTCATATTTTATTAAATAGTATATACTAGATATACGAATGTATACATTGTTTTTTTGAGGAAAAAAAAATAAAGATGTGAAAAAATAGCACAAAAAAAGAATAAATAATAATTCAAATCGTAATATCTGGTAAATATGTAAGTAACTAATATAAAATATATGTAGATAGATACAAATTATACATATTATACTTATGTATAGTATATATGTACTAAAGTATAATATGCATTTTATTTTATCTTATAGATACATTTTAAAACAAATTAATAAATATGAATGCATATACTTATATACAGTTAGATAAAAAGAACTTTTATGCATATATACGTATATTATTTAATATATATGTATATAAAATGTAATTTAAAAAATATATATATATATTTAATCTTTTTGTTGTTGCTTTTTTTTTTATTCATAGGTACAACAAAATTTGTTCTATCTTAGTTATTATAATACTTTAGTGATATTATACCTAAGTATGTATGTTTGTGTTCTTTCTGTTTTTATTTTATTGATTCTATTTTTTATTTTTTCTTATTTTTATGTTTTTATGCAATCTCAAGGTTAACAAGTTTACCTGCTGATACTGGGTACTGATGCTGCTGCTGCTGCTATATACTTATATTAACTAACTACTTATTTTTGTTGTTATTAACTATATGGTGGTACTGCTGCTGCTGCTGCTGCAATTTTGCTATACTAAATAATATTGCTATATTGACTTGGTTGTTTTTTTTTCTGCTAATGCAATTTTTTTTTTAAAGTTTTTCTTTTATTATTTTTATTAATATATATACTTTATATATATTTATAATTTTTAGATTTATATAAATGTATATAAATATATATAATCCGTTTTATTAATTTTTATTAAAGATTTGTTATACTAAAAAACTTTAGAATTTTTTTTAAATTTAATTTAAATATTTTTTTTTTTAACACTAATCTATATAATTTTAGTATAGAGCTTTTTTTTTTCTCATATTTTACACTCACATTTTTTTTTTTTTGATAATTTATCTAAAATTTAATTTAAAAAAAATAAATATAATTAAAAAATAATAATTAAGTAATAAATTTAAAAAAATAAATATATTCTATGGTTTTAAAAATTCAATTAGAATGAAATTAAAAAACACTTAAAGGACACACGCACTTTTTTATTTAAATTGAAAAAAAAAAAAAAAATTTATATTCTATTGTATGTATTAAAATGAAATTGTTGTTGTTTTTTTAATTCAAAGGATATAATATGTATTATATGCATTTTTATCAGCACATAATGTATAATAAAATAGATATAAGTACATAAGTACGTATACTTATATAGTGAGATATAATAAAATATATAAATAAATGTATATATATATATATATATATATATATATATATATATATAAATAATGAAATTAATTATAATGTTAATTTTTTAATTACAATTATATATAGGTACTAAATATATATATATGTACGTATAACGTATGCATTCATACTTTATATATCTACTTTATTTGTTTGAAATGTACTAAATATATATATATGTACGTATGCATTCATACTTTATATATCTACTTTATTTGAATCTATATGTAAACATAAAATTAATTATACACATAAACACATATATATATGTTTATGTATATATTAAACTTAATTCTAAAAAAAATACATTAATTATTATATTTTAATTTACGAAGTAAAATGAAAGTATATAATTTCAAAATTGATAATTTTCCAATTGAAAGGACCAAAACAGGATCACAGATACACCTTTTGAAAAAGGACCTCATCTCACATAAAATTAAGATAAATTAAATGAGATTTTTTACATTTTTGTTTTTATTTGACCTGATTAATTATTAACTTTTGTTGTTGTTGTTTTTTTTACTTTGTTATAACATATTTATCTGTTGTTTTTAATTTAACTGTTTATTACTGGGGTTTTTCTTTCTTTAGAAAAAAAAAACACATTCCTATATACATACCTAGATAACTATATGTATGTACTAATAAAAAAAAAAAAAAAAATAATAAAATCAATACGCAAGGATTTAAATAATAAAGGAATTTTCCTTTTTTTTTTATTTTAACTAGCTATTTGTTTTTTTTTTTTTATTATATTATATACCTATGTACTTATGGTCAGAAAATTTTGTATATAACACAAGTATATAATATTTTGATCAAATAAATATTATAATAATAATTTAACAAAAGTATTTATAATTTATATATTAAAAAAATGTGCTAATTTTTAATTTTTATTCAATTTCAAAAAAAAAAATAGAATCCAAATTTAAGTGGTAAATGCGTAAATTAAAAAAATCTCTGAACAGTGAAAATAGATTCTTTAAAATTAAAAATCTTATTTAAATACATACATAGGTAGGTATATAAATATGTTATATGATTGTTTTAAATCCTTGAAATTTATAGAAAATAAAAACATCCTTAAAATTAATAAAATAAAAATGGGGTATTTTTTCTAATCAAATTAAGCGATTTTTTTTTAATAAATATTGACTATATTTTTAAAAAATCTAAATAACTATTTTATATTAAATACGAATTATAAAAATGGTAATTAAAATATGTAAAATAACTACCTAAGTATACACTTTTCTTTTTGTTGTTATTTATTTGTATTTTGCACCTTTGATTTTAAGTTTTTTAATTAATAATCGATTATTTGTAATTAATTTACATTTTAATTATAATATAATTAATTTGTTTTTTTAATTTAAAATTTTATAAAGGTGTAGAACTATTTAAAATTAAATTTAATTAATAAATATTGTCCTTTTTAATGTATATACTTATGTATATGTAGATATAGTTACGTATTTTGTTTATTTTACATTATATTTAATAAAATCCTTTTTTTTTTCTAATATTCGTTTTTTAGATAATTCTTCTATTTTTTAATATTTTTCGAATTGTTCTTATTCTATAAATTTGAGTAGACATTTTTTCCTTAATTCACAATACACTATACATATTTTTTTTAAATATATCTATATAATTTTTTTTTTTTTTTTAAATAATATACATACTACATACATATATATATGTACGTAAATTATAGCAGTTATTTTAATATTGTAATGTACCGTTTTTTATCACCCAAAAAAAAAAAAAAAGATTCCTTTTTTGTGATAATTAAAATTTTCAAATTTATTGGTGCCTATTTCGTTCTTTTTCTAAAGTACATATTTTAATTTATAAATTTTTTGATTTAATATTTAATTTATTTAAAATTTGACTAAAGTTTTTTATTTAAATTATATTTTTCTTTTAAAGAAAAAAACAAATTAATTTTTTTTCAAGACATTTTTTTCCTTTCTTTTTTTTTTACTATTTTTATTTTTTTATTTATTATTTTTTTTACCGTTATTATTATCGAATTATTCCGAACTATACGAGTTTAAAAGACAAACTGAAATACACAACAAAAAATGTGTAAAAATAATGCAGCCAGTACTGTTATAAAACAGCACTCACACATAGACATATTATAACACATTTACAGTTTCCCTATGGTTGCCGCAAGAAGGAGAGGAAGAGGAGGAGAACTACTGTTTTGTTGCAAACATTTTCGAATTTAAAAAAAATTAAAGAGAATAAAAACAATGACAACAACAACAACAACAACAACAACATTACCCAACAAACAATAACAAAATTGTTGTAGTAAATAATAGAAAAGTCGGGTTATGTATTATTATTATATTTGATAATAACAATAATAATATAACTGTTTATATAAAATTTGTACCTATAGATGTATGTTAATACTAATTAAATATAAAATATAAACTTTATTAATTATATAAATATTGTATGTAATTATAATGTAATTAATTAAAAACATAAATAAGGAGAGGTAACATAATATTATAACAAATTATAACTGTATTCAGTTCAGTATCTTATTAAATATATGTATATGAGAGAATTGAGAAATTAATAAATATAAATAAAGAGAAAAACAACACAGCTGATTCAAAAGCTTCTTATCAGCATTTGTTTTGTTTTTGTATATATAAAAGTTTTAAAGTGTCAAACAGCAGATGTCGTACTTGTATATTAAAATTTTTTATAAAACAAATGTCATTTCATTATTAAAATTTTCCAAGTTTTTACTAGTCACTGTTTTATGAAGAGCCTTACTGTACCGTCAGCGTAAAGATAAAAACTTAGTTAAGATTAAATATTAAAAATTGAAGAATTCTCCAAATTATTTGAGTATTTCTGATGTACTAAATATAACTATGTTTTTGCAAAATGGAATTAAAGTTTTATATTTGTTTCTTAATAGAATGGCACATTTGTTTTTTCTACCCGTCACCAGGTTCGCTACACTCAATTAAAATAAAAAGTTGCTTGTGTAAATCTGTCATTCCCGTATGATTTGTCAAATGAAAATACATCACACACAACAAGAAACATATGTTTTTGTTATTATTTGTTTATAATTTTTTATTGGTAAATAATTAAAATCAATTTATTTCTTATTTTTATCAAAAAATTTCAATAGTCCTCCTTTTTAATTGAATTCAGTATATAAACCAAATTAAAAAAAAAAATAATTTTTATCAGTTATAATGAAGGATGAAATCAATGATTCGAATAGCAAAAAACATGAAAACTTTAACGAATTAGATTCCATTTCAAAAAATGTAGAAAATAATAATTTTATAGTAATAACCAGGGAAGAAATTTTGCGTAAAAGAAAAGAACGACATGAAATTAAAAAGCACGAAAAAGCTAAAGAACGTGAAGCAAAGCAATTAGAGGAAAAATTATTTAAAAAATCTGATAAAATAAAAACACTTGGCAATGAAGAATTTAAAAAATATCAATTAAAACAGCAACAAACAAATCAACAACGTTCCTTAAAAAGTAAAAAAATTGAAAGTTTCAATATCTTAGATTTTTTAGTTATTAAAAATTGTATTAAAAAAAAAGACAGATTTCAAAACAATAAAAATAATAATAGAAGGCAAGAATTAAATCTTAAAAAAAATAATCGAGGAAAGAAACGTGAAAATAAAGTAAAAGTTATCAGAACTCGTTTAAAAAAGGCTATAGTTAAAGCAAGGAAAGCTAGAAAAGAACCAACAATTACAGAGGATAAAATATCTTCAATTGTGTCCGATACAGAAAGTTCTAAAAACTTAAATTTAAATCAAGATCCTGATTTTATATCTGAGAAATTGAATGTTAAAAGTAATGTAAATAACACAGTTGATACTAAAATTGAAAATTCATTAGAAAACAAGATTTCTTTAGTTGAGAGTAAAATAGAAAAGTTAAAAATTATTGATAATAACAACATTGTTGAGTTAAAAGAAAACATTCATTCAAGAAAATTTAGAAGGTTAGTAAATATTTCATTTGAAACTTTCAAAAGTAAATATTTATATAAATTTACAGTTATTGTGATAATTTAACTTCATCAATTCTTCGTAATTTAACAGAAAATTTTATACGAAAAATTCATGGATTTCAAAAAAGAGCATATGAAAAAAATGAAATAAAAGCAAAAGCACATCGTAGATATGTTATGGGATTTAAAGAAACTGAAAGAGGTTTAGCTACTAATAAAATAAAATTAGTAATTATTGCACCGGATTGTGAAAAGTGTGATACACCTGGTATGAATATAAAAATATGTTTAGTTTCGCATTTATTAAATGGATTACCAATTACTAATATAAATTTTGTTTTTTTTTTTTTAGATGGCATTGATGAAACAATTGAACGTATAAAATTAAAATGTAATGAAAATGAAGTACCATATTTATTTTCATTACGTGGCCGTCAAATAGCTTATTGTTTATATATTAAAGTACCGATACATTGTCTTGGTATTATTAGTTATGACGGAGCACAAGATATATACAATGAATTAGTAACAAATTTAATTATAGAAAGAGAAAATTATTCTAAATGTATAAATGATGAAAAACACAAACAAAATATTGAGGAGATTCAAAAAAATTCTGGATGAAAATGCATTTTATTTTTACAATTTACTTAACTATGTACTTTTACATTAATTTGCTTAACGAAAAGGCTAATGATGTTTATATTAAATATATTAAATTTTATTTTTCATAAAAAATTATAATTGAAATTTAATTGTTATTTCTTTAATGAATTTCATCCCAGTTAATTAAACCACTGCATGAATTGTAGGGCCGTAAATGCTGTTGTATCGAATTTCAAACCAATATACCGAAGTTTAGAACGAATTATTAATTGCAAAACATTCAAATTAATAGATCAAAGCATATGTGAAATTTGAAGAATTTGTAAGTAGTCTAACTTTTTAATTAAATTAAAGACCATTCACATTCTGAAATATTTGATCGGATTTAATTATGGTAATTTAATGCTATAATTAATATGCTTTTTAATTCTTAAAGACTAAAAAGAAAAGGTGTTAAACTATTAAAAGTAATAGAATTCCCCCCTTCCTAGCAATTTTATTAAATAGATTATTTTTCAGGAACATGAAAATTTTTTTGATTACAATAAGGACGTTGTAGATTAATTAAATATGAATTTAACTCACAATACTGAAAAATATTTACGTTTTTATGAGATATCGATACAAACAATAACGATTTATTAATAATATTTTCAACAACTATATAAATGACATTTTTTCTAATTTATTATTTTTTTTTATTTTAATAAACATTAGCAACAAGTGTCACTTAAAATATAATAGAATAATACAAATTAAACAAAAAAATAAAGGGAACTTTTGTATTATATTTACATAAATACTCTTTGTATTCTTTCATTTAACATTTCTATGTATATATTTATACACATTTCTATTATCTACCTAAAAGAAATATGGTTTTCCAATATTGAAAATTTGTTTTCCTTATCACATTTTTGCATATACATACTTAAACGTTAATATGCATATTAACATATCTAAAACATTTAGTTAATATGTACCCATAAATGAGGAGCACAATTTTTTCACAAAACTCAATTCGAATTTAAGCAATTATTTTGGTTATTTGTAATAAAATAGCCAATTACAATTAGTTCTTCCTAAATATTTATTTACCAATTTACACAGTATTTCCTTACATTGCCTTCAGGAGTGTGTTATAAAAAGTTCCATGCGCGTTAGCAGTCGTTAAATTTGATTTTTGATACCGGATACGTTTTGGTTTTTATTTGAATATAATAAAACATACACTTTATAATAACACTATAATATTGGTTAAATATTTTTGAATTTTACGAGAATCTAACTTGTAATAAGCCAAACGATCTTTGCTGGTTCTATAAAAAGGATATCTTATATTGCTTATTTATAGGCGTTATCATATATAAAATTTTTGTTAATTTTAAATTTTTAATCTTTCCAATTAGGGAGGAATGTAACTTTAACAATATACTACCTTTTTTATATTCGATATATGAGTTTTATTAATCATTAATTATTTAAAAAATTAATTATATAAATTGACTTTAATGGAAATTGAGCAGTCAAATAATTATGGTAATAAACACATTAATATTTTGAATTCCTTTTATGATTTGTTATAAAAAGTATATTTTCCTATTTTTCTTTTAATTTACAAATCAGTCTTTATTTAATATCAATAGGAATTAGAACCATTAAAAAGGAATTCTTTTTTCCAATTTTGGTTTCTGTTTTAAATTCAGAGTCACTTAGTGAACAATAACTGGAAGAGGAGAAAAAAATATCATTAAAGATGTCCTTTAAAGAATATCCCCAATTAATATTAATTAATTTTGCAGCATTATTTTATTTATGTAAAATTTTTGGTATTATACCACATTCATTTTCTGAATATAATCGTTCCAAAAGATTACGAAATTCAAATGTTGGAATCTTTATAACAATTATTATTGTTATAATATTATTTGCTGGATCACATTATTTAATAATGTCAATGAATAGTACAACTGAAAATGGTGTTGAAGAAAAAAATTCTTCAAGTAAGTTTAAATTTATATTAAGTTTTAAGGTTCTTTACAATTCATTCACTTGGATTTAACTAATTAATTAATTTATATTTTTTGTTTTTTCAATTTTATAGATTCTTTAACAATTGTTATCGGTTTGGTATTAAATTATATTAGCCCAATAATGATGGCAATTGATTTATTTGCATGGGTTTATAATCGACAAAAAATTATTGATTTATTTGAAGAATTTAATTTAATGGATATTAATTTATTTAAACAGGGTATATTAGTTAATAATATTAAAATGCGTTTACGTATATTAATATTGATTGGTTTAATATTTTTAAGTGAAATAACAATAACATGTTTAACATATTATATATTTGATAAATTAACAATATTATATTTTATATCATTCTTTCCAACATTTTTAAGTGCATTAGATAAAATATGGTTTTCATCGTTAATATTGGCATTACGTGAACGTTTTAATTCATTAAATAATTATATTGATCAAACAGTTGATGAATATAATAAAATAAGAAAAATTAAAGAAAATATTGATGGTATTAATAATGAAGGAAAAAATTTTGGTTATTTACATAAAGAAATTTTAACAAGAAATATTGCATTTAATGATAATAAAATTTATCCAAAAATTAATCAAGATAAAAATAATTATACAATATTGGGTGGTATTGGTGGTGGTAATATTGGTATTAAAGATTTTGGTAAATTAGATAAACCAATAATACCAGTAATACCATGGAATGGTGAGTATTAAATTTTTTTTTATATTTATTTTATTATAAATAACGTCTTTTAAGTCAAAATTCCATATTTACTAAATATAATCCGGTATTTACTAATTAATTTGAGATTTTTTATTTTAAGATTCAGGTTTTTACTAAACAGTTTAAGATTTAATTTTTCTTAATAGTTGTAAAATCAGGAAATTTTTTTTAAATCACTTTTTTACTAAATAAATTTAGATCATTATTGTTTTTAATTTGAATTTTTTTTCGAAAATTCTTTTGCTTTTACTTTAAGAAGAAAATAGATAGCTTAAAACAAATATCCCCGTATCTTAGGAACTAGAAGTCGAAGAAGTATTCGTCAATTTTCTAGAAAAATTTAAATATAAGGATATAAATTAAAAAATTTGACTTTTAAGCCCATCACAAAAAATATCCACCAAAAATTTAGATCTTTACTGTTTTTTTTAGTTCTATTGCTCGTTTCAAAAAATCGGGAGGTTTGATTAATAATCTAAATAATGTTGAACCAACTTGTTCTGATGACAAACTTACGAGGGTTTTCTTTTGTTTAATTTTTGTACAATTCCTTTTTTAACAAGGATTTAATCCTTAATCCAATTTTACCAAAAACATAGTTTCTGAAAATGAAAAAAAAAATATGATAGATTTTCACTTTCTTACAAACATTGTTATATATAAGAAGGTCACCACTTAATTTATATTAAATATAAAAAAAAATTTAAGTGATACTATTTTAGGTACGTGAGTCTTGGAAGAAAATTAGAACCGAACTTTAATAAAAATAATAAGGGACAGAAAAATTAGATTTATTTTAAAGAAACTTCAGGAAAAATAAGGATTTGATTAGTTTTTTGACTAGTTTTCTGTTATTCGATATTTTATACCAGAACATAAATATGGTTTTTCGTAAAATCTTTTTCATCTTAAAAAATGTAATGCTTTAGGGAAATAAACCCTATCACCAGAGTACTTTTCATAGTTATATAAATTATATTTGATACATAAGAATTCTGCTAAGTGTATGTTTATCTAATAAAGAATTTATAGTTTAAGAATCAATCGTATATTTCATCGTAAGTAGGAATTACTTTTATCATCAATTTTACTTAAAAAACCTTACGATATGTGTGCACTTCCTCGGTTGATACGCCAGTATACACAGTCCATTAGTTTTAAAATCAACTTAAACATTCTTTGCATATGCTCAGGCGCCTTGAGTTTAAAATGTGAAATATCATTTCTATAAATTAAAATATAAACTGAATGACTTAAATTTATATAACTATTAGGAAAGGAGAATGGTTTAAAAGCTTAATGATATTTAAGTTTTCCTACAGAATTTTTTATTATATTGTCTTTTTTCTTAATTGGATAACCTTAGGCAAAAAGAACATCTGGTTGCGTTGATTCCATTTTTGCCTCTTTGCCTATTGGAAAAAAAAAACAATATATTCGAAAGTTTGATATACACTCTTGAGACGTCTTATATCGTCAATACCTAAAAACTATAATTTGGGTATTGTCGTTGTCTCCTGGACAAGTCTGAAAAGTGTAAGGTGCTCTGATCCTTTAAAAGTTGTTCATATAATAATATACACAAACCTTTTATTCAAATGTTGAAATTTAGATTTACTTAAATTAATTTAATTAATACCTGAATTAAAATTAAAATTAATTAATTATGTAATATTTATTATTTTAGAAAGGATTTTAACACAAGAAACAAAATTTCAGAAGCCATCAAATAAATTTACAATATTACAATCAAAGGAAAATATATTAAATGATTTGGATAATTTAGAAGATAAATTAAATAATTTATGTAGGCTACATGATGAAATGTGTGAAATGGGTAAAACAATAAATGGAATGTGGAGTGTACAAATGCTTTTATTAATGGCATACGGTTTTATGAGTATTACAGCACAATTTTACTTTTTATATTGTTCAATGACAGATCAGGTAAATTATAAATAAATTTAATTAATTAAAATATAACAATACAACAATAATTTTCAATTTTAAAAGCCTGTTCCACAATTATTTATATCATCGGAAAATTTAGGATTATCTTGTATTTTTGTAATTTACGTGGCAATGAAATGTGTCTATGTAATATTTTTAAGTTGGCAGACAAAAATTGAAGCCCGACGTACTGGTGTCTGTGTACATAAATGCGCTTTAGCAGTTGATGATAATAATATTTATGAAATTGTAAGATTTATTTAATTTTCGACTAAAGCATTCTTTATTTTAATAAAAATTATATTGAATTTTCTTAAGGTTAATCATATTTCGTTGAAATTAATGAATCATGCAATTGATTTTACTGCTTGTGGTTTTTTTAATTTGGATATGACAACATTATATGCTGTTACTGGAGCTATTACCAGTTATTTAATTATTTTGATTCAATTTAATTTGGCTGGTAAACAGAGTCTACAAAAACCAGATGAAGCTGTTTCAACAACTGTATCATCATCAGCTATTACAACAGCTTTATCAACACCAAGTCCGTCTGCAATAAGTGTTTTATTGGGAAATGTAACAACAATGACACCAAAAGTTACAAATTAAATTTTATTTGTATATATGTATATTGAAGCTATGTTATAGCAAGATATAATTTAATGTTAGTGTTAGATATCGGTTTTTTTTTTAATTAATGTGATCTGAAAAAATTAATTGTGATTGTAAAATTTAATATTGAAAAAAAATTTGTCTTTATGTTTTTTAAATGTGAAATAAAGAATAATTTTGAAAAAATACACAGTTTTCTTATACGCCCTTATTCACGCAGTTCTATGTCACATCTATGTCACATTTCCCTTCAAACCTATAGTTATATTTAATACCCTCGCATATTTGAAATAACTACAATTGATCATAGTTTTGTAAACTTATCTGAACTTTAGATATTTCAGACTTAGACTTCTGTACTTTATTAATAAAATATTTATAAAAAAAAATATAAAATAAAAAATAAAAAAAAGTTTTTTTTGATTTTAAATTGACTTAAATGTTTATGAATTAGTTTATTTGAGTTTTTAAAACTCACAGAGTATTTTCTGGAAATTTTATTTAAATTTTTGATATTAAAAATTAAAACTATGCATTACAGGATAAGTTTTGTAGTAAGTCTTCATTACTTTCAGTGAAAATCTGAATTTAAGAGTATTTTGACAATGATTTGAAAATCAAATAAACCAAGCAAAGTAATCAAAGCAATTTAAAATGTTGCCTGCTATATGTTCAAAATTCACTTTTTTGGCTTTAATTATATATTTATAATTTACTTTTTATAAACTTAAGTTAGCTAATCACAAAATACTGTTATACATATTTAAATATCTGACTTCGACATGTTGACCTGCAAAATCGATTCCGGATGGAGGGATATATTTTTTACATATAAATACAAAAAATTCCCTTTTTCTTTACTTCATTATTTGAAAAAGTACAAATTACACATTATCTCATTTAATATAATGAATTCCGTCATCCTATGACTGGCCAATAGCTAGTTTTACAAGATTTATTGTACAGTTTTATTATACTTACAAATTTAATTTGTGAAATGATAGGGTTTTTTAATGCAAAATGAAGGCGTAGAAAGACATAGAGGAATTGCGCGAATATGCGGCCGGATTTCAGCTTCATGCCTAAATTGGGAATCTAAAAATTGTTTTAATAATACTTTAGGGTGAATTTCTTAATTTAGATAATTTTAGTTTTTGATTTATATGTAAATCGATTGTTTTCGTTGCTGATTCGTTTGATACATTAAAGCCCATTTCTATAACTGCTCAAAAACTGTAGACTGGGAATTTGGTCGGAAATTTATAATAAAAAAATTCTTTTTAACCTCCTTTACCGTTTTTAAAAAACATATTTTATGATTAGAACGATGTTAAAATAAATTTGTCTGAATTTTCACATATTAATGCAAAAATATTTTTTTAATTAGATCAGAGTTCGAATTCAAACTTTTATTTAAACCGAAGAACTCAATTAGACATTCGAATGTATTTCCTAGTAAAACTTTTAAAGGTAAGTGGTATGTGTACAACGGGGCAATTAACTTTATAGGATATCCTGTAAAATTAAAAGTTTTCTATATCTTAGAAACTGTATATATTATTTATTAATTTATTTATGTACAGCCCCCTACCACATTCAATGTGATAAGTGAGTGAATCTGTCTTTTCCTTTTTGAGTTGTGGCAGTTAAATTTATTTTATATTGTGGTATAAACTATTATACGATATCAATTATAAATTATATTTTTTTATTAGAAATGATCTGACCAGGATTTGAACCCCAGAATTTTCGATTGAAAAGCCACCACTCTATATATTATTATTTTAATATATGTTATATAAATAAGAAAAAGGTCCATAAATATTTAGGTATTGGAAGAAGAAGTACATCTTGTAATTTGTTTTGTGTCATTGAAAATTATTCAAAATTCGTGGGTCGCAAGTAGTTTGTGAATCTTTTTGTTGTTATTTTACATTGGAATCTATTATAGCTTCAAAAGTTCCTTGTAAATAAAAAATAAAATGCGATTTTTTAATTTTTTTCTAAGCACTTTATTTTTAATATTATTATAATTTTATATAATAATATATGTATATATATATATATATAATATAGCAATAAGTACATTAAATTATCATTTTCTATTATTTAATATCATAATAATAATAATCATCATAATCAAAATTATTTTATCATTTTTTTTTTTTATCTTAATTTCTTCTTCTCTTTCTCGTCATTGAATTTTTAAACTTCATTTTAAATATTTTTTTTTTTATTTTATTTCTATATTTTTTTTTTTATTTTTTTTTTAAATTTTTTTTTTTTAATATAATAAAATTGTTACAAATACAAATAGCAATTAAATTTATAATATTTATTTAATATTTTTTTTTTTTTAATTATTTTATTCTAAATTATTTTTTGCTTTATTTTTTTCATTTTATTTTTAAAAATTTGTTAATTATTTTCTTTAATTAAATTAAATAAATAATCTCTGGCTGCAATTTTTTCATTGTTATTTTGTAAATTCAGTTCACTGTGTATTTTATCTTTTTTTTTTTTTAATAATTAATTTTAAAATTGATTTTTATAAAGTTTTTTTTTTAATTATTTTAATTATTTTTTATTTAAATTTGCTTTAATTATTTATTTTTTGTATTAAAAAAATTTTGCTAAAAAATTAAGTTAATAAAATGGTTTGTTTTGTTTAATATTAATATTCATATTTCTGTAATGTTTTATTTATTTATTTCATGTGTTTTTTTGTTTTTTGATTAATTTGTTATAAAAATTTGTTAATTTATTTATTTATATTTTTATTTAATAAATTTTTTTAATGTTTAAAAACTGTGAAATTTTTTTTAAATGTTTGAGAGGCAATATTTATTTTTTAAATCTATTTATTTATTTATTTATTTATTGGAATTCAGCGTGAATTTTTTTTTTAATATTTCTTTATATTAATTATAAAATAAAAAAATATTAATATTTAAAAGTATATAATTAAGTTTTTTAATTAACATATATTAGATAACATTTAATTAAACCTGATAAAATTTATTTTTGGTGATTTAAAGATGTTCTTCATGTGTGTGTGTGTGTTCTTTTTATTTAATAACAGGATCAATAATTAACCATTAACTGTAAATAATGTGCATTTTCAAAATTGGGAAATACTAACAAGATCCGTTTGTTTGATTCCTATATATTTTAGTTTGAAATTGTTTGGTTTTTCTGAAGGGTTTAAATGTCAAATTTTTATATGACAATTAAAATCAGGGTGAAAATTCACAATAGAATCTTTAGTTGTCAGGTTACAATAAATTATTTTGCAATTTTTAATTATATTAATTTTAAAGAATTTAAAATATTTTTAATTTTATCTATATAAGTGTGTACACCTTTATTATCCTTTATCACTTACAAAATATTTTTTAGAAAAAAAAAATTAAAATAAAAAAATTTCTTCCATCACTAATTCAAAAATTTATTTCCCATAATTCACAATTTACTAAAAAAATTTACTCATATTATCATTCTTATGATATCTTCTATTCAAACACATTTAAATATCTATTTTATTACTTTACTTTAAAGACGGTGTGTTTTTTTTGATTAAATTTTTTATAATTAAAAATGAAATAAAAAAAATTGTGTCAAATAGTAATTTTTAAAAATTTTAAAATGTTATAATTCTTCTTTTGTTGACACTTTAATTTAACTTAATAATTTCCTATTTTTTTTTTTATTGTAATATATAACGGTTCTAAATTAATGGGACATATCCGAAATACACATGAGTTTTAATAATTGTCTTTCATTAAAAGTGCCGAAAACCTAGCTACTTATGCACATTTATAATATTTAAATATAAAATTTAAAACATTTTTTTTTGTTTTTTTTTGTTTATTAAAATGTATTTAGGTGTATTGAATTTTAATTAATAATGTGTTAGTATAAAATAGGCCTTTTGTTATTAGGAAAAAAAAAAAAAATTTAATTTTTCTGGTATAAAATTTTATTATACCAGTTAATAACAAATTGTATTTATACCAAACTACAAATACTACAATACTTAAATCATTTTGACATTTATCAATTTGTCAATTATTTGTCATTCGTTCTTTGAATTTTACCATTCAAAAAAAAAATTTTATTTTTTAAAAAGTTTATTAAAATTTTGCCAATCTAGTATTTTATAACTGTTTCTTATCACATTTTTTTTTTTTCATAATATTGATGTTAAAATTTTAAAATTCATTTTTGAAAAAAAAAATACTTATTTTGGCAGCAGTCTTATCAAGTTTTTATTAAATTTAATAAATGCTTATTTTTTAAGTTTTTTTTTTTAAATTTAAAAGTTACAACAGTTTTTGTTTTTTTTTTTTGTGTTTGTTTTTTTTCTTGGATGAAAATCTTAAATCACCAATTAAGATTTGTTATCAGGTAATTTGTTGTTGTTGTTAGTTTTATTTAAATACAAACATACAAAGTTTTACAAAAATACATACTTTTAAAAAAAAATTCAAACTTCACATTTTGAATTTGGTACATTTGAATTATTAAGAACTTCCATTTTGAAATGAACTTTAAAATGATGAATCAAATTAAAGTTTGTATGTATGTTTGTGTTTTTCGTGTTTAAATGTTCGTATATTTTAATGTTAATTAAAAAAAACTAAAATAAAAATTAATTATTAATTTGTAGGAGAGTAAATTTAATGTTTTTTTTAATAATTTACCTACCTATATTTAAATGTATATAGTATTCAACTTTTTGGAATGGTACTTTTTATAAATTAATACTAAATGTAATAATTATTATATTTTAATTGTTAATTAAATTTTTTTAATATTATTTAGATATATGAATTAAAAAAAAAAAAAAGAAAAAATACAACAGTATTAGAGATTTAAGTAAAAATATATTATTTATGAAAAAAGATTCAAATTAAAATGAAAATTTATTGGATTTTTTTTTTTTAAATTTAATTTTTAATTCAAATGATGTTTTTTTCTTTTTAGAAATTCAAATGTAATTGAATTGATAGTGATTATTCTTTGGATCAAAGCCGCTATACTTTGCTGTAAGAAGTAAGTAAACTTTAAATTTGCTTTAGATAAGAATTGGGTCTTACATTTGCTTTAGATGAGAATTGGAGAAAGCTATGTTTGCTTATTTTATATGCCTTTAAAATTAATTGCCTTGTTTTGATCCTGTAGTATAAATTTCATATTGCAATAATTTAGCTCAAGGACTTGACATGTTTGACTGTAGCAGCTCTAATTGCAAGCATTTTATTTTTTAACATAAACACAGTGTTCTTGTAACTTTTACCAAAACCTCATATTTAAGCGTTTTTAAAGGAAAAACATCATTTGAATTAAAAAAAAACAAATTTACTTTTAATTATTCATATTTATATTTTAATGTTTAGAATAAAATGTTTTATTTATAAGAAGTTTATTTTTAAATTACTATTAAATTAATAATTTATCGAAAATATAAAAGTATATAATAATAAATATATATACAAATAATTTGTAATAACAAAAATATATTTTAAATATATTGTTTAAAATTATTATTAATATATAGAATAAATTCGTTAGAAAACATAAATATTATTAAGAAAAACAAGATAAGAAATTAATTTGTTTTTTTTTTGTTTAAATTTAATATTTTTTATTTTTATAATTAATAATTTATTAAAAAAATTGTTTTTATTTTTTTTTTTTGGCTAAAAATTAGTAAAAATAAATAAAATAAGAAATTTTTATGCTTATAAAATAAAAAAAGAAATTACTCTCAGTAATTCTTTTATAGTTTTCTATCCTAAGTACATCATAATTTTTTTATTTTTTTCATATTGTATAAATTGTTATTTTTGCATTTGTTTTTTTTTTCATATTTTTTTTTGTTTTCAATTAAATTAAATAAATGTTAATTTATATAATTTATTTAAAATGTATTATTATGCTTTCAAGTCATTGAAGTTGAATTAAAAAAAAGGGTTGTCATATTATAATGCCATATGCCATAGCAAATATTGTTTTAAAATATAAAAAAGTTAAGGCAAAAATAACATTTTATTATTTATTACCAATGTATATTAATTAATTAATTAATTAATAATAATTTTAATTTATTAATATACATTTTGTTTTTTTTTCAATAAGATGTTCTCTTCCTTATTCATGGTCTTTATTCTGTGAAACATTACCAAAACATCATAAAATGAAAATTTCTGTGGGTCTAAACCACATGTTAATATTATCAAAGTCCGATAAATCCCTATATGTATAGATAATTTTACAGAACACACAAACTTTTCACATAACATGAATTTTGTAAAATTGTGTAAAACTATGACGTCATTTTAAACAAAATTTAAAGCAGTTGTATAGCTATAGATAATTAATTTATTTTGTTTACTTATCATGTTTTGATAAGTTTTCACAGAATTCATATTTTGATTTTTGTATTATTTAAATATATTTCATTTTTTTTTTTTTAAATTAATAATAACATGTAAAGATACAAATGTTAAAAATGTTTTTTATTAAATTATTAATAAAGAACAGATTTTGTATAGAGATTAATATAGATATTAATATTATACATTACATTAAATAAATAAATAAAAAACAAAAGAAACAAACATAATAATTTGAAACACATACATATGATAACAAGTAAGAATTCTGCCATATATATATTTTTTTTTATAATATTAGACGATAAAATTGGTTTTGTAATTAAATAATTGTTTTTTTTTTTTTTTTTTTCAATTTTTCCTACACCATTTTTCTTTAGTTTCTTCGATTTTTGTGTGTTGAAATTGATGAAGGCGGTGTACATTCGATATTTGGATTTGGTTGATTGATTGGTTTCGTCAAAATCAGGAAGTTTTATGTTCATTTAGAGGTTTTATTTGCTATTCTTTGAATGTATTTCATTGATTTTATTGGAATGTTATTTGATTGTTGTAATTTACTTTTTCTAAAGGAATAAAAAAAAAAAAATTTATGTAAAATTGGTAAAAATATTTATGGCTGTTATTGGGTTAAGAAAATTAATACTTTATATATATAATTTTCAACAGATTTCAAACAATTTTCTTTATTTTGGACCTTCCCTTGGCCTTTGCGCTCTCCCCTTACAGTAACTCTTTCCCCTTGCCTTAGTTTTTCACTTTTCAAAACTCTTCGCGATTCTTTGAAGAAATGTGTGCTGCGGCCTCTGTTACCTGGTCCGGATAAGACACCAGTGCCACGAAGAGTGGGAACCGGCTATGCGCGGCTGAAGCAGTAGGGATTTGGTGACCGGTAATACGAAACCAGGATTGCCACTTTTTCCAAAATATCTATATTATATAAATTCTGGAAAAAGCGGAAATCCCAATTCTTTTATCTCATGACGTGTATTCATAGACCTATTTTAGCAATAAGTACTTAAAATCTTTGAAACTTTAAACTATCGTATCTATTTTTGACCCTATCTTAAAAATTTTCCGTAAAAGATTTAGAAATTGTGCATAGAAGATTAGACGTAATCAAATAATCAAAAATTTAAAAAAAAAATTTATTCACTTAACCCATTATTAATTTATTAAATTAGATTATTTTATAAAATTGATACTATAAATTATACAATAATTTATATAATTTTATATATAGTACTTACCGATTCATCTTTTGATTGTTTTGACTCTAATTTAGTTGTTTCTTCTTCACCACCTAAATTTAAATTAATAATTTATGTTTTTTTTTTGTATTTTAAAGAAATAAGTGAAAAAAATGAAATAAATAATTAAATATTATTTTTTTTTGATTATTTAAATAATAAAATTAAGTTTTAGTATAGAATATGTTTAAAACTACGCAATATTTAATTTTGAATTTTTTCTATATGTTTTATTCTAATATTGGTTTAAATTGATTAATTTGTGGTTTATTATAATTAAATATAATCTTTAAATAACATGCAAGTGGTCAATTTATATAATGTTGTGTATATATCTGCTTTGTTTAATTCTATTGTTTCATTAAATGAAAGTGTTAAGATTTTCTTTTAAAATTAAAATTAAATTAAATAAATTAGAAGAAGCGTATAGCAATATTAGCTACAAAAATTCTACGTCTATACGATCTTTAAAAAAAAAAAATATGTGCTATGCAATACTAAAATAATGCAATTTTTTAGTTTTTTATTGAACTTTAAAAATAGTTAAATTGTAAAGTGTTTAAGTTTTTTTTTACTAATTATATGTATATATAAAATATAATAAAGTGCAGATTTGATTAATTTAATTGATAATTAATAAAATTTTTACACATATATTTTAAGATACAAAATCTGCTACGTTATGGTGAATATATAATATTATAAAAAACAGTGTTCGTGTTACATGCTACAATTTAAAATGTAATTTTTTAAAAGAAGGAAGGTTTGTATAGAAAAATCTTTAATATTTATTTATTAACAATTTAAATTGATTGAAATGCTGCTAAATTATTTTTAGTTTCCGTTAAAGTTAATAGTTTTTCTTTGATTTTCAGTTTCATAGAAGAATTTTCATAGTAAATGGGGCTAACTTGGAGATATATATTAAAATATTTAATAATTTTTTTTTTTTTAAAAAAGGAAACATGAATATATTTAAAATTCTAAAGTATATAACAAAGGCTAGCTTAAGCTTAATTTTTACTAAACATGTTTATAAAATTAGTTTATTATTCTTTAAATGTTTTTAAAGGTTTCTTTAATTGTTTAAAAACGGTTTAATATTTTTCCAATTACAATTCCATTATCAATTCTTAATTAAATATTCCATTCTCGCTCCACTATTAGTTATGGTATAATCCTATATATCTTGCAAAAGGAGCTATATTTAGTAAGAAGCGTACGGCTAGACAGACGGACATCGCTAAATTGACCCAGGAGGTGGCGCTGATCAAAAATATATATACTTTTCGATATCAAGCTCGCTTTATTTTGGTGGTGACAAGCACCATACCAAAATTATAATACCCCTATATTATTTTAGGTCATCATACAATGTTATGCGCAACCGAAGAAGCCGAACCAGAAAAGAAGGAAGAATTCTATACACAATTAACATCAACGCTGCAGAGAATTCACAAGAAGGACATAGTCATACTAATGTGTGATCTAAAAGCGAAAGTTAGCAATGACAATGCCGGTTTAAGAAATATTATGGGGAAAACATGGACTTGGAGTTAAGAACAATAATGGAGACAGATTGATCGAGTTGTGCCAAACCTCGGACTTGTCATCTGTGGTACCATATTCCCTCATAAGGACATCCATAAATATACTTGAACTTGTATACCCAATGATCATACTAGAAACCAAATTGACCACATTTGTGGCAGCGGAACATGGAGAAACTCTACCACAGATGTGAGAAACAGAAGAGGAGCAGATATAGCCAATGACCCCGAACTGCTCACAGGAGGCTTCAAGATCAAACTATATAGAAAGAAGCCTTCTAACAACAAGTACCAGCAAACTCCAAAATTTCCAAATTGCAACCAACTTTGCCTCCACGCTTCGCGAAATATTACCACCAGATTAAGAACCCACATGGAACAACATTATGGCTAAAATACAAGAATCCTCTGAAAAGACAATCGATTTCGTACAGGCAGAAAGAAAAACATGGATCTCAGACGAAACATGGGACCTCATAAGAGAAGAACCCTGAAAAAGCTGTCCAATACCGATATAGGGAAACAGCAATATAGAACCTCAGTGAAGCAGGTCAAAAAGCTGCCACAAAAGGCAAAAGAAAATTCTTCGATATGATAGAGTCCCAAGCTAAACCATACGCCAACCAGGACAAGATGCGTGAATTGCATCGACTAATAAACAAACTCACAAGTCGTAAAAATACCACAGCTCAATCAATCAGAGATACAAATAGCTATATATTAACAAATACGGAAACCCATTGCTGAAACAGTCAGCAATAATCAACTAGCGAAGGTACAAACAATGAAAGTCATAGCATAATCAGAAATCAAGAATCACCATAGATTCAACAAACATAACGGAGATAAAATAAACCATCAAAAATCTCAAAAGGAACAAAGCTACAGGTATTGAGGGTATACCAGCCGAATTGATACAAGCCGATATTCAAAAAATGGCTCAACTTCTTCAGCCGAGCATTACATCATTCTGGCTAAAATAAAGAGCATCAATAGCATGGAAAAAGGGCAACTGGAGAGGGATCACACTGCTCAACTTAATATACAAGATCCTATCAGGAATAATAGGTACAAGCAGAATACAGGCTAAACTGGAAAAGACAATTTGTGATGAACAAGCTGGATTCGTCCGCACAGGAGTTGTGTTGATCAAGCTAACACCCTCCAAATAATAGTCGAGAAGTCGATGGAATCACCATTCTACATAATCCTCATCGACTTCAAGAAGGCCTTCGATACAACACGAAGAGATGCAATTTGAAAAGCATTAAGTGACAGAAGCACACCAGAAAAAATAGTCCGTTTCATTCATATACTCTATGACAATGCCGAACACGCAGTACTGCACAAGGATCAAATCAGCAGTTCCTTCACCACAACATCTGGAGTAAAACATAGATGTCCACTCACACCTCTCCTCTTCACAGTCGTCCTGGACAACATCCTCAAAGAAGTCTGCTCGACAAATAGAGGTATAATTTGGGGTCTAGCAAACTAACTCTAAAATCTAAAGTATGCGGATCTGATATAAACAGCTTCTGCTATCTGGACGTGGAACACAGGCTAAAGAAAGCAAGAGCATTATTTGATCGTCTACAACAGTTATGGAAGAATTCCCAGATATCCAGGAAAACGAAATTAAGAATATCCCGGCCATGTGTGATGGTCTTGATATATGGCATCTAAACCTGGCTTATAACTAGCAGCCAAACCCACAAGCTGCAGGTTTTCGTAAATAAGTGTCTTAGGATAATATGCCGTATATTCTGGCCGAACACAATATCCAACGAAGGCCTCTGGATACTAACAGGCGAAGAACCCATAACCAAACAAATCAGACGTAGGAAAGGGAGGTGGATAGATCACACGCTTAGAAAACTTAGTGAAAGCATTACACGTATGGCATTAGAGTTGAACCATCGAGAGACTAAAAGACGCGGCCGTCCCAACACCACATGGCGCAGGACAATTTATCAAGAATTGGCTAAATGAAACATTTCCTGGGATGACATTAAAAAATATCAAGGCGGAATCGCGTGAGATGGAGGTGTCGAGTGGAAGTCCAATGCTCCTAAGAGGAGTAAGGGGAAAAAAAAGGTGTGGTGTGGTATATAATAAACCTGCAGCAATTTAAAAAAAAACGGTGTTTCCCTGTCAAATTGGATCTGAATAAATTTATTTATTATTGTAGCTTGAAATCGATTAAAATTTCTAATTACCTTTAGATTATTATTTAAAGTTTGTAAATATCATTTAAATAACCGTTTAAACATGCTTATAAAACAATGTTTAGTAAAAAATTGCTGCATTTCTTGTAGCTTCATTAAATAGACTAGTTACTTGAATAAAGTTAAACTGTAGGAATCTTTAAGATTTATTTATAAAAAAGTTTTTCGATAAATCATATTAGTTTTTTAATATATTTACTATTCCATAACACAATTCAGACTTGGAAGAGCCATTTATACAATTAATACTTTAGAATGTAAGAACCCAAAATATCTCAGATATCTCAGAACTCAAAAAATAAAATTATGATTAAAATGTTGTAATGTCAAAATATTAAGTAATTATTTTTTTAAAAGTAATCACAACAGAAGTAATTACCTTTTAGATGTCATAAGATTATTTGATTTGTTTATTTAAAAAAAAAAATAGTAGTATAATTTTATATAAATTATAGATTTTTGAAAATTGCATGCAATAAATTTGTTTCATGCAATAATTTAAAAATTATATATTATTTAATAAAATAAAATTATAATTTAATCTTTATTGGAACAGATTGTAAATTACTGAGTAATAAAATTGTAATAGATCAGAAATTTTGGAATATAATATTATATTAGTTCTGAAGATTTGTTATAAAATAATTTATATTAAATAATTAATATAATAATAATTTATAACATTTGTTCATTCATTATAATTATATTTCATTACAATATTAATTGATAAAAATTGTAAGAAAATCAAAAATTTTTATTTTTAAGTATAAGTGTCAAATCAAAATTCCTTAGAGGACATCTTTATTTGTAGCCTTTGTGTAATTTAGTTTTTATATAATAAAATAATAAAAAAGTTAATTATAATTTTAAAATTGTATTTAACAAATGATAGCTCGACAATTTATAAATAAATTTATGTTTAAAAGACTTAACTTAAAAAAAGTTTTTAAATATATTTACTAAATTAAAGTAGTTAGTTGAATTAAAGTTAGTATTCTTAACAGATTTTGATCTTTAATGATAAATATTATTATATAAATTCAAAATTTTTGATTTTCTTTTTCTAGAAATATAAAAAGATATTTATATCTCTTAAGTACAGTCGTTCGTGCAATATATATATATATATAAATACATGTATATAACATATATATAAATTGTAATGAATAATTAATGATTTTTTTCATTACAATATAAAATTATATTTTCATTAAAAAATCACTAGTTAATTTTAAATATACTGATATTTATATATATGTTAATATATGTATATTACAATTAAAATTAATTAAATATGTTTTTTTTTAAATAAATTATAAAAAAGAAGTATAAAAAATAGCTATAAAAATATTTTTTTTTTATTTTTATATTATATTTTTGAGCTCTATTGCTGCATTTTCTCAATATTTAATTTATATTAACTTTATTTTTGTTGTTGTTTATTTTATTTCATAAATTAAAATTTTTTGTAGGTATTATAAATAATATATAAGTATAATTAATAATTTTGTGTACCGTATAAATACTTAATTTAAAATTATAAACTCATATTTAATACTTAATTAAACAAATATATAGTTGTTAATTATATTTTAATTTTTTAGATAGATTTTTATATATTATATAATAAGATTCTTTAAATGACACATTTTATATTAAATTCTTATATAAAAAAAATATATTTAATTAAAATTTACGAAAAAATTATTTAGAAAAAACAAAAAACATAAACAAACATAAGATAAACATAATAAAATTAGAAAAATCTTACAACTAAAAAAAAAAACACTATAAAAGAACAAATTGATTATTTTCACTTATAGTTTACGTTTTTTTTTTAAGTACTTAAACATATACATATGCATAATATTATATTACTTAAAACAAAAAAAAATCGTTATTTATTTAATTTTGTTTTGTGTTATTATTATTTGAAATCCTACCTGGTTTTTGTATAGAAGATGTATCTAGTTTTTCAAATGAGTCTTTATCAAACGTAATATCGGAATGTTCATAAAATTTTTGATCAACAAATTGGCCACTACCACTCTTTGTTACAAATTGTTCTTGTTGTGTTTTGGTTGTCGTTGTTGTTGTTCTAATAACAGTACCAGACGTAGAACTTTCATTATTAGTGGTAGTTATAACTACAGTTCCTGTTGTAATTGGCATCATTAAATCTTCATATGGGAATTGATTTCCAGTATTTCCAGATGGAATTTGAAATATACCACTACTTGTCATACCAGATGTTGACATTGATTGGTATAATTCTGTTGGAAATGATGTACTTTCTAAATTTTCCATTATTGTTGATGAACCACAACTTGTTATACTACTTGTCATTATTGAATCATTTTCATTTTGATAAGTAGCATTTGTACTCATTGATGAACTTGTACGATCTAAACTTTCAGTACTGGTTAATAATAAATCGGAACCGGATTCAGATGGGTGTCCAAAATTTAATGAATCGCTTGATATATTTTTTACAATTTTTCCAGGTTCTTGTAATGTTGCTGTAACAATTGGCTCAATATCTGGTATAATACTACTAGATGTTATAGTTTTTGAAATTACTTGTGTTGGTCCTTGAATAATTGTTGTTGTTTTTGTTATAGTCCGATGACTACCGTCCGGTGCTGTTTCATCTGATTCTACTACAGTTATTTGTTTTTCACTAATTGGTGCACTTGTTGCAGCTTGTTCTAATTCAATAGAATCAATGCTATCACGTCGTACTTCCTGTAATAATTGTTGTTCTAATGAATCACCTTCAGAACGCGATGAACGTGCTGTTGCATCTTTTGATATTTCAAATGAATCTATACTACTGGTCATAATATCACCACCACTTCGATTTATTTCTAAACTATCATTACTACCTAATTCACTTTTTCTTTCTTCATTATTAATAGACTTAGATTTTTTACATAAATCTAAACTATCTGTTGACACTTCCATCAAATTAGATGGTTCTTCTTCACATTCCTCCAATTTTGATTTAATAAGCGCTTCAATTTGTTGTTGACTCAACTTTATTGTAGCACCATTTGTTGTTGATGATGTAGAAGATTGTGTTACAGTTGTGATTGTTGTTGCAGTAATAGAAGTTCCGTTTGTAACTTTTGTTGTTTCATCTTTTCCATTCCCTGATTTATTGGATTCATCGGATCTTGATAAGAGCAAAGCAGCTTCTTCTTTTGCTTTAATTTCAATTAAATGGGCTTCAAAGCATGCATTTTCCAAACCTTCAAATTCTTTCAAACTAGAAAGCGATATGTCATCACCTTGTTGATTTCTCGCCATATAACGTCGTGTAAAACTACCATTACTTAAAGAATCTTGAGATCCTTGATGTTGATGCTGATGTAATTTTCGGTTTTCTAGTGAAATCGCTTGTTCTAAGCTTTCAAACTCTTGAAGACTGCTCATTGAAATATCATCATGTTCTTTGGTGAAGTATTTTCTGCCAGCTAGTACATCGTATTCTGGAGTACTAGAAAACGAGTCCTTAAAACTGCTAATTCTACTGCTCCCTACTTCAAATTCAGCATCTTCCTCTTTTATATCTTCTAATACTGTTCCACCTACTTCATAAGGATACCTCATCTGTCCATTGTCAGTCATTTGCATTTCTACCCATCTTTTATTTGCAGCAGCAACTTCGGCAGCTTCAGCTTCTGCTTGAGCTTCTGCTGATGGTGGACTTTCTTCGAATTCAAAATTTAGTCCTTCGCGGTACATAATAGAACCTTGATGAGGATCTGCTGGTGCTGAACTAACAAGTATTTTTTCAACTTCTTCATCATGTTTCTTTTCGAATTTAACTTGTTTAATGCCAATACTTTTACCTTCCATATCAAATTCATCAGCTTCTTTAGCTACTTCTTCTATTATAACAAATTCGTCAGAAATATCGGGCTGTTCAAGCATTTCAAAAGAATCTGGAGAATCAGGTGCTTTATCTTCTGAAGGTATTCGACCCTCAATTTCAGCAAGTTTCTTTTGATATTGTTGTTGAATTAATTCATTTAATTGCTCATCAGTCATTGAGCATTCTTTTTCTTTTTCAAATTTTAATGGTACATCAGCTGCCTTATTTAATTCATCCTGAGTTTTCATTTTGTACAGTACTTTTTCTGGTACTTCAGCTTGATAGTCTTCATCTTGTTCTCTAATAAATTTTTCTATTTCTTCATCTTCCTGATCAATTAGACGCTGTTTATCTTCAGTTATGGTTATATCAGGTATATTAGAATAATCTTGCATATTTTGTGATGGTCTTCTTTCAAATTCTTCAGCTGCTCTGATAGATTCCATTTCTTCGGTAAGCACATCTTCTTCAATTATTTCGGCTACAAGTTGCGAAGGTGTAAATGGACGTTTATCGAGCTCTTGATCCTTTTCAAAAATTTCTTCTACTGTTTTACGACTTTTCTTTTTTTGTACTGTTGGTGAACGAAAAGCTCGAGAATACTCAGATTCATATGGATCCGTATCAGATTCTGATTCACTACCTTTCTTGGTTTCATCTCCACCAACTGCGTTTGATTTTGGAAAAGCTGTTGCAGATATTTCGGTAGATGGAGATGTTGATTTTACTGGAAATGTTTCTTCAGCCTCTTCCTCCTCCAAAGATGACGAATCTTTAGAAATTTCTTTTAAAAAATCAGCTTTACTGCCAAAAGCAGTACTTTCACTGCGTTTATGACCTTTTCTTTTTGGTTCTGAATCAGATGACGATTCAACTGATGATGATGCTACTACAGTAGTCGTTATTTGGGTACTAGCAAAATTTGTATCCTCGTCTTTTCCTGAAGAAACCATCATAGTCATGCTGTCTATTTTTTCTGTTTTTGATGGCTCTTCAAAAGAAGTTCCTGTATAATCGTCCCGTATGAAAGATTGCATTTCAAACCCTGTTAAAGATGATGCACCAAGAGAACTAGCTAAATCATCTATGTTCTCGACAACGGTGTCCACTGCTGATGCACTTGATAAACTCATTGAAAGCATGCTTCCCTCTTCTAAACTAAATTTTGCATCTTCCAAAATACGTGATGCTTCATCCATACTAGAACTTAATTTTTCGGCGGATTCTATAAAAGTTCGTCCAGTTGTTTCTTCGAAGCTGCTACTTAATTTTTCTTCATCTTCTTTTTTCTCGGAAAAGTCATCAGATTTCCTTAAATCATCTTGAGTGAAAATCATTTCTTGAGAACGTTTCATATGCGAAACAGGAGGGGCTTCTTCCATTAGTACTCCACATAACTTGTCGTCAACTTCAAATTCTATATCATCAATTTCTTGGATTTCTCGATCAGCTTCGAGGTCTGCTTCGTCAACAGATCCAATTAAAGTTTCAGAAGCTTCTGAAATTTCAACACTTCCAAGGTTTGAAAATTCGGAGTCTAAACTTTTCATACTCTCTTGTGAGCTAATTGTTTTGCCACTAGAATCAAATGTACTAATGGCACTAATATATTCAGCAGATTCTGGTAATAACGAAGCATCTAAAGCTGTTTGATATTCTGATGAATTTCCGTATGTAATTAAGTTGTCCAAGTCTGAAGAGACTGGTCGACTATTTTCGGTTTTATCTAAACTACGATAATCACTTGAACTAGAGTGATCTTGTTCAATTCCAGACCATCGTTTCGATGAATCTACTTGTGTATCCTGCTTTATTCTATGAACAACATCTAAACGACTTGAAGAATCTTCTATTGATGATATTGATGCAAAATCATCTGTTTTATAGGATTCTGATGTTTCAGTTTTTTGTGATTCAGTTTTTTCTTTTATTTGTTGATCTACTGATGATATAGTTGTACTTGAATCCTCATGAAATGATTCGTGTATTGTATCAGCAGCATACTTTTGCAAATGTTGTGACGATAATATTTTAAATTCAAATTCAGACGGGCTTTGTTTAATTAGTTTTCCATCTTTAACCACTTCAATTAATTCTTCTTGGACAGCGTCTAAAGATTCTTCGACTTCTTCTAAAGTTTTTTCTACCATTGATTGATCAACTTGACTAGGATCAGTTATTAAAGATTTCTTAAATTCTTCTTCAGATTTTGTTGATCTTGAATATTTTTCAGAAATTTCAGTTTCACTTTTTTCCAAATTCAAATCTAGTTTATGATCAAATTTAACTTTTTGTTCTGTAAATTTAGGACTAAGACTGGCTGGTTTGTGCGCTTTATCTTTGTGCTTCTCTTCAGTATGTTGATCTGCAAGAACTTCTTCTTCAAAAATATCTTCAGGATCAAGGAATTCTTTATCTTTGTGCTCTGCCCTTGTATCTTTATCTTTTAATACATCAGCAGGTTGAATTGAGGAAGTTGTAGTTTCTGGTTTAGATATTGTTGGAGTGTAAACAAGTTTAGAACTTTCATCTTCTTCTATTTCGTGAATTTGTGCTTTAATGAATTCTTCTGGTAGCTGTTCAGTAATAATATGTTCGACAAATAAATCTTGTTCTTTTAAATAAGCTGTATGTAATGGTCTTTTTTCTTCGATTTCAACTGTTTCTTTAAATGAAGCCTTTTCAAACGAAACTGTTTCTATTTCTGATTTAGCTGATATTGTTTCTGGAAACTCTTGTACCTCAAACATTTCTAAATCCCTTGCAATTTCAGGTGTTGGTGCATTTTTAACTATTGCTTCATGTAACGCAACGGCCTCCTGTTCTTCTATTTCTGCTGTCTGTGATTCTAATTTAGGTTCATCCGCTATTCGTATTTCTTGGAATATTGTACGATCTTCGAAAATTTTACCCTCTTTTATAGTTTCCTTAACTTCTTCATCCCTATGGTAAATAACAGAATCTGTTATTTCTTCCTCATGGAATTCATATTCGAAAATTCCTGGAGTAGCCGATGGAAAATGTTCTGTATGTTCTTCCGTCAATTTACTAATATGCGTTTCATGTTTAGTTGGAAATTCCGTTACAATTTCAGAAACTATGGTTTCATGAGAAAGATCTTGTTCATTTAACTTTTCAAGTTCTCTGAAGTGCATCGGATGTAATTCTTTTTCTTGTTGTTTTAAGTCATCTAGCATATGCTCCACGTTATCGATCTGGTAAATTTCTTTATGCATGCCTTCCATTCGTTTCTCTAAGCTTGTTGCTTCATATTTTAGTGAATCTGAGTCTTCTTCTTTTTCATGTGTTACAGTGTCTTTGATTTGAGCTTCTTCATAATTTGTAAGTAAGTTGGATGATGATTTTTTCCGTTCTGGGAAATGAGAATCATCAGATGAAGTATGTTCACTTAGTAGCGAACGATCATCATGCAAACTGGGAAAATCAGAAAGTTCTTCTGTTGCCATAACTTCTGAAAGAATTTCCTTAACAATAGAAGGTTTAACTTGTTCGAATTGTGGTAAGTGGTCATGATGTTCTTCTTTTTCATGCGCTTTGAATTCATCTAGCATATGCTCCATTACATCAATTTGATGTATTTCTTTATGAATTTCTTCGATTCTTTTTGAAGAAACAGTTTTTGTTTCGGTTTTCGTGAATTTAACATCACTTTTCAATATTGTACTATCATCTTTAATCTCTTCTTGATGCGATTGTTGTGTTTCAAATGCTTTACTCAATTGACTAAAATCTTCAACTTTTGTCTTTACTTCAACTGGACTGATGTCAGAATGTCGAATTTCTTGTGTTTCAACTTTAGATTTTGATTCTTGATCAGCATTTTCTAAATGACTTTTACGTTCAATTTTTACAAAGGTGCTTGGATCATCAGCTTTTTTTCCTTCCATAGAAAATTCAATTTTTTGAACTAATTCACCTGCCTTAATAGATTCTTCAGCTTTAAACTTAGTATCACTAATTTCATCGTGAATGATTCCTTCGATATGAACATCGGCATCGGTTTTAGCTGTTGAACTTTCAATTTCTTCACAATATTTTCCTTCAATTTCAAATTCAAGTATATCGTTACGTGTTTCTGAACCTTGTCGGAAAAGTTTAGACTCAAATTGTTCTTTTTCAATTCTTGCTAATCCAGCGGCCGTTAAATCCATATCGGCTTGTTCAAAACCAGCCTCAATTTTAGTTTTTTTCTCTAATGTTTCTGCAAATCGTTTAGGGCTTTCACTGTCACCAGCAATATCTTTTTCTTCACTATCCAAGGTATGTTCTTCAAAATTATCTAATTTTTTCCAATCTTTACGATAATCAGATTCAGACTCAGTATATGATTCAGTTTTCTTAACGATTTTATGTGGTCCTGATTTAGAACTATGAGAATCTTGTTCATCATCAGTTTCATCCGGTTCTTTTTTCTCTTCTAAAGGTGGAGCGGATGGTTCATCAAATGGAATGTCTTGCTGTTCATCATCTAATGTATTACGATATTCTTCACTGTCTTGAGCAAATTCGGCACGTTTATCTGGTGTTGATTTCTTAATAATATCTTCACTAGAATCACCAATATAGAAACCTGGTTTCTTTGAATCTAATTCAGAAACACTTTTATCCTCAATTTCCTCAGAAGTACTAATCGATGGAATCTCTTCTTTTGATGAAATTTGTTTACTTATTTGTTCTGAATGTTCAGCAATTTGATCTGATGATGTGGTAGATAGCGTCTTTATGGAACTAATTGATTCTTCCGTGGTTTTTGTTGAATCGATTGGAGTTGTTGTCGATGGTTTTGTTCGAGGTTTTGGTATTGGTATTCCAGATGGTTTTTGATATGATTGAGATTTACGATTTTCTTCGCTATCAGATTTTTGTGATTCCAGTGATTCCCAGAAAATTTTACTTTCTTTGAAATTTTTTTCATCATTTATTAATTTTTCTTGTTCAGTCATTGGTTCATCATGTTTTATTTCGTGGGAAGATGTAATACTTATTTCTGTGGTATATTTATCTAAATTGTCATCGATTGAGGTCACTGTAGTTGTAGTGGTAGTGGCAGAATCTATTGTTGAAGTGATTACTTCAAAAGTAGTTTTGGTTTCATCGGATATTGTTTTACTTAATCTTGGTGTTGGCTTTGGTTTAATATCTGTTTCTTGAGTAACAATCGTAGTAATAGTAGATATAGTAGTTTGACCTCCTGATTCTAAAATAACACATAGAGAGAGATAGAGAGATAGAGAAATATTATGCGTTGTTCATTTTTGACGTTACAGATTAGGAGTTTATTATTTGATTATTAATTTAATTATTATGGCTTGATTATCTATATTTATTATATTTAAATACTGCAAAAATTTGTTAATTTTGGTTTAATTTTAAATATAAAATATATTAAAATAAATTAGAGCAAAAATAGCTTTTGAGCAAATTAAAATACAATGTTTTAATCCTATTATAAAAATAAAAACTATTAAAAATAAAACTCTAATAATAATATTCTAAAAGTCTAAAAAAATGTTTAATTTCTTAGTCCTCTTTAAAATTTTTTGACACGTTAAAAGATATCGTTTTCTTTTTTAATGACGTCATATTGTACAGGAAAAATTTAATTTTAAGAAGACTCTATTTAACTGGTAAGTTTTAACTTAATTTATGAAATTTTAAATATTTTATATCAATTTGTTAGAATAACTTTTAAAATTCTATTGATAAGTTTCATTTCTGTAGAATAGTCTTTAGAATAATTTTAATAAGTATTCAGTTTCAACATCTGAAAGAGCTACAGATACCGTACAGTTGAATTTTTTAGTTTTAAGTTTTTACATATATTTCGTTTCTTAGGATTTTTAAAGAAAAATGTTTGAGTCAACTATTGAGTGAATTAATAATGAAACATAATGTACAGGACGCACTTATGTATGTGATAAACATAATTTCTTTAGTGCTCGAACTTTTAAAAAATATTTTTAAGTAATTTCAGTTTTAAGTTATTTTTTCCTTTAAATTGCAAATTTAAAATTAATAACTAATTAATCGGCTTATTCGGTCGCAAAATTGCCGGTCGCGGCTAAGTTATTTGTTAACAAATATAAATAAATAATAAATAGAATGCAAAAGTCGCTCGAATTTTCGAAATTTCGAAATTGTATAATTAATATTCGATTTCGATCAGTAACGCTAATTTTTCAGTTTAATCTAAGCCTATAAAATAATATTAATTCTAATAATTTAATAAGTAATAATGAAATATATAAAACTCTAAATAGAATGTGAAAGAAATAATGAAACAAAAAAAATTATAATTTTAAAACTGAAGTCTTAAAATATCATTGCAATTTAATTTTTTTGATTATTTGTTAATTTTTATTCACTAATTTTAAAAATCTTGAAAATTTTAAAGTTTTGTACAATTTTTTTTATTTTTAAATGATGACAAAAAAATTTATTACATTTTATTAAATTGTTTTTCTCTAATTTCATCATAATTTCTTTTAATTAAAACTAATTTTAAACTTTAAGTTAAAACTAAAAGTTTCTCTTGTTTTTTTTTTTAATTTGTTAAATTCTGTTGTCATGCTGTATGTAATAAAATTTGATGAGAAAACTTAAAACGAAGTAATATTGTTTGGTGTTTAAATAAATATTACCTTTGTTGTTTTTTTTAAACTAGGCATTACACATTTTTTTTTGTAAATAATGTATTATAGAAATACTATTGTGCCGTAGTATTGAAATTTGAAATATATAACTATAACGACTTGTTGAGAGTTTAATACCCTAACTGCATTTTATTTATTTTACAAAATAATTTTAAATGCTGGGATAAAACTGATGTAAACCGCCGCTCTATCAATTGAAAGTTCTTTGATTCAAATCCCTGTCAGATAATATTTTATTATAAAACAAATTTGGTAAATTGTATATATGGTAACTAGTTTATATTGCAATTTATAATAAATATATATAAACATAATGTAAGTCTTCGATAAGATAATAGATGGCACAAAATATATATTTTATTTTTCATTTATAATTAATTAAACCATTAATTCTTGTTCTAATAGAAAAATTGTGACCCAGGTGAGACTCCAACTCACCGAGGTTCCAACAAAATAATAATTCAAAGCCAATAACTGTACTATGTCCATTAATTGATTAAATTATAAATACTGTTATACAGTGCAAGCAGGTTTGACACTTGTTTCATTTTTTGGATATGCATCTGTTATTCTCCCTGTTTCCTGTTGGAGAATCTTGAGTCGAGGCATTAATGCTTAATTGATTTAGAACAGGCGTTAGTCCCAACAAGATATATATAATAAAAGGTTAGTACCCTAACTGTGCAACGATGGCTGAATGCAAAAAGCGTTGAGATTACGGTGGGATCATTTATTAAACGAATATCTCTTTTTTGGACCTTATTAAGATATACCAGTGTCGTAATAAGAGCTCCGGCCAATATGTGTACATTATACTCAATCTTCGGTTTATATAAGTTATATATGTGTTAAGGAAGTCAGTAGGTGGTGAGAGAAATTTTTCCGAGCGATACAAGGATTCCCAAAAACAGCGTCTTTTGCTACACAAAAAATATGATTTGACAAAGTCAATTTTTGGTTTGGCTCGGTTCCGAAAATTTTCAAGTCTGGAATTTGCTCCAGATCTCTACCTCTCCTTGAAATCAAAGGTTCAATATATTTCCAACAATGAATTGCAACACTTATATTTACGTCGGTATAATTTCAAGGAAGGTTCCGGTTTTTTTGTGTGTAATGCCCATTGTAAAATAATTTTTCTCTAGAAAATTATAAAATATTTTAAAAATATGATTTGTTTTAATTTAAAATTAAAAAAAAAAAAATAAAAAATCAAATAAAAATAATATGATAAACAAGAGCAAAAAATAAAAATATCGTAGGGTGGTGGTTAATTAAAGCAAATAGAGCTCAAATATAGCTTTGGCGTTGCAAGTAAACAAATTTATAAAAAAAATTTAAATATATAACATAACGCTTCTTAATAAATATTAAAAATTCAATTCCATAATTTGTAATTAGTTTTGTTGTTTTAGTAAAAGTTTTTTTTTGTTATAATTATTATAATATTTTTAAAATTTTACTAAAAAATTAAAAAAATTATAACAGTAAATAAGAATTTTATTTTTATTTTTTAAAATTTTTTGGTTGCAAACACAGAAAATAATTGTTTTATATTAGTAAAAAACAATGTTAATTAAATACTAACTATAGTAGAAGTCTGAAATGGAATGAATTTAAGTATATTTATGTATGCCAGGTATCTATGTAGAAAATATATTATATAATTAAAAATGTATCTACATAAAAATAGTCATATTTTCTAGCATAGTTATTCTACACTTTCCTATTTAAATCCTATTTTGTTGTTATTGCGTGGGCGAAAGTATTGTGATCGGTTTCATTTAAAGTTTTTGTAAGACCCTCCTATTAATTTTGAGTTAATTATACTATATGTAAGAAAAATCATTTCACTATTTTCCATAAAACCAGAGTTCTATTTGATAACTAAAAATTATCATAGGGGTATCTATATAGGATTTACAGTAAGCTCTAGAAATTTCATTTCTCAGAGAAGAATAAACTATATTTAGGGGATTCCTAACGGTATATCCCCCTTTGCCTGTTTGATTGTTTACTGTTGTCATTATTAATTTTTTTCTCCTACAGGTACCCCTTCCTACAACTCTTAATAACTCTTAATATAACATTTTTCAAGAGTTCTAGTAGTCTTAATCATTTGCCCGTCATTATTAAATTCATTCCATTTTAAATTGTTTTATTTAAATTAGTCGGTAAGTAATGGGTTAAAAATTTATTTTTTCATGATTAAAGTTTTTTTTTTTTGTTTTTAATCTGAAAAAAATTTTGTTTATAGGTGAACTCTTAATAAAATTTGTATTCTTCATTTATTTATTTTTTTTTTGAACTATGTTCACCATTTTTATGCTCGTTAAATATTTTTTATATAAATTTTAAATTGAATTCACCTGTTGGTAATTCTTGTAAATCATTATCAGGTGTTATTTGATCAGCACCTGTATTATCAGCTGTTGTTGTTGTTCCTGAAACACTTTCATCCCAACTAATTTTAGCAAAATCTTTTTGTAAATTTTGTATTTCATTTTTATCACAAATTTTATCAAATTCATTATCAAATTTTTCAACAAATTCATCAAGATTATCAACTTGGGATGAAAGTCTTTCAAATTTTTTTTCAATACGTTCATAACGTTTATTTGTTCCTGAAGTAGTTTTAGTTGATGTTGTAAATTGTTTATTATTTATTTGTGTTGTAATTGTTGTTGTTGTTGCTATATTATTGTCATCTTTTTTAAAAATATCATTTGTTTGTATTCCACCATCAGAATCTGATTGATTAACGGCATAATCATCAGAATCATCAGTTGAATTTGAACTAATATTACTTGTAATAATTGTTGTCAATGTTGGTTTTTTCATTTCACAAAAGAAATTATTTTCAGATATATCAGATAAATCATCACGTATTTCATTTTCATCATTATTATCTGCATCATCATCATCATCATCATTATCTTTTAATAAACCAACAGAAGTACTCCAAGTAATTTCTTCGAATGCTTCTGTTGCTTTAACATGATCTAAATTAATGTCATCGATATTTATTTCATATTTTTTATTAGTATTAGATGATGATGTAATAGTTGTTGATGTTGTTGTTATAATTTCTCCTGCTGTGGAGCTGATTATCTCTTCAGGAGGTGAATCATGAATTATTGATGTTATTGGTGATGTATTAAATATGTTTGTTGAATTTGTAATAGATGGAAAATTATTTGATGTAGTTGTTATGAAATTATTATTCTGACTACTAGCAATATTATAACTATTATTATTTGTTGTAATTACAAATGATACATGAGGTGATATACTAGATATATATTGATCACTCATATTATCATCAAATGAACGACCAGATAATGATTCAATTGTTGGAGATTTAACAATATCAATACCATTAACATCACATGTAATAGCATAATTTTCACTTTCTGAATTATAATCAATATTACTAGTTGATTGATCATTTTGTAAATTACATTGTAATAATGATGATGATAATAGTTGTTGTTGTATATCATCTTGTTGATATTGTTGTTCTTGTTGTTCTTCATATTCATTTTGTGTATTTATAAACATTAAACTGTCATCAATAACACGATCAACCAAATTGATTGCTTCTTTTCGTATATATTCATTAGTTGACATTGAACTTTCATCATCATTAACATGATTATTATCATCATTTTCATCATCATCTTCATAATTATTGTAATCATTAGTTGTATTAAAAGAAATTTGTCGTTTATTATAAAAATTCGTTGTATCGTTTTCTATTAATCGATTTATTGATTTGATTCGTAATTAAATTCGGGTAAAGGTTTTTTTTTTGGAGGGGAAATAGAGAGATTTCATTGATTTAAAATTCGTTTTTTTTTTTTTTAATTTAATTAAATTTAAAAGAAATAAAATATAATTAAAACAAAAAATTTAAATAAATTAAAAATTAATATAAAAGAATATACAACAAAATAAATAAATAAAATTTATATAGGAAAATAGTATGAATTTAAGATTAAAGATAAATAATTTAGTGTTTTAGTGTTAGTAAAATGAATAAAATGATGATTAATTTTAATGAATTTTGATGATAAAGCATTTTCATATCAATCGAAATACATAATAAATGATTTTATATTTTATTTTAAATATATTTACATTAATATTAATAAATTATATTATAAATAAAAATATTTATTTTAAATTTTTAGCTTTTAAGAAATGAAGTAAATTTAAAGAGAGATTTATTTCTATTTTATGTTTAAATAATTAATTAAATTGGAGGGGAATTAGTTTTAAAAAATAACATTCAAGTATAAAAAACTTATATAAATAGGGTTAAAATATATAAAATTAATTTTGAATCCGCAATCGAATAATATCTTTAGAAGATTTTAATGTGCCTGTAAAAAACCGAAAAAGGTATATTTTCTATCAATATAGTTTTAAATACATATAATGTGATTATAAGTAATTGCGAGAAACCAAAATACGCAGATTTCAGATTTTTAAAGTTTAAAAATGATGTTTTTAAATTAAGATTCAAAATGATATGAAAATAAAAATGATTTTGTATAAAACCATTCAAAAAGATTTTTTGATAGTTTAAATAATGTACGTGTGTTTCTATTTCGGAATACGTCGAACTATCTAAATAAGTCATATTTTACGTCGATTGTCGTATGCTTTGAATTGGTTTGGGGACCAAATTTAAATTTAAAAATTCGAATAAAATTCAAATTAATAGTTTAAATTTTCAACCGTATTTCAGAATTTCTTATTTTTTTGTTATTATAATTTTTATGACTTTTTGTTATTGTTTTTTCTTATGAATTTTCTTATCACTATTAGCAATTTCGTATTCTAGAACTAGAGACAAAATATTTGAAAGTGGTGAAATAAATTGAATTTGGTGAATTTTAAAGTTCTAAATTTAAAATAGAAATTTTATTTTTATTTTATATATTTTTAAAAAAAAAATTAATATTTATGAAAAAATATCGAATCATATCTTTAAGATAATCGTTTTAAATAATCACAGCTTTTGGCTATTTATGTGAAACATGATTAAATTTTTAGAATACAGGGTGGCGCAAATGAACCGATATGGTTTGAATGTTTAATAAGTTTTTAAAGTTATTTATATTTTTTATTTTTATTTCAGAATTTTATGAAGAAAACATAGGGAATTGGAAATGAAACCGTACACAACATAACAGCGATCAAAAATTACGAAAAGTTATGAAAAATATAAAAAATCTAAGACTTTTCTACATGTAATTCAGGGTGGCGCAAAACGACCGATATGGTTTGATTGGAACAGTACACAACAAGAACAGCGATCAAAAATTATGAAAAGTTATGGAAAATGGAAAGGGCACGAATGTGCGAAGCCGAAAATGTTCACCACTTGCGGGATATAATTTTTCTACCTAAGCGCAAAATATTCCCCATTAATATACTAAATAACAAAAAAGTAATAATAATAATTAACCATTAAATAAAAAAGTTATTAAACATTTAAAACATATCGATCGTTTTGCGCCACAATGAACCAAAAAACATTAAAAAAAGTCGCAATAGCGAATTTATAACTGTGTTGAGTTAAGATTTCGTTATGACAATTTATGGAATAGGGCTAGAATAATTTAATAAATAAATTTTATTTTGGGTTATTTATCATTTTTTTTTTATTCAAATTTTTTATTTTAAATTAATTTATCTTTTGATCGACATTTTAATTTACTATAAAAAAAAGGTTTGTTTGACAACTTTTGACATCATGAATTAGATGTATTTCATTTGTCAGGAATGCCATTTGGCTGTAATTTTTGAACATAATATTTTCCAGGATATTTTTTTGTATATACGAATAATTCCGTTTCTCAAAAAGTTTATGACTGTATAAATGCGCAATCAGTGATAATTTAATGAATTAAAGTCAAATGAAATTAAAACAATGCAATACAGTCTAATAATAATGATGACAAATGAAATACAATCAAATTAAATCCGATTTGTGGCAGTAACTCGTTATTCGTTATTTTATGATAAATATTTAAATTCATCTTCAGATTAAAAAAAAAAATCGGAAAAATTCAGTTTTTTAGAGCAATTTTTTGAATTAAATAATTTCACTATTGAAATATGTAAAAAAAGAGAGATAGTATAAAATTTGAAAGCCATGGAAGCATAAGAATAACTATATTTTTTTAATTAAAAAGAAATAATCAAAATGAAGATTAAAATACGATAATTAAATATTTAAAAAAATTAATATTTTAAGATATTTTGTGTTCTGTTGTGTTATTTCTGATTAAAAGAAATAAAAATTACAATCAAAACGAAATTTATATAATTAGAAAAGAAAATAAAAATAAAATATATTTTTGAAATAAAATTTTTTTTCATTCTGGGAAAATTCATGCATAAAATTATTTTAATTTATTGTTGTTGTTAAATTGTGTTTTTAAATAGTTAAAAATAATAGGAATTCATTTATGGGTGATTTTTTTTATAGAAATATAAATTGAAATTTAAAAATAACAAAATTATTTTATATATTGCCATACCTATAGGTGAAACATTTCAAAGGACAGAACAAAACACAATATAGGGTAACACAAACAATTATTTTGAAAGAAAATAATATATATTTTAAAAAATAATATTAAATATACTTACTACAAATTAAATTTATTCGAAAATGTATACATTTTTATTGTGTGTTTTTTTTTTTAAGTTAAAATATAATTACACAATTTTTGTTTTACTGAAATTATATATGTATGTGTTAATAAAATTATTATAAGAACAGCAGAACCTTTATTGAAATCTTTATATTTAAAATTTTACATAAGTAAAAAAACTTATTATTTTAATATCACCCATTTAAAATATGTTTAATAATATTATTGTGTTGTATGAAGTTAAAAAAAAAAACTTATTAATAATTATTTCAAGCATTCATGAAATGTTCCTAATTTTTTGGAGTATAAAGAACCTTACGGAGTTTCTTTTTAATTTGTCCAATTAAACGTTTAATGTGATAAATATATTCAAAATAATAATTAACCCTATTATAACTAACCGTAAAATTTGCGCTCATTACTTAAAATTACTTTAATTTGAATAACTGTATATATATATATATAAAAGAACGAATTAGTTCAAGCGCCAATTAACCATTGATGTATAGTTATGTATTATATACGCTATATAGATAATTTTTCCGAATACACTTATGTAGAAAAATTACCATTCGATTCTAATTATGTGCGTTTGGCAATCAAGCGTTAAATTCCATGTAACGTAGATAATTTTTTTACATTTGTAGTTTATAATAAATTTTGTTTTAATTTCTTTCCGATTGATATGAATTTTTTCTATGGTTTTTTTTTTTTAAATTATTGTTATTTCTTTTGTTTGCTTGCATAAATTATGATGAACTTTCTATTTGCCTTTAGCTATATTCGATTTAATCCAAAAAAAAAAACAACAAAAACAAAACAATTAAACACAAAAAGTATAGGATTATTTTGACTATTATAATTTATAAAAAATTTAATTAATAAAATAATAAATTAATTTATTAAAATTTAGTTTTCTTAAGTAAATTTCATCATTATTCACACACAGCATGAGTATTTTTATTTGTTTAATTTTGATTTAAATTTTTTTTAATTATTCTTTTATAAAAAAAAAATAACAATTTCTAAAAAAAAAAAAAAAAATTGTATTTATAATATTAAATTTTAATTAATTTTGCAATGATGATTAGAATGATATCCAATGAGTCCTAGAAATTAAAAATGTTTAAGTTATGTACACATTAGCTATGGAAATTTTAAAATACAATAATTTTTTTAAGTTTTAAAACTCATCAAAGTTTAAAAGTTTAAAGGTTCCTCTATTTATCAAGATATAAGGACTTTTAAATAATTGGCACCTAATTCCGTTTCTAAACATTTTCCAAGTGTAATTCAGAAAGTATCAATTGTAATTCAGATAAGTCAATTTTAATTCAGAAAGCTTAAATTGTAATCACAAAGAGTCAATTGTAATTCAGAAAGCGTCAATTGTAACTCACAAAGAGTCAATTTTAACTAAGTACGAACTATGTTTAGGGTTTTGGATTTACTCTTGAAAAAATTGTAAACATCCTATGACAATTCTGTTAGGTTCATTAAAAAAGCTTCAAAAGCTTCTTTTATACCAGTGTCTGTTAATCTTTTTTCTGCTTCAGAACTATGACCTTCTAAAGTTTTAAAAAATAGAATATTTGAAAAAAAGTACATTTACGTGATGATTCATTTCTAAGAGTTGAATATTCATCTTTATTTTACTTTTTATTTCATTATAGTTTGTTCTATTTGTAAAGAGTTTTATTTAATCAAGATTCAGAACTTTCTACAATTAATTAGTTCTAATTTTTTTTTTTTTTTTTTTTGAATCTTGCCATAATGGATCATCTACTTACATTTCGAATCTACTTAATTAATTAATTAATTAAAAATTCTTAATTTTCATATCTAATGTGTACTAGATTTTATGAAAAGTTAAAGAAAAATGTAAAATGAGACTAAAAATAATAAATACACTAAAAACTAATATAGAAAATAAAATTAAAATAAAAAGAAAAACATTTTAAATAAAATCAAAAAAAATAAATGTAGAAAAACTAATGAAAAAGAATTAAATCTTTAATTTTCAATAGAATTCTTTTATATAGAACTAATTTATCTAAGAATTTGTTTTAAAAGATTCAAGAAAGAAAATTTATATAAAAAATTGTAATTAATTTGATCAGTTCGAAATTTTAAAAATAAATAAGAAATAATGAATTTTTAAAAAATTATATATATATTATATTTTTTTTTTAATTTTTGATTAAATTTTGAAATTTTATTTTTGAAAAATGTTCGCCTTACCTTTGGAATAGTCATCAATACTAAATTTGACTTTTGTGTCACCACTCATTTCGTTAACACAAATATTTTGTTCTGTATATGATTTGTTTATTTTTTTTTTTTTAAACATAAAGAGGAAGAGAGAGAGAAAAAAAAATGCTATGATGTAAACACTATTTGTTTCATATAATAATTCGATAAAAAAAACACTTGTTTTTTAAATTTCCTAAAATTTCGCAAATATTCGTTACTATTTTTGTCCTTTTTTAACTTGAAAAACAATTTTTTGATTAAATTTTCAAGTTTGATTAACACAATAACGACCAATTTTAGAGAATATTACGAAGATCATTATATTAATATTTTTATTACATAATATATATATATCGGAATTTATTATGTACACTGTATATTTATATAATTAATTATATATTATAGATAATAATGAAATAAATTAATAAATTATATTATTATTTTTAGCTATTATTCAAACAATGAAAGCTTGAAAATTAAAATTTTACAATAATATATTAAAAATATAAAATTGTTAAAAAAATAAATATAAAAATATTAAAAAAAAAAAGAAATTTATTACATATTTAATTATTTGTATTAATGAATTTGTTGTATTAAAAAAATGATATAAAGTTATAGTTATTTTATTAATATTTAAGTTACTCCGAGTTGCCAGATGGCCTTTGTTAAAAAGAAACATCAAAAAAATTAAATGGTACAATCTTATTAGGCTAATTTTACAGTAATTAGTTATTAAATCTTCTTAGTTAATTATTCTATAAATTTAATTGTACAATTAAGGCTGGTGCGATGAAAGTTTTAAAAAAATTAGGAATTTTGAATTCTCCAGCTTCCAATACTTTGTTTTTTTAAGTTAGGCTTTAAATTTGGTTTAAGATACGATCATCAAATTTTAACATAATAATAGAAGTTTAATTTTTGAGTTACAAGTTAATAACATATAGCTTTATATCACAATGTATGTTCTGTTTAGTATATGGTTTAATATAAACGAGTTTTTCTAATTAAATAAATTAAAACTTGATTTATAAATGAATGCTTATGTGTATTATCTTATGTACATGAAAAAATTATGTTTTTTACATATTAAATTATTACAAAACAAAAATTGAAAAAAAAAAAAAATATTTAATTACATAAATATCTTACATTAATATTTTCTGATGTAAAATAAAATTAATTTTTTTTAATCTTTTTTTATTTCTTTAGCATTTTCTTCTTCAATATATTCAACATCGGTATAAGCATCTGATAATTGACTCATTCCTTTTATATAATCTTTTTCTATTTCAATATTAAAAGAATTTTGAGATTTTTCATGTACCACAGAATGACAACATTCTTGTAATACAGCATTAAATTCTTCTGCTGCTGCAATATCATATAAACTATTTATATTAATTTGTTGTAAATCTTCAATATCGGATTGTAATGCAACATCTTCAATATCTGTAACACATTGAGAATTTGTTTCTGATTGTATTTCATTCTCTAAAAATGGTACAAATATTGGACTTGGTTTACGTATTATTTTTGAGCCTGGTTCTGTTAAAGCATCTCTGGATGATACTGTTGATAAATAATTTTCATGTCCTAAAAATTTAATATCACTTGTTGATTTCTGTTCAACATCGGATATGTTATCGTCATCATCATCAGCAGTTATATTTTCAATATCAGTTTTAGGTTCTGGTGATTGTGGACGTAAATTTAAGCGTTGTATTGCTTTCAATGCTTCAATTCCAGTTGATGTTGTTGGAAATACATATTCACTTTTTGATTTTATTAATTTATTCCTTTTATTTATTTTTGATGTTTCAAAATCACTAAAATTCATTTCTTCAGTATCAGTTTTAACATCATTTAAATTTGATGTACTTTTAGTTACTTGTAAACGTTGTTGTGATTTATTACGATTTAAATTTGATTTAGTTTTAATTGATCTTTTTCTTCTAGCTGTACCAGACACAAAAATTTCTTCAACATCAGTTTTTGGTTCATCCATATTTTCATTACGTTTAACTGAAAGACTTTTAACACTCTCTTGATTTTTTACATATTCATTTTCAAGAAAAATTGGTGAATTTCTGCGTAATTTTTTAACATCACATTTTAAGAATTCTCCATCAATATCAGAAAAATTTTCTTCATCAGTTTTATTCGGTTCATTTTTGTAATCATGTATACCAAAGTCCATGTCATCAGTTAATGGCTCAACACTTGTAACTGGATCCCCATTAATATCTTCACGAACTTTAACTAATTCTCTCACAGCTGGTGGAATTATTTTTGGATTAACATAAGTTATTTTGGATAATTCTTTCGCAACATCCTTCTCTAACTCGAAATCTTCCAGATCAGTTTGAATTTCTTGTGGAATATATGCTCTAGCAATTAATATTCCACAATAATGATCATCATCATTTTTGTCATCAGAATCATTATCCTCTGCTTGAGAATCATCTAATTTTTCAATATCAGTTAACGGTCCTTCTGATGCTGATGATACTACTAAATATTTAGATTCATTGACACTTTTTATTGGTTTTTTCAATTTATGTGGACGATCATATGTATAAGTTGAAATAAACTTGATATTTATTTTTGGGCCATCATCAAATACACTATCTGAATCGATATCAGATGTATCACTATCCTGAATATTAATTTCTTCAGCTCCGGAACATAATAAATCTTCAACTTCTGATACAGCTCCACCAACAGCACCTTCAGCATCACTATAACTTATATCGTTAGCATTACTATAACTCATATCATTACTGTATGCATCTGATGAATCATCGGAATCAGTTTTATTTATATTATCACTTTCAGCATCCGATAATTCCGGTTCAGCTGATGGTTTATACATTTTTTTATGTAACTTAGGTTTTCTTTTAACATCATCTACTTTATCAGCCATTTTTAAACACCCAATTTCTGGAAAATATAGAGTTAAATTTGTATCTATCATACGATCATCTATTTCAGAAATTTCATCGCCCGAGGTATTATAATTTTCACAATCAGTAATATCATCTGCATCGTTTTTTTGTTCTATTCCTAAATTATTTTTAGTTAGAGAGGAACGTTTATTACCAGTTTTAACAGCACTACGTGTTTTCATTCCTTCAGCGTTATGAAGTTCTTCTTCAATATATCCTTGATCCAAAAACTCTCTTAAAGAAAGTTTATTATCTGGTATTTCACTTATTTCATTATCAGATGCCGAATCTTCATAATCTTCAATATCAGTTATAGCTGATATTGATGGTTTTCTGGAATTTTTTCTTAAAGATTTTAAAAATTTTCCCACGTCTTCATCATCGGAAACTTCATCATGACTGTTGAAATCTTCAATATCTGTTACACCTCCGCGAAAATCTGCTACACTATCTTCTTCTTCAGAACTTTCCGAAGAAACATTACCATTTATAGCATGAGTTATTGATATTGTAGGTATTTCAGAAGACATTTTTGTATTTTTTGTGTTTTTATTACAAATTTACTTATAATTTTTTAATTTAAATTATTTTCAGAATTGTTCTTGAGAAGTTTATTGAGACTTTAATATATTCTTTATCTAATAATTAGTTTTTGAAATAAATCATTTTGTTTTTTATTTAAATAATGGAATCATAAAAGCATTATTTTTTATTTTAATTTTAATAATATTAAAAGTTAAGTTCAGTTTAAATTTTTTGGGAAAAAATTTTATTTTAAAATATGGTAATGAATAACGGTAAATATTATTATTTTATCCTATTATTAGTTCCACAAAAGTAGCACTAAATGGCATAAAATATAATTATAGCGTTGTATATAGAATTATAACGTCAATCTTAATTTAAGGCATCGTTTGTATGTCATGTATTACTAAAGACATTTTCTGATAAGCTAAATTTGAATTTTAGTAAATCTTAAAAACAGCGAGTAATATAAGTAAACAGGAACTGAAACAGAGACACAATTATTTTAGGTTATGAGAGATATTCTACAGATTATGGATTTCAGGATTTCTTCTTTGAACTTCCCAATGCAAAAATTTATAGCATGTCCCACATCCCACATATAATAATAACACATTGTTAGCATAAAAAACAATATTATTACAAAAAAATAATAAGTTTTCAAATTTTTACAATATAAATAAATCATTAAATACTATTATAATTAAAGTACTTTAAAATTACGCTAAAATTTCGACCACTACTCTATAAGAAAAATAAATTTTAATATTTTAGTGACTGTTAAATTTAATAGATGTGTTAAAGTTATGTAAAATATATCACCTTCGAAAACCCCCTGATCAATTGAGTATAAAAAGTATCATGCACATGGGTCTAAAATAATTTAATACTCTGGAAATTACTAAACTAGCAGAAATTAACACACACATTTGGCAAGATTATATCGTGACATTTTATTTTTATGTTTAATGGAAAAGTCAACTCAGGAATAAAGAAATTTAGTTATCCCTTTGAGTTAACTACCATTCATTTGTAGTTTATTATGTTATTACTTTTTACTTAATAAAATACTTATTAATATATTTATCGAGTTTCTTTATCAAATTTAAAGTGTTCGATAAAATTATAAATTTAAAAAAAATGAGGTAGAATGTAGGATACCCGCAGGAACGTAATCTCTATATTATATATAACCCTGTTTATATAATATCACCTTTCGAAAAAATTAAAATACACAACCTTTTAAACTCAATTGCTTCTACATAATATAAGTTGTATGGTATCTATTCCAATCTCTTGCACTAGATCAACTATATTTTGTGCAGACCTTGGCCATTAAACTTAATTACTTTTGAAAAAATTTCGGACATCCTGTTATATTAAATATAAAGAATTGCTTATATAAAAAGAGCAAATTGTGCCAGCTATTAGATACTAATGAGCATACTGGCTGGATTTCAATAACAAGGACGGTCCTTTTATAAAAACTATTTTGTAAAACGTAGTTCCTTTTGTTTTTGAGTTATGGTGCGGAATGACGGACGGACTGACAAAGTTAGATTGGTTCACTTTTCGATTCTGAATCGATCAATACCTTTAAGTTTAAATTTACCCCCTCTTCTGTATTTCGTCTCAAATGTAATGTTAAATTTACTACGTTCATACGGGTATAATAATTAAAGTTATTATTTATTAAACTTTTTAAGATTTTAGAAGTACAATTAAAAATTTTTTTTTTTTTTTTTGGAATTTTCGAGTTAAAAAAAAAGCAGAAAAATGTTTTAAAAATTGTTAATATAAAAAAATTTATTGTTTTTCAAACATTTAGTGTAAAATAAGGAAATTAAGCAAAAGCATCGAATCATAGATTGATTGAAATTGCAAAAACAAAAAAAAAAATAAAAAATTTAACGGAAAATAATAATTTTTTTTAGTTTTCTCTTTGTTTTGGCGGTTTTGAAGACTTTCAGACCTTTTTTTGCAGATTCCATAGACATATTACTTTTATTTTTAATAAATTTTATATTTTTTAGTTATGCTGTGTATGCAATCATAATTTTAACTTTAATTTACAATATCTAATTGTTAGTGCACAAAAACTTTGCAATATTAGTAAATTATATGTATAATGAATTATTCAGAGCATTAGTAGACCAAACCACATTTTAGTGATAAAAAATAAAAACAATTGAAGTTTCGTCCATTAATGCACTTATATAATTATGTAGTATCACGCTTGACCACAGAATTAATTGTAGAAATAAATAGGGTATACTTTAATAAATGCCCAGAATAGAAGTAGGTGATAAAGTTCAACAAAGTAAGAATTCAAATTGAATAAATTATCTGAAAAGTAATTAAAGTTTGAAGAGTAACATATCTGTGGCCAACCGCAAAATACATTTTTTTTTAGTATTATTTTTTTTTAATTTAATGTATGCTTAAGCTATTAAATAGTTTAAACATTTGTATAAATTAAAAATATTATTTTATTTAATATTTTTTAATTTAAGTATTAAAAAAATTGCAAACATTGTTTTTAAATTTTCAAAAAAAATACATTGATTGCTTATTTTCTTTCTAATTTTTTTTTAATCACTCAATAAATCAAAAAAAAAATGCAATATTAACTAATCAATTTAGTATTTGTGTTTAAATTGAATAAATTTATTTTTTTTTTGCTTCAAACCCACATCTTTTTAATTACCTGTTTCGTGTGATGATTGTAATTCTGGCCTTGATATAATTTGTTCTTTTAACTTTGTATCTGATAAAATGCCTTCACCAATTTCCTGACTAGACTGGGATTCTATTAAATTTCGATTAATTACTTGACTTTCGAGTTTTTTTGTGGTTGTTGTTGCCGAAGATGTTGATGTTGATGACGATGATGCACTTGATAACAGAGATGTTATTAATGGGGTAGTAGATAATTGTACTTCTAACGCTTTTGATGTACTTAATATTTGTATTGATTCAGTTTTGGTTTTTTGCATATCTAAAGATTGTTGTGTTGTATATAATGGTTTGGTAGTATAGTCATATAAATTGGGTGGAATATTATATGATAAATGAGTTTTAGGTTGTTGTTGTCTTAAATCTTCTATTAGTTGTAAAGGTCTTTTGGTGGGTTTTGGTGATGTTGGACTATGTTTTTTTTCGGTATCGATACCAGATGAATATGATGGTAAAGCAACAGAATCTGATAAACTAGAGTCTGTTGTTGTTTCAATTAAACTAACATCAAAATCAGTACATTTATATTCATTTGCTCTTTTAACTATTTCACTATAGTCTACAGATAATGGTTGTTTAAATATAACTTCAATTGATTTTGATGGATCAACAGTTCTTGTAAAAACTTCACTTGTATAAATTTTTGTACCATTCGACTTTGATTTTCTTAAAAAATGATTTGGACTGGACGGAAGAGATGATGGTTCTTTTTGTTTCTGTTCATCATTTATATTATACATAATTGAATCTTTTGATGCATATTGTAATGCTGATTGACATCGCTTTGTATAATTTTCATCATCAGATTTTGTTTGTTTTTCACCGCCAATAGTTCTTTTAAATTTTATTGGTTTTCGGATTTCAAAAGGTTCAAATTGTGTTGTTTGTTTTGTTGTCGTACTGGTTGTTATTGTATTAATTTTAGTACGTGCTTGTGTTGGTTTTATTTCTTGAAGTTTTGCATTCATTACTTCTTTAGTTTTTTTAGTCGATTTATGTGAAATTGTTGTTTTACTATCAGACTTTCTTATTAATCTGTCTTTTCCGCTATCAATTTTACTATTAATTGTCTTCATAGTATTATTACCTTTTAAGGAAGTTTTTGACACATTTTCAGCTATTTTGCTAGAAGATTTTGTGTCAGATTTTAATACTTTTGTTGATGAAGAATTTGTTTGTCTACTTAAATTTACAAGACTCTTTTGAGTTTTATTTAAAGCTAGTTTATTTGAAGGCAGTCGTGTTTCCGTTGTTTTATTAAGGTTTATGTCAACTTTATTTAGTTTTTGTGATTTTATTTTTAAGGGAGTTAAATTACTGGGTTTTACTATCTCCTTTAACTTTGTTTGCTGTGAATTTATATTTAATACTTGTTCTCTTGAAGTTTTTGTTGACATTATAACAGATGCTACTGATGTCGACGAATTTGAAGTTTGAGATGCTGATTTGCTTGTAGTTCCAGATTTATGTCTTTTATTTTCATTTATATCTTTAGAATCCTTAGCAAAACTATGTTCTTTATCTAACTTCTTCTGATGAGTTGTTGTTGGATTCTTTTCTAAATTAATATTCAAAGTTTTTTGACTTGAAGGAGTAGTACTACGTTCTTCCCTAGAATGATGCGGAGGTCTCGGAGAAACGGATCTACTATGGGTTTCTGAAATTTCCACTGGAATACCAACTTTAGCATTACGTGAAACTGTTGATTGCATGTAACCAAATTTTCTAGATTTAGTTGATAGTGGAATATAAGGTTTATTTTCTAATGTTATTTTCGGTTTCTCGTTTGTTGAACCTTTTGAAAATTTTTTAGACTTTGTCATTTCTAATGAAAATCTATTGCTATCAATAGTTTGAGAAGTAGTTTTTCTCTCAATTGACAATTGTCGTTCAAATGATAAATTAAATGCTTGCACTTTAGTCGTTTTATGAGTTTTAACTGGAGTAAAAGGAGCTATTGATTTCGATAGCTTTTTCTTGAGAGTTTCTTCTGTTTTCTCTTTTTTAAGGTTCATTTTAACTTCATCTACTTTAGCAGTCATTGATTCACTATCAGAAGATCTTTTTATATGCCTTGGCTTTACTTTAGCAATCTTCATTGATCTCCTTTGGTCATTTGAAGTTTCTAGTACTCTTTTAGTACTTGAAGATAATTCAGGTTTTTTTATACTTTTATTACTTTGTGTTCTTTCTTGTTTTGACTTTTTCACTTGATTTCGACTTTTCGTCTTTTTTTCAGATTTCAGATCAACAAAATAACTAACCGGATTCAGCGATTTTTTTATATTATCAAGCTCTTCTTTAGCAAAAGTTTGATATTTTGCAGGAAAAGCTTCTAAACTGTCAAGACTATTGTCAGATTCAACTCCATCGTCAGATTCTATACTGTCAGGCTCCGTAGATTCTATATCACTTTTTGGTCCCGATAAAAATAATTCTTCGTCATTTGCTGAAACTTTATTTTTTCGTTCAAAACTTTTGAGATTTTCGTTATCAGTGGGATGTTTACTGTCAGGAGATTTGGATTTTTGGTCTGATTTTGTGTTATCTAAAGGCTTTTCTATTTGCGGTATTTCTAAATCTTCAAATTTAACTAGGTCATCTTTTGAAGATTTATCAACTTTTTCAAAACTTGCCAAAGTAGCAGATGTCTTTTGAATTATATCAGAAACTGGTTCTGATAATTTTACGATTGTTAGAGATAAAAATTTCTTGTCGTCAATAGGCTTTTTCGATTGATCGGTTTGTGTTTTTTCTAAATGTTTATCTGTATATGTAATTTCAGAATCTTTAGGCTGAATAAAATCACCTTTAGTTTTTTTATCAACTACTTTCGGCCTTGTGAATAGTTCAGCTGTTGTTTCTAAAAGTTCAGTGATAGGCTCTAAGTCTTTGTCGAGGGTTAACGCAGAAGGTTGATTACTGTCAGGAGATGTGGATTTTTGGTCAGTTTTTTTGTCATCTAAAGCTTCTTCTGTCTGTGGCATTTTTAAATCTTTAGGTTTAGCTAAATCATCTCTAGAGGATTTATAATCTTTTTCAATACTAGCGAAAGTATCAGGAACCTTCCCAATTAGTTCAGAAACAGGTTCTGATAATTTTTCAACTATTGGGGATTTAGGTATCTTGACGTCAAAAAGTTTCGCTGTTTGACCGGTTGAGGTTTTTTCCAAATGTTTATCTGGCTGTGGAATTTTAGAATCTTCTGGCAGAATAATATCGCCTTTAGTTTTTTTGTCATCTTTCTGAGAACTTGGAAATAGGTCAGCTGTTTTTTCTAAGAGTCCAGTAATGGGCTCTAATACTTTGTCAAGATTTATTGCAGTTGAATGTTTACTGTCAGGAGATGTGGATTTATGGTCAGGTTTTGTGTCGTCTAAAGGTTTTTCTGCCTGTAGCAGTTTTAACTCTGTAGCTTTAATTGAATCATCTTCAGAAGAGATAGCATCTTCTTCAATACTAGCGAAAATATCAGGAACCTTCCCAATTAGTTCAGAAACTGGTTCTGATAATTTTTCAAGTGTTGGGGATGTAGGTTTCTTGACGTCAAAAAGTTTCGCTGTTTGATCGGTTGGTGTTTTGTCCAAATGTTTATCTGTCTGTGGACTTTCAGAATATTTTGGTTGAATAATATCGTCTTTAGTTGTTTTATCATCTATTAGAGAACTTGGAAATAGGTCAGCTGTTTTTTCTATGAGTCCAGTAATGGGCTCTAATACTTTTTCAAAAGTTATTGCAGTTGGTTGTTTACTATCAGGAGCTGTGGATTTTTGGACAGTTTTTGTGTCTTCTAAAGGTTTTTCTGTCTGTGGCATTTTTATATCTTTAGGTGTAACTAAATCATCTTTAGATGATTTATCATCTTTTTCAATACTCGCGAAAGTAGCTTTAACCGTCCCAATTTGTTCTGAAACTGGTTCTGATAATTTTTCAAATGTTGGAGATTTAGGTTTCTTGTCGTCAAAAGGTTTTTCTGTTTGATCTGTTGGTGATTTTTCCAAATGTGTATCCGTATGTGGAATTTCAGAATCTTTTGGTTGCATAATATCGCTTTTAGTTGTTTTGTCATCTTTCTGAGAACTTGGAAATAGGTCAGCTGTTTTTTCTAAGAGTCCAGTAATGGGATCTAATACTTTGTCAAGATTTATTGCAGTTGGATGTTTACTGTCAGGAGATGTGGACTTATGGTCAGGTTTTGTGTCATCTAAAGGTTTTTCTGTCTGTGGCAGTTTTAACTGTTTAGCTTTAACTGAATCATCTTCAGAAGGTTTATCATCTTTTTCAATACTAGCGAAAATATCAGGAACCTTCCCAATTAGTTCAGAAACTGGTTCTGATAATTTTTCAAGTGTTGGGTATTTAGGTTTCTTGACGTCAAAAAGTTTCGCTGTTTGATCAGTTGGTGTTTTGTCCAAATGTTTAACTGTCTGTGGACTTTCAGAATATTTTGGTTGAATAATATCGTCTTTAGTAGTTTTATCATCTATTTGAGAACTTGGAAATAGGTCAGCTGTTTTTTCTAAGAGTCCAGTAATGGGCTCTAATACTTTTTCAAAAGTTATTGCAGTTGGTTGTTTACTATCAGAAGCTGTGAATTTTTGGTCAGTTTTTGTGTCGTCTAAAGGTTTTTCTGTCTGTGGCAGTTTTAACTCTTTAGCTTTAACTGAATCATCTTCAGAAGATTTATCATCTTTTTCAATACTAGCGAAAGTATCAGGAACCTTCCCAACTAGTTCAGAAACTGGTTCTGATAATTTTTCAAGTGTTGGGGATTTAGGTTTCTTGACGTCAAAAAATTTCGCTGTTTGATCAGTTGGTGTTTTGTCCAAATGTTTAACTGTCTGTGGACTTTCAGAATATTTTGGTTGAATAATATCGTCTTTAGTGGTTTTATCATCTATTTGAGAACTTGGAAATAGGTCAGCTGTTTTTTCTAAGAGTCCAGTAATGGGCTCTAATACTTTTTCAAAAGTTATTGCAGTTGGTTGTTTAGTATCAGGAGCTGTGGATTTTTGGTCAGTTTTTGTGTCGTCTAAAGGTTTTTCTGTCTGTGGCAGTTTTAACCTTTTAGCTTTAACTGAATCATCTTCAGAAGATTTATCATCTTTTTCAATACTAGCGAAAATATCAGGAACCTTCCCAATTAGTTCAGAAACTGGTTCTGATAATTTTTCAAGTGTTGAGGATTTAGGTTTCTTGACGTCAAAAAGTTTCGCTGTTTGATCGGTTGGTGTTTTGTCCAAATGTTTATCTGTCTGTGGACTTTCAGAATATTTTGGTTGAGTAATATCGTCTTTAGTTGTTTTATCATCTATTAGAGAACTTGGAAATAGGTCAGCTGTTTTTTCTAAGAGTCCAGTAATGGGCTCTAATACTTTTTCAAAAGTTATTGCAGTTGGTTGTTTACTATCAGGAACTGTGGATTTTTGGTCAGTTTTTGTGTCTTCTAAAGGTTTTTCTGTCTTTGGCATTTTTATATCTTTAGGTGTAACTAAATCATCTTTAGAGGATTTATCATCTTTTTCAATACTAGCGAAAGTATCTTGAACTGTCCCAATTTGTTCTGAAACTGGTTCTGATAATTTTTCAAATGTTGGAGATTTAGGTTTCTTGTCGTCAAAAGGTTTTTCTGTTTGATCTGTTGGTGATTTTTCCAAATGTGTATCCGTATGTGGAATTTCAGAATCTTTTAGTTGCATAATATCGCTTTTAGTTGTTTTGTCATCTTTCTGAGAACTTGGAAATAGGTCTGCTGTTTTTTCTAAGAGTCCAGTAATGGGATCTAATACTTTTTCAAAAGTTATTGCAGTTGGTTGTTTACTATCAGGAACTGTGGATTTTTTGTCAGTTTTTGTGTCTTCTAAAGGTTTTTCTGTCTGTGGCATTTTTATATCTTTAGGTGTAACTAAATCATCTTTAGATGATTTATCATCTTTTTCAATACTCGCGAAAGTATCTTTAACCGTCCCAATTTGTTCTGAAACTGGTTCTGATAATTTTTCAAATCTTGGAGATTTAGGTTTCTTGTCGTCAAAAGGTTTTTCTGTTTGATCTGTTGGTGATTTTTCCAAATGTGTATCCGTATGTGGAATTTCAGAATCTTTTGGTTGCATAATATCGCTTTTAGTTGTTTTGTCATCTTTCTGAGAACTTGGAAATAGGTCAGCTGTTTTTTCTAAGAGTCCAGTAATGGGATCTAATACTTTGTCAAGATTTATTGCAGTTGGATGTTTACTGTCAGGAGATGTGGATTTATGGTCAGGTTTTGTGTCGTCTAAAGGTTTTTCTGCCTGTAGCAGTTTTAACTCTGTAGCTTTAATTGAATCATCTTCAGAAGAGATAGCATCTTCTTCAATACTAGCGAAAATATCAGGAACCTTCCCAATTAGTTCAGAAACTGGTTCTGATAATTTTTCAAGTGTTGGGGATGTAGGTTTCTTGACGTCAAAAAGTTTCGCTGTTTGATCGGTTGGTGTTTTGTCCAAATGTTTATCTGTCTGTGGACTTTCAGAATATTTTGGTTGAATAATATCGTCTTTAGTTGTTTTATCATCTATTAGAGAACTTGGAAATAGGTCAGCTGTTTTTTCTATGAGTCCAGTAATGGGCTCTAATACTTTTTCAAAAGTTATTGCAGTTGGTTGTTTACTATCAGGAGCTGTGGATTTTTGGACAGTTTTTGTGTCTTCTAAAGGTTTTTCTGTCTGTGGCATTTTTATATCTTTAGGTGTAACTAAATCATCTTTAGATGATTTATCATCTTTTTCAATACTCGCGAAAGTAGCTTTAACCGTCCCAATTTGTTCTGAAACTGGTTCTGATAATTTTTCAAATGTTGGAGATTTAGGTTTCTTGTCGTCAAAAGGTTTTTCTGTTTGATCTGTTGGTGATTTTTCCAAATGTGTATCCGTATGTGGAATTTCAGAATCTTTTGGTTGCATAATATCGCTTTTAGTTGTTTTGTCATCTTTCTGAGAACTTGGAAATAGGTCAGCTGTTTTTTCTAAGAGTCCAGTAATGGGATCTAATACTTTGTCAAGATTTATTGCAGTTGGATGTTTACTGTCAGGAGATGTGGACTTATGGTCAGGTTTTGTGTCATCTAAAGGTTTTTCTGTCTGTGGCAGTTTTAACTGTTTAGCTTTAACTGAATCATCTTCAGAAGGTTTATCATCTTTTTCAATACTAGCGAAAATATCAGGAACCTTCCCAATTAGTTCAGAAACTGGTTCTGATAATTTTTCAAGTGTTGGGTATTTAGGTTTCTTGACGTCAAAAAGTTTCGCTGTTTGATCAGTTGGTGTTTTGTCCAAATGTTTAACTGTCTGTGGACTTTCAGAATATTTTGGTTGAATAATATCGTCTTTAGTAGTTTTATCATCTATTTGAGAACTTGGAAATAGGTCAGCTGTTTTTTCTAAGAGTCCAGTAATGGGCTCTAATACTTTTTCAAAAGTTATTGCAGTTGGTTGTTTACTATCAGAAGCTGTGAATTTTTGGTCAGTTTTTGTGTCGTCTAAAGGTTTTTCTGTCTGTGGCAGTTTTAACTCTTTAGCTTTAACTGAATCATCTTCAGAAGATTTATCATCTTTTTCAATACTAGCGAAAGTATCAGGAACCTTCCCAACTAGTTCAGAAACTGGTTCTGATAATTTTTCAAGTGTTGGGGATTTAGGTTTCTTGACGTCAAAAAATTTCGCTGTTTGATCAGTTGGTGTTTTGTCCAAATGTTTAACTGTCTGTGGACTTTCAGAATATTTTGGTTGAATAATATCGTCTTTAGTGGTTTTATCATCTATTTGAGAACTTGGAAATAGGTCAGCTGTTTTTTCTAAGAGTCCAGTAATGGGCTCTAATACTTTTTCAAAAGTTATTGCAGTTGGTTGTTTAGTATCAGGAGCTGTGGATTTTTGGTCAGTTTTTGTGTCGTCTAAAGGTTTTTCTGTCTGTGGCAGTTTTAACCTTTTAGCTTTAACTGAATCATCTTCAGAAGATTTATCATCTTTTTCAATACTAGCGAAAATATCAGGAACCTTCCCAATTAGTTCAGAAACTGGTTCTGATAATTTTTCAAGTGTTGAGGATTTAGGTTTCTTGACGTCAAAAAGTTTCGCTGTTTGATCGGTTGGTGTTTTGTCCAAATGTTTATCTGTCTGTGGACTTTCAGAATATTTTGGTTGAGTAATATCGTCTTTAGTTGTTTTATCATCTATTAGAGAACTTGGAAATAGGTCAGCTGTTTTTTCTAAGAGTCCAGTAATGGGCTCTAATACTTTTTCAAAAGTTATTGCAGTTGGTTGTTTACTATCAGGAACTGTGGATTTTTGGTCAGTTTTTGTGTCTTCTAAAGGTTTTTCTGTCTTTGGCATTTTTATATCTTTAGGTGTAACTAAATCATCTTTAGAGGATTTATCATCTTTTTCAATACTAGCGAAAGTATCTTGAACTGTCCCAATTTGTTCTGAAACTGGTTCTGATAATTTTTCAAATGTTGGAGATTTAGGTTTCTTGTCGTCAAAAGGTTTTTCTGTTTGATCTGTTGGTGATTTTTCCAAATGTGTATCCGTATGTGGAATTTCAGAATCTTTTAGTTGCATAATATCGCTTTTAGTTGTTTTGTCATCTTTCTGAGAACTTGGAAATAGGTCTGCTGTTTTTTCTAAGAGTCCAGTAATGGGATCTAATACTTTTTCAAAAGTTATTGCAGTTGGTTGTTTACTATCAGGAACTGTGGATTTTTTGTCAGTTTTTGTGTCTTCTAAAGGTTTTTCTGTCTGTGGCATTTTTATATCTTTAGGTGTAACTAAATCATCTTTAGATGATTTATCATCTTTTTCAATACTCGCGAAAGTATCTTTAACCGTCCCAATTTGTTCTGAAACTGGTTCTGATAATTTTTCAAATCTTGGAGATTTAGGTTTCTTGTCGTCAAAAGGTTTTTCTGTTTGATCTGTTGGTGATTTTTCCAAATGTGTATCCGTATGTGGAATTTCAGAATCTTTTGGTTGCATAATATCGCTTTTAGTTGTTTTGTCATCTTTCTGAGAACTTGGAAATAGGTCAGCTGTTTTTTCTAAGAGTCCAGTAATGGGATCTAATACTTTGTCAAGATTTATTGCAGTTGGATCTTTACTGTCAGGAGATGTGGATTTATGGTCAGGTTTTGTGTCATCTAAAGGTTTTTCTGTCTGTGGCAGTTTTAACTGTTTAGCTTTAACTGAATCATCTTCAGAAGGTTTATCATCTTTTTCAATACTAGCGAAAATATCAGGAACCTTCCCAATTAGTTCAGAAACTGGTTCTGATAATTTTTCAAGTGTTGGGGATTCAGATTTCCTGACGTCAAAAAGTTTCGCTGTTTCATCAGTTGGTGTTTTGTCCAAATGTTTAACTGTCTGTGGACTTTCAGAATATTTTGGTTGAATAATATCGTCTTTAGTGGTTTTATGATCTATTTGAGAACTTGGAAATAGGTCAGCTGTTTTTTCTAAGAGTCCAGTAATGGGCTCTAATACTTTTTCAAAAGTTATTGCAGTTGGTTGTTTACTATCAGGAACTGTGGATTTTTGGTCAGTTTTTGTGTCTTCTAAAGGTTTTTCTGTCTTTGGCATTTTTATATCATTAGGTGTAACTAAATCATCTTTAGAGGATTTATCATCTTTAGAGGATTTATCATCTTTTTCAATACTAGCGAAAGTATCTTTAACCGCCCCAATTTGTTCTGAAACTGGTTCTGATAATTTTTCAAATGTTGGAGATTTAGGTTTCTTGACGTCAAAAAGTTTCGCTGTTTGATCGGTTGGTGTTTTGTCCAAATGTTTATCTGTCTGTGGACTTTCAGAATATTTTGGTTCAATAATATCGTCTTTAGTGGTTTTATCATCTATTTGAGAACTTGGAAATAGGTCAGCTGTTTTTTCTAAGAGTCCAGTAATGGGCTCTAATACTTTTTCAAAAGTTATTGCAGTTGGTTGTTTACTATCAGGAACTGTGGATTTTTGGTCAGTTTTTGTGTCGTCTAAAGGTTTTTCTGTCTGTGGCAGTTTTAACTCTTTAGCTTTAACTGAATCAATTGCAGAAGATTTATCATCTTTTTCAATACTAGCGAAAATATCAGTAACCTTCCCAATTAGTTCAGAAACTGGTTCTGATAATTTTTCAAGTGTTGGGGATTTAGGTTTCTTGACGTCAAAAAGTTTCGCTTTTTGATCGGTTGGTGTTTTGTCCAAATGTTTATCTGTCTGTGGACTTTCAGAATATTTTGGTTCAATAATATCGTCTTTAGTTGTTTTATCATCTATTAGAGAACTTGGAAATAGGTCAGCTGTTTTTTCTAAGAGTCCAGTAATGGGCTCTAATACTTTTTCAAAAGTTATTGCAGTTGGTTGTTTACTATCAGGAACTGTGGATTTTTGGTCAGTTTTTGTGTCGTCTAAAGGTTTTTCTGTCTGTGGCAGTTTTAACTCTTTAGCTTTAACTGAATCAATTGCAGAAGATTTATCATCTTTTTCAATACTAGCGAAAATATCAGTAACCTTCCCAATTAGTTCAGAAACTGGTTCTGATAATTTTTCAAGTGTTGGGGATTTAGGTTTCTTGACGTCAAAAAGTTTCGCTTTTTGATCGGTTGGTGTTTTGTCCAAATGTTTATCTGTCTGTGGACTTTCAGAATATTTTGGTTGAATAATATCGTCTTTAGTGGTTTTATCATCTATTTGAGAACTTGGAAATAGGTCAGCTGTTTTTTCTAAGAGTCCAGTAATGGGCTCTAATACTTTTTCAAAAGTTATTGCAGTTGGTTGTTTAGTATCAGGAGCTGTGGATTTTTGGTCAGTTTTTGTGTCGTCTAAAGGTTTTTCTGTCTGTGGCAGTTTTAACCTTTTAGCTTTAACTGAATCATCTTCAGAAGATTTATCATCTTTTTCAATACTAGCGAAAATATCAGGAACCTTCCCAATTAGTTCAGAAACTGGTTCTGATAATTTTTCAAGTGTTGAGGATTTAGGTTTCTTGACGTCAAAAAGTTTCGCTGTTTGATCGGTTGGTGTTTTGTCCAAATGTTTATCTGTCTGTGGACTTTCAGAATATTTTGGTTGAGTAATATCGTCTTTAGTTGTTTTATCATCTATTAGAGAACTTGGAAATAGGTCAGCTGTTTTTTCTAAGAGTCCAGTAATGGGCTCTAATACTTTTTCAAAAGTTATTGCAGTTGGTTGTTTACTATCAGGAACTGTGGATTTTTGGTCAGTTTTTGTGTCTTCTAAAGGTTTTTCTGTCTTTGGCATTTTTATATCTTTAGGTGTAACTAAATCATCTTTAGAGGATTTATCATCTTTTTCAATACTAGCGAAAGTATCTTGAACTGTCCCAATTTGTTCTGAAACTGGTTCTGATAATTTTTCAAATGTTGGAGATTTAGGTTTCTTGTCGTCAAAAGGTTTTTCTGTTTGATCTGTTGGTGATTTTTCCAAATGTGTATCCGTATGTGGAATTTCAGAATCTTTTAGTTGCATAATATCGCTTTTAGTTGTTTTGTCATCTTTCTGAGAACTTGGAAATAGGTCTGCTGTTTTTTCTAAGAGTCCAGTAATGGGATCTAATACTTTTTCAAAAGTTATTGCAGTTGGTTGTTTACTATCAGGAACTGTGGATTTTTTGTCAGTTTTTGTGTCTTCTAAAGGTTTTTCTGTCTGTGGCATTTTTATATCTTTAGGTGTAACTAAATCATCTTTAGATGATTTATCATCTTTTTCAATACTCGCGAAAGTATCTTTAACCGTCCCAATTTGTTCTGAAACTGGTTCTGATAATTTTTCAAATCTTGGAGATTTAGGTTTCTTGTCGTCAAAAGGTTTTTCTGTTTGATCTGTTGGTGATTTTTCCAAATGTGTATCCGTATGTGGAATTTCAGAATCTTTTGGTTGCATAATATCGCTTTTAGTTGTTTTGTCATCTTTCTGAGAACTTGGAAATAGGTCAGCTGTTTTTTCTAAGAGTCCAGTAATGGGATCTAATACTTTGTCAAGATTTATTGCAGTTGGATCTTTACTGTCAGGAGATGTGGATTTATGGTCAGGTTTTGTGTCATCTAAAGGTTTTTCTGTCTGTGGCAGTTTTAACTGTTTAGCTTTAACTGAATCATCTTCAGAAGGTTTATCATCTTTTTCAATACTAGCGAAAATATCAGGAACCTTCCCAATTAGTTCAGAAACTGGTTCTGATAATTTTTCAAGTGTTGGGGATTCAGATTTCCTGACGTCAAAAAGTTTCGCTGTTTCATCAGTTGGTGTTTTGTCCAAATGTTTAACTGTCTGTGGACTTTCAGAATATTTTGGTTGAATAATATCGTCTTTAGTGGTTTTATGATCTATTTGAGAACTTGGAAATAGGTCAGCTGTTTTTTCTAAGAGTCCAGTAATGGGCTCTAATACTTTTTCAAAAGTTATTGCAGTTGGTTGTTTACTATCAGGAACTGTGGATTTTTGGTCAGTTTTTGTGTCTTCTAAAGGTTTTTCTGTCTTTGGCATTTTTATATCATTAGGTGTAACTAAATCATCTTTAGAGGATTTATCATCTTTAGAGGATTTATCATCTTTTTCAATACTAGCGAAAGTATCTTTAACCGCCCCAATTTGTTCTGAAACTGGTTCTGATAATTTTTCAAATGTTGGAGATTTAGGTTTCTTGACGTCAAAAAGTTTCGCTGTTTGATCGGTTGGTGTTTTGTCCAAATGTTTATCTGTCTGTGGACTTTCAGAATATTTTGGTTCAATAATATCGTCTTTAGTGGTTTTATCATCTATTTGAGAACTTGGAAATAGGTCAGCTGTTTTTTCTAAGAGTCCAGTAATGGGCTCTAATACTTTTTCAAAAGTTATTGCAGTTGGTTGTTTACTATCAGGAACTGTGGATTTTTGGTCAGTTTTTGTGTCGTCTAAAGGTTTTTCTGTCTGTGGCAGTTTTAACTCTTTAGCTTTAACTGAATCAATTGCAGAAGATTTATCATCTTTTTCAATACTAGCGAAAATATCAGTAACCTTCCCAATTAGTTCAGAAACTGGTTCTGATAATTTTTCAAGTGTTGGGGATTTAGGTTTCTTGACGTCAAAAAGTTTCGCTTTTTGATCGGTTGGTGTTTTGTCCAAATGTTTATCTGTCTGTGGACTTTCAGAATATTTTGGTTCAATAATATCGTCTTTAGTTGTTTTATCATCTATTAGAGAACTTGGAAATAGGTCAGCTGTTTTTTCTAAGAGTCCAGTAATGGGCTCTAATACTTTTTCAAAAGTTATTGCAGTTGGTTGTTTACTATCAGGAACTGTGGATTTTTGGTCAGTTTTTGTGTCGTCTAAAGGTTTTTCTGTCTGTGGCAGTTTTAACTCTTTAGCTTTAACTGAATCAATTGCAGAAGATTTATCATCTTTTTCAATACTAGCGAAAATATCAGTAACCTTCCCAATTAGTTCAGAAACTGGTTCTGATAATTTTTCAAGTGTTGGGGATTTAGGTTTCTTGACGTCAAAAAGTTTCGCTTTTTGATCGGTTGGTGTTTTGTCCAAATGTTTATCTGTCTGTGGACTTTCAGAATATTTTGGTTCAATAATATCGTCTTTAGTTGTTTTATCATCTATTAGAGAACTTGGAAATAGGTCAGCTGTTTTTTCTAAGAGTCCAGTAATGGGCTCTAATACTTTTTCAAAAGTTATTGCAGTTGGTTGTTTACTATCAGGAGCTGTGGCTTTTTGGTCAGTTTCTGTGTCTTCTAAAGGTTTTTCTGTCTGTGGCATTTTTATATCTTTAGGTGTAACTAAATCATCTTTAGAGGATTTATCATCTTTTTCAATACTAGCGAAAGTATCTTGAACTGTCCCAATTTGTTCTGACACTGGTTCTGATAATTTTTCAAATGTTGGAGATTTAGGTTTCTTGACGTCAAAAAGTTTCGCTGTTTGATCGGTTGGTGTTTTGTCCAAATGTTTATCTGTCTGTGGACTTTCAGAATATTTTGGTTCAATAATATCGTCTTTAGTGGTTTTATCATCTAATTGAGAACTTGGAAATAGGTCAGCTGTTTTTTCTAAGAGTCCAGTAATGGGCTCTAATACTTTTTCAAAAGTTATTGCAGTTGGTTGTTTACTATGAGGAACTGTGGATTTTTGGTCAGTTTTTGTGCCTTCTAAAGGTTTTTCTGTCTTTGGCATTTTTATATCTTTAGGTGTAACTAAATCATCTTTAGAGGATTTATCATCTTTTACAATACTAGCGAAAGTATCTTGAACTGTCCCAATTAGTTCAGAAACTGGTTCTGATAATTTTTCAAATGTTGGAGATTTAGGTTTCTTGTCGTCAAAAGGTTTTTCTGTTTGATCTGTTGGTAATTTTTCCAAATGTGTATCCGTATGTGGAATTTCAGAATCTTTTGGTTGCATAATATCGCTTTTAGTTGTTTTGTCATCTTTCTGAGAACTTGGAAATAGGTCAGCTGTTTTTTCTAAGAGTCCAGTAATGGGATCTAATACTTTTTCAAAAGTTATTGCAGTTGGTTGTTTACTATCAGGAACTGTGGATTTTTGGTCAGTTTTTGTGTCGTCTAAAGGTTTTTCTGTCTTTGGCAGTTTTAACTCTTTAGCTTTAACTGAATCATCTTCAGAAGATTTATCATCTTTTTCAATACTAGCGAAAATATCAGGAACCTTCCCAATTAGTTCAGAAACTGGTTCTGATAATTTTTCAAGTGTTGGGGATTTAGGTTTCTTGACGTCAAAAAGTTTCGCTGTTTGGTCAGTTGGTGTTTTGTCCAAATGTTTAACTGTCCGTGGACTTTCAGAATATTTTGGTTGAATAATATCGTCTTTAGTGGTTTTATCATCTATTTGAGAACTTGGAAATAGGTCAGCTGTTTTTTCTAAGAGTCCAGTAATGGGCTCTAATACTTTTTCAAAAGTTATTGCAGTTGGTTGTTTACTATCAGGAACTGTGGATTTTTGGTCAGTTTTTGTGTCGTCTAAAGGTTTTTCTGTCTGTGGCAGTTTTAACTCTTTAGCTTTAACTGAATCAATTGCAGAAGATTTATCATCTTTTTCAATACTAGCGAAAATATCAGGAACCTTCCCAATTAGTTCAGAAACTGGTTCTGATAATTTTTCAAGTGTTGGGGATTTAGGTTTCTTGACGTCAAAAAGTTTCGCTGTTTGATCGGTTGGTGTTTTGTCCAAATGTTTATCTGTCTGTGGACTTTCAGAATATTTTGGTTCAATAATATCGTCTTTAGTTGTTTTATCATCTATTAGAGAACTTGGAAATAGGTCAGCTGTTTTTTCTAAGAGTCCAGTAATGGGCTCTAATACTTTTTCAAAAGATATTGCAGTTGGTTGTTTACTATCAGGAGCTGTGGATTTTTGGTCAGTTTCTGTGTCTTCTAAAGGTTTTTCTGTCTGTGGCATTTTTATATCTTTAGGTGTAACTAAATCATCTTTAGAGCATTTATCATCTTTTTTAATACTTGCGAAAGTATCTTTAACCGTCCCAATTTGTTCTGAAACTGGTTCTGATAATTTTTCAAATGTTGGAGATTTAGGTTTCTTGACGTCAAAAAGTTTCGCTGTTTGATCTGTTGGTGTTTTGTCCAAATGTTTATCTGTCTGTGGACTTTCAGAATATTTTGGTTCAATAATATCGTCTTTAGTGGTTTTATCTTCTATTTGAGAACTTGGAAATAGGTCAGCTGTTTTTTCTAAGAATCCAGTAATGGGCTCTAATACTTTTTCAAAAGTTATTGCAGTTGGTTGTTTACTATCAGGAACTATGGATTTTTGGTCAGTTTTTGTGTCATCTAAAGGTTTTTCTGTCTGTGGCAGTTTTAACTGTTTAGCTTTAACTGAATCATCTTCAGAAGGTTTATCATCTTTTTCAATACTAGCTAAAATATCAGGAACCTTCCCAATTATTTCAGAAACTGGTTCTGATAATTTTTCAAGTGTTGGGGATTTAGGTTTCTTGACGTCAAAAAGTTTTGCTGTTTCATCAGTTGGTGTTTTGTCCAAATGTTTAACTGTCTGTGGACTTTCAGAATATTTTGGTTGAATAATATCGTCTTTAGTGGTTTTATCATCTTTTTGAGAACTTGGAAATAGGTCAGCTGTTTTTTCTAAGAGTCCAGTAATGGGCTCTAATACTTTTTCAAAAGTTATTGCAGTTGGTTGTTTACTATCAGGAGCTGTGGATTTTTGGTCAGTTTTTGTGTCGTCTAAAGGTTTTTCTGTCTGTGACAGTTTTAACTCTTTAGCTGAATCACCTTCAGAAGGTTTATCATCTTTTTCAATACTAGCGAAAATATCAGGAACCTTCCCAATTAGTTCAGAAACTGGCTCTGCTAATTTTTCAAGTGTTGGGGATTTAGGTTTCTTGACGTCAAAAAGTTTCGCTGTTTGATCAGTTGGTGTTTTGTCCAAATGTTTAACTGTCTGTGGACTTTCAGAATATTTTGGTTGAATAATATCGTCTTTAGTGGTTTTATCATCTATTTGAGAACTTGGAAATAGGTCAGCTGTTTTTTCTAAGAGTCCAGTAATGGGCTCTAATACTTTTTCAAAAGTTATTGCAGTTGGTTGTTTAGTATCAGGAGCTGTGGATTTTTGGTCAGTTTCTGTGTCGTCTAAAGGTTTTTCTGTCTGTGGCATTTTTATATCTTTAGGTGTAACTAAATCATCTTTAGAGGATTTATCATCTTTTTCAATACTAGCGAAAGTATCAGGAACCGTCCCAATTTGTTCAGAAACTGGTTCTGATAATTTTTCAAGTGTTGGGGATTTAGATTTCTTCACGTCAAAAAGTTTCGCTGTTTGATCGGTTGGTGTTTTGTCCAAATGTTTATCTGTCTGTGGACTTTCAGAATATTTTGGTTCAATAATATCTTCTTTAATTGTTTTATCATCTATTAGAGAATTTGGAAATACGTCAGCTGTTTTTTCTAAGAGTCCAGTAATGGGCTCTAATACTTTTTCAAAAGTTATTGCAGTTGGTTGTTTACTATCAGGAGCTGTGGATTTTTTGTCAGTTTTTGTGTCTTCTAAAGGTTTTTCTGTCTGTGGCATTTTTATATCTTTAAGTGTAACTAAATCATCTTTAGAGGATTTATCATCTTTTTCAATACTAGCGAAAGTATCAGGAACCGTCCCAATTTGTTCTGAAACTGGTTCTGATAATTTTTCAAATGTTGGAGATTTAGGTTTCTTGTCGTCAAAAGGTTTTTCTGTTTGATCCGTTGGTGGTTTTTCCAAATGTGTATCCGTATGTGGAATTTCAGAAACTTTTGGCTGCATAATATCGCTTTTAGTTGTTTTGTCATCTTTGTGAGAACTTGGAAATAGGTCAGCTGTTTTTTCTAAGAGTCCAGTAATGGGATCTAATAATTTTTCAAAAGTTATTGCAGTTGGTTGTTTACTATCAGGAACTGTGGATTTTTGGTCAGTTTTTGTGTCGTCTAAAGGTTTTTCTGTCTGTGGCAGTTTTAACTCTTTAGCTTTAACTGAATCAATTGCAGAAGATTTATCATCTTTTTCAATACTAGCGAAAATATCAGGAACAAAAGTTATTGCAGTTTGTTGTTTACTATCAGGAACTGTGGATTTTTGGTCAGTTTCTGTGTCTTCTAAAGGTTTTTCTGTCTGTGGCATTTTTATAACTTTAGGTGTAACTAAATAATCTTTAGAGGATTTATCATCTTTTTCAATACTTGCGAAAGTGTCTTTAACCGTCCCTATTTGTTCTGAAACTGGTTCTGATAATTTTTCAAATGTTGGAGATTTAGGTTTCTTGACGTCAAAAAGTTTCGCTGTTTGATCGGTTGGTGTTTTGTCCAAATGTTTATCTGTCTGTGGACTTTCAGAATATTTTGGTTCAATAATATCGTCTTTAGTGGTTTTATCATCTATTTGAGAACTTGGAAATAGGCCAGCGGTTTTTTCTAAGAGTCCAGTAATGGGCTCTAATACTTTTTCAAAAGTTATTGCAGTTGGTTGTTTACTATCAGGAACTGTGGATTTTTGGTCAGTTTTTGTGTCTTCTAAAGGTTTTTCTGTCTGTGGACTTTTTATATCTTTAGGTGTAACTAAATCATCTTTAGAGGATTTATCATCTTTTTCAATACTAGCGAAAGTATCTTTAACTGTCCCAATTTGTTCTGAAACTGGTTCTGATACTTTTTCAAATGTTGGAGATTTAGGTTTCTTGTCGTCAAAAGGTTTTTCTGTTTGATCTGTTGGTGATTTTTCCAAATGTGTATCCGTATGTGGAATTTCAGAATCTTTTGGCTGCATAATATCGCTTTTAGTTGCTTTGTCATCTTTCTGAGAACTTGGAAATAGGTCAGCTGTTTTTTCTAAGAGTTCAGTAATGGGATCTAATACTTCGTCAAGACTTATTGCAGTTGGATGTTCAATGTCAGGAGATGTGGACTTATGGTCAGGTTTTGTGTCGTCTAAAGGTTTTTCTGTCTGTGGCAGTTTTAACTCTTTAGCTTTAACTGAATTATCTTCAGAAGATTTATCATCTTTTTCAATACTAGCGAAAATACCAGGAACCTTCCCAAGTAGTTCAGAAACTGGTTCTGATAATTTTTCAAGTGTTGGGGATTTAGGTTTCTTGACGTCAAAAAGTTTCGCTGTTTGATCAGTTGGTGTTTTGTCCAAATGTTTAACTGTCTGTGGACTTTCAGAATATTTTGGTTGAATAATATCGTCTTTAGTGGTTTTATCATCTATTTGAGAACTTGGAAATAGGTCAGCTGTTTTTTCTAAGAGTCCAGTAATGGGCTCTAATACTTTTTCAAAAGTTATTGCAGTTGGTTGTTTACTATCAGGAACTGTGGATTTTTGGTCAGTTTTTGTGTCGTCTAAAGGTTTTTCTGTCTGTGGCAGTTTTAACTCTTTAGCTTTAACTGAATCATCTTCAGAAGACTTATCATCTTTTTCAATACTAGCGAAAATATCAGGAACCTTCCCAATTAGTTCAGAAACTGGTTCTGATAATTTTTCAAGTGTTGGGGATTTAGGTTTCTTGACATCAAAAAGTTTCGCTGTTTGATCGGTTGGTGTTTTGTCCAAATGTTTATCTGTCTGTGGACTTTCAGAATATTTTGGTTGAATAATATCGTCTTTAGTTGTTTTATCATCTATTAGAGAACTTGGAAATAGATCAGCTGTTTTTTCTAAGAGTCCAGTAATGGGCTCTAATACTTTTTCAAAAGTTATTGCAGTTGGTTGTTTACTATCAGGAACTGTGGATTTTTGGTCAGTTTTTGTGTCGTCTAAAGGTTTTTCTGTCTGTGGCAGTTTTAACTCTTTAGCTTTAACTGAATCATCTTCAGAAGATTTATCATCTTTTTCAATACTAGCGAAAATATCAGGAACCTTCCCAATTAGTTCAGAAACTGGTTCTGATAATTTTTCAAATGTTGGAGATTTAGGTTTCTTGACGTCAAAAAGTTTCGCTGTTTGATCGGTTGGTGTTTTGTCCAAATGTTTATCTGTCTGTGGACTTTCAGAATATTTTGGTTCAATAATATCGTCTTTAGTGGTTTTATCATCTATTTTAGAACTTGGAAATAGGTCAGCTGTTTTTTCTGAGAGTCCAGTAATGGGCTCTAATACTTTTTCAAAAGTTATTGCAGTTGGTTGTTTACTATCAGGAACTGTGGATTTTTGGTCAATTTTTGTGTCGTCTAAAGGTTTTTCTGTCTGTGGCAGTTTTAACTCTTTAGCTTTAACTGAATCATTTTCAGAAGATTTATCATCTTTTTCAATACTAGCGAAAATATCCGGAACCTTCCCAATTAGTTCAGAAACTGGTTCTGATAATTTTTCAAGTGTTGGGGATTTAGGTTTCTTGACATCAAAAAGTTTCGCTGTTTGATCGGTTGGTGTTTTGTCCAAATGTTTAACTGTCTGTGGACTTTCAGAATATTTTGGTTGAATAATATCGTCTTTAGTGGTTTTATCATCTATTTGAGAACTTGGAAATAGGTCAGCTGTTTTTTCTAAGAGTCCAGTAATGGGCTCTAATACTTTTTCAAAAGTTATTGCAGTTGGTTGTTTACTATCAGGAACTGTGGATTTTTGGTCAGTTTTTGTGTCGTCTAAAGGTTTTTCTGTCTGTGGCAGTTTTAACTCTTTAGCTTTAACTGAATCATCTTCAGAAGATTTATCATCTTTTTCAATACTAGCGAAAATATCCGGAACCTTCCCAATTAGTTCAGAAACTGGTTCTGGTAATTTTTCAAATGTTGGAGATTTAGGTTTCTTGACGTCAAAAAGTTTCGCTGTTTGATCGGTTGGTGTTTTGTCCAAATGTTTATCTGTCTGTGGACTTTCAGAATATTTTGGTTCAATAATATCGTCTTTAGTGGTTTTATCATCTATTTGAGAACTTGGAAATAGGTCAGCTGTTTTTTCTAAGAGTCCAGTAATGGGCTCTAATACTTTTTCAAAAGTTATTGCAGTTGCTTGTTTACTATCAGGAACTGTGGATTTTTGGTCAGTTTTTGTGTCGTCTAAAGGTTTTTCTGTCTGTGGCAGTTTTAACTCTTTAGCTTTAACTACATCATCTTTAGAGGATTTATCATCTTCAGAGGATTTATCATCTTTTTCAATACTACCGAAAGTATCTTTAACCGTCCCAATTTGTTCTGAAACTGGTTCTGATAATTTTTCAAATGTTGGAGATTTAGGTTTCTTGTCGTCAAAAGGTTTTTCTGTTTGATCTGTTGGTGATCTTTCCAAATGTGTATCCGTATGTGGAATTTCAGAATCTTTTGGCTGCATAATATCGCTTTTAGTTGTTTTGTCATCTTTCTGAGAACTTGGAAATAGGTCAGCTGTTTTTTCTAAGAGTCCAGTAATGGGATCTAATACTTCGTTAAGATTTATTGCAGTTGGATGTTTACTGTCAGGAGATGTGGACTTATGGTCAGGTTTTGTGTTGTCTAAAGGTTTTTCTGTCTGTGGCAGTTTTAACTCTTTAGCTTTAACTGAATCATCTTCAGAAGATTTATCATCTTTTTCAATACTAGCGAAGATATCAGGAAACTTCCCAAGTAGTTCAGAAACTGGTTCTGATAATTTTTCAAGTGTTGGAGATTTAGGTTTCTTGACGTAAAAAAGTTTCGCTGTTTGATCGGTTGGTGTTTTGTCCAAATGTTTAACTGTCTGTGGACTTTCAGAATATTTTGGTTGAATAATATCGTCTTTAGTGGTTTTATCATCTATTTGAGAACTTGGAAATAGGTCAGCTGTTTTTTCTAAGAGTCCAGTAATGGGCTCTAATACTTTTTCAAAAGTTATTGCAGTTGGTTGTTTACTATCAGGAGCTGTGGGTTTTTGGTCAGTTTTTGTGTCTTCTAAAGGTTTTTCTGTCTGTGGCATTTTTATATCTTTAGGTGTAACTAAATCATTTTTAGAGGATTTATCATCTTTTTCAATACTAGCGAAAGTATCAGGAAACGTCCCAATTTGTTCTGAAACTGGTTCTGATAATTTTTCAAATGTTGGAGATTTAGGTTTCTTGTCGTCAAAAGGTTTTTCTGTTTGATCTGTTGGTGATCTTTCCAAATGTGTATCCGTATGTGGAATTTCAGAATCTTTTGGCTGCATAATATCGCTTTTATTTGTTTTTTCATCTTTCTGAGAACTTGGAAATAGGTCAGCTGTTTTTTCTAAGATTCCAGTAATGGGATCTAATACTTCGTCAAGATTTATTGCAAATGGATGTTTACTGTCAGGAGATGTGGACTTATGGTCAGGTTTTGTGTCGTCTAAAGGTTTTTCTTTCTGTGGCAGTTTTAACTCTTTAGCTTTAACTGAATCATCTTCAGAAGATTTATCATCTTTTTCAATACTAGCGAAAATATCAGGAAACTTCCCAAGTAGTTCAGAAACTGGTTCTGATAATTTTTCAAGTGTTGGAGATTTAGGTTTCTTGACGTCAAAAAGTTTCGCTGTTTGATCGGTTGGTGTTTTGTCCAAATGTTTAACTGTCTGTGGACTTTCAGAATATTTTGGTTGAATAATATCGTCTTTAGTGGTTTTATCATCTATTTGAGAACTTGGAAATAGGTCAGCTGTTTTTTCTAAGAGTCCAGTAATGGGCTCTAATACTTTTTCAAAAGTTATTGCAGTTGGTTGTTTACTATCAGGAGCTGTGGGTTTTTGGTCAGTTTTTGTGTCTTCTAAAGGTTTTTCTGTCTGTGGCAGTTTTAACTCTTTACCTTTAGCTGAATCATCTTCAGAAGATTTATCATCTTCTTCAATACTAGCGAAAATATCAGGAACCTTCCCATTTAGTTCAGAAACTGGTTCTGATAATTTTTCAAGTGTTGGGGATTTAGGTTTCTTGACGTCAAAAAGTTTCGGTGTTTGATCGGTTGGTGTTTTGTCCAAATGTTTATCTGTATGTGGACTTTCAGAATATTTTGGTTGAATAATATCGTCTTTAGTTGTTTTATCATCTATTAGAGAACTTGGAAATAGGTCAGCTGTTTTTTCTAAGAGTCCAGTAATGGGCTCTAATACTTTTTCAAAAGTTATTGCAGTTGGTTGTTTACTATCAGGAGCTGTGGGTTTTTGGTCAGTTTTTGTGTCTTCTAAAGGTTTTTCTGTCTTTGGCATTTTTATATCTTTAGGTGTAACTGAATCATCTTCAGAAGATTTATCATCTTTTTCAGTACTAGCGAAAATTTCAGGAACCTTCCCAATTAGTCCAGAAACTGGTTCTGATAATTTTTCAAGTGTTGGGGATTTAGGTTTCTTGATGTCAAAAAGTTTCGCTGTTTGATCGGTTGGTGTTTTGTCCAAATGTTTATCTGTCTGTGGACTTTCAGAATATTTTGGTTCAATAATATCGTCTTTAGTTGTTTTATCATCTATTAGAGAACTTGGAAATAGGTCAGCTGTTTTTTCTAAGAGTCCAGTAATGGGCTCTAATACTTTTTCAAAAGTTATTGCAGTTGGTTGTTTAGTATCAGGAGCTGTGGATTTTTGGTCAGTTTTTGTGTCGTCTAAAGGTTTTTCTGTCTGTGGCAGTTTTAACTCTTTAGCTTTAACTGAATCATCTTCAGAAGATTTATCATCTTTTTCAATACTAGCGAAAATATCAGGAATCTTCCCAATTAGTTCAGAAACTGGTTCTGATAATTTTTCAAGTGTTGGGGATTTAGGTTTTTTGACGTCAAAAAGTTTCGCTGTTTGATCGGATGGTGTTTTGTCCAAATGTTTATCTGTCTGTGGACTTTCAGAATATTTTGGTTCAATAATATTGTCTTTAGTTGTTTTATCATCTATTAGAGAACTTGGAAATAGGTCAGCTGTTTTTTCTAAGAGTCCAGTAATGGGCTCTAATACTTTTTCAAAAGTTATTGCAGTTGGTTGTTTACTATCAGCAGCTGTGGATTTTTGGTCAGTTTTTGTGTCGTCTAAAGGTTTTTCTGTCTGTGGCAGTTTTAACTCTTTAGCTTTAACTGAATCATCTTCAGAAGATTTATCATCTTTTTCAGTACTAGCGAAAATATCAGGAACCTTCCCAATTAGTTCAGAAACTGGTTCTGATAATTTTTCAAGTGTTGGGGATTTAGGTTTCTTGATGTCAAAAAGTTTCGCTGTTTGATCGATTGGTGTTTTGTCCAAATGTTTATCTGTCTGTGGACTTTCAGAATATTTTGGTTGAATAATATCGTCTTTAGTTGTTTTATCATCTATTAGAGAACTTGGAAATACGTCAGCTGTTTTTTCTAAGAGTCCAGTAATGGGCTCTAATACTTTTTCAAAAGTTATTGCAGTTGGTTGTTTACTATCAGGAGTTGTGGATTTTTGGTCAGTTTTTGTGTCTTCTAAAGATTTTTCTGTCTGTGGCATTTTTATATCTTTAGGTGTAACTAAATCATCTTTAGAGGATTTATCATCTTTTTCAATACTAGCGAAAGTATCAGGAACCGTCCCAATTTGTTCTGAAACTGGTTCTGATAATTTTTCAAATGTTGGAGATTTAGGTTTCTTGTCGTCAAAAGGTTTTTCGGTTTGATCTGTTGGTGATCTTTCCAAATGTGTATCCGTATGTGGAATTTCAGAATCTTTTGGCTGCATAATATCGCTTTTATTTGTTTTTTCATCTTTCTGAGAACTTGGAAATAGGTCAGCTGTTTTTTCTAAGATTCCAGTAATGGGATCTAATACTTCGTCAAGATTTATTGCAAATGGATGTTTACTGTCAGGAGATGTGGACTTATGGTCAGGTTTTGTGTCGTCTAAAGGTTTTTCTTTCTGTGGCAGTTTTAACTCTTTAGCTTTAACTGAATCATCTTCAGAAGATTTATCATCTTTTTCAATACTAGCGAAAATATCAGGAAACTTCCCAAGTAGTTCAGAAACTGGTTCTGATAATTTTTCAAGTGTTGGAGATTTAGGTTTCATGACGTCAAAAATTTTCGCTGTTTGATCAGTTGGTGTTTCGTCCAAATGTTTAACTGTCTGTGGACTTTCAGAATATTTTGGTTGAATAATATCGTCTTTAGTGGTTTTATCATCTATTTGAGAACTTGGAAATAGGTCAGCTGTTTTTTCTAAGAGTCCAGTAATGGGCTCTAATACTTTTTCAAAAGTTATTGCAGTTGGTTGTTTACTATCAGGAGCTGTGGGTTTTTGGTCAGTTTTTGTGTCTTCTAAAGGTTTTTCTGTCTGTGGCAGTTTTAACTCTTTACCTTTACCTGAATCATCTTCAGAAGATTTATCATCTTCTTCAATACTAGCGAAAATATCAGGAACCTTCCCATTTAGTTCAGAAACTGGTTCTGATAATTTTTCAAGTTTTGGGGATTTAGGTTTCTTGACGTCAAAAAGTTTCGGTGTTTGATCGGTTGGTGTTTTGTCCAAATGTTTATCTGTATGTGGACTTTCAGAATATTTTGGTTCAATAATATCGTCTTTAGTTGTTTTATCATCTATTAGAGAACTTGGAAATAGGTCAGCTGTTTTTTCTAAGAGTCCAGTAATGGGCTCTAATACTTTTTCAAAAGTTATTGCAGTTGGTTGTTTACTATCAGGAGCTGTGGGTTTTTGGTCAGTTTTTGTGTCTTCTAAAGGTTTTTCTGTCTTTGGCATTTTTATATCTTTAGGTGTAACTGAATCATCTTCAGAAGATTCATCATCTTTTTCAGTACAAGCGAAAATTTCAGGAACCTTCCCAATTAGTTCAGAAACTGGTTCTGATAATTTTTCAAGTGTTGGGGATTTAGGTTTCTTGATGTCAAAAAGTTTCGCTGTTTGATCGGTTGGTGTTTTGTCCAAATGTTTATCTGTCTGTGGACTTTCAGAATATTTTGGTTCAATAATATCGTCTTTAGTTGTTTTATCATCTATTAGAGAACTTGGAAATAGGTCAGCTGTTTTTTCTAAGAGTCCAGTAATGGGCTCTAATACTTTTTCAAAAGTTATTGCAGTTGGTTGTTTAGTATCAGGAGCTGTGGATTTTTGGTCAGTTTTTGTGTCGTCTAAAGGTTTTTCTGTCTGTGGCAGTTTTAACTCTTTAGCTTTAACTGAATCATCTTCAGAAGATTTATCATCTTTTTCAATACTAGCGAAGATATCAGGAATCTTCCCAATTAGTTCAGAAACTGGTTCTGATAATTTTTCAAGTGTTGGGGATTTAGGTTTTTTGACGTCAAAAAGTTTCGCTGTTTGATCGGTTGGTGTTTTGTCCAAATGTTTATCTGTCTGTGGACTTTCAGAATATTTTGGTTCAATAATATTGTCTTTAGTTGTTTTATCATCTATTAGAGAACTTGGAAATAGGTCAGCTGTTTTTTCTAAGAGTCCAGTAATGGGCTCTAATACTTTTTCAAAAGTTATTGCAGTTGGTTGTTTACTATCAGGAGCTGTGGATTTTTGGTCAGTTTTTGTGTCGTCTAAAGGTTTTTCTGTCTGTGGCAGTTTTAACTCTTTAGCTTTAACTGAATCATCTTCAGAAGATTTATCATCTTTTTCAGTACTAGCGAAAATATCAGGAACCTTCCCAATTAGTTCAGAAACTGGTTCTGATAATTTTTCAAGTGTTGGGGATTTAGGTTTCTTGATGTCAAAAAGTTTCGCTGTTTGATCGATTGGTGTTTTGTCCAAATGTTTATCTGTCTGTGGACTTTCAGAATATTTTGGTTGAATAATATCGTCTTTATTTGTTTTTTCATCTTTCTGAGAACTTGGAAATAGGTCAGCTGTTTTTTCTAAAAGTCCAGTAATGGGATCTAATACTTCGTCAAGATTTATTGCAAATGGATGTTTACTGTCAGGAGATATGAACTTATGGTCAGGTTTTGTGTCGTCTAAAGGTTTTTCTGTCTGTGGCAGTTTTAACTCTTTAGCTTTAACTGAATCATCTTCAGAAGATTTATCATCTTTTTCAATACTAGCGAAAACATCAGGAAACTTCCCAAGTAGTTCAGAAACTGGTTCTGATAATTTTTCAAGTGTTGGAGATTTAGGTTTCTTGACGTCAAAAAGTTTCGCTGTTTGATCAGTTGGTGTTTTGTCCAAATGTTTAACTGTCTGTGGACTTTCAGAATATTTTGGTTGAATAATATCGTCTTTAGTGGTTTTATTATCTATTTGAGAACTTGGAAATAGGTCAGCTGTTTTTTCTAAGAGTCCAGTAATGGGCTCTAATACTTTTTCAAAAGTTATTGCAGTTGGTTGTTTACTATCAGGAGCTGTGGGTTTTTGGTCAGTTTTTGTGTCTTCTAAAGGTTTTTCTGTCTGTGGCAGTTTTAACTCTTTACCTTTAGCTGAATCATCTTCAGAAGATTTATCATCTTCTTCAATACTAGCGAAAATATCAGGAACCTTCCCAATTAGTTCAGAAACTGGTTCTGATAATTTTTCAAGTGTTGGGGATTTAGGTTTCTTGATGTCAAAAAGTTTCGCTGTTTGATCGGTTGGTGTTTTGTCCAAATGTTTATCTGTCTGTGGACTTTCAGAATATTTTGGTTGAATAATATCGTCTTTAGTTTTTTTATCATCTATTAGAGAACTTGGAAATAGGTCAGCTGTTTTTTCTAAGAGTCCAGTAATGGGCTCTAATACTTTTTCAAAAGTTATTGCAGTTGGTTGTTTACTATCAGGAGCTGTGGGTTTTTGGTCAGTTTTTGTGTCTTCTAAAGGTTTTTCTGTCTGTGGCAGTTTTAACTCTTTACCTTTAGCTGAATCATCTTCAGAAGATTTATCATCTTCTTCAATACTAGCGAAAATATCAGGAACCTTCCCAATTAGTTCAGAAACTGGTTCTGATAATTTTTCAAATGTTGGGGATTTAGGTTTTTTGACGTCAAAAAGTTTCGCTGTTTGATCGGTTGGTGTTTTGTCCAAATGTTTATCTGTCTGTGGACTTTCAGAATATTTTGGTTGAATAATATCGTCTTTAGTTTTTTTATCATCTATTAGAGAACTTGGAAATAGGTCAGCTGTTTTTTCTAAGAGTCCAGTAATGGGCTCTAATACTTTTTCAAAAGTTATTGCAGTTGGTTGTTTACTATCAGGAGCTGTGGATTTTTGGTCAGTTTTTGTGTCGTCTAAAGGTTTTTCTGTCTGTGGCAGTTTTAACTCTTTAGCTTTAACTGAATCATCTTCAGAAGATTTATCATCTTTTTCAGTACTAGCGAAAATATCAGGAACCTTCCCAATTAGTTCAGAAACTGGTTCTGATAATTTTTCAAGTGTTGGGGATTTAGGTTTCTTGATGTCAAAAAGTTTCGCTGTTTGATCGGTTGGTGTTTTGTCCAAATGTTTATCTGTCTGTGGGCTTTCAGAATATTTTGGTTGAATAATATCGTCTTTAGTTGTTTTTTCATCTTTCTGAGAACTTGGAAATAGGTCAGCTGTTTTTTCTAAGAGTCCAGTAATGGGCTCTAATACTTTTTCAAAAGTTATTGCAGTTGATTGTTTACTATCAGGAGCTGTGGATTTTTGGTCAGTTTTTTTGTCGTCTAAAGGTTTTTCTGTCTGTGGCAGTTTTAACTCTTTAGCTTTAACTGAATCATCTTCAGAAGATTTATCATCTTTTTCAGTACTAGCGAAAATATCAGGAACCTTCCCAATTAGTTCAGAAACTGGTTCTGATAATTTTTCAAGTGTTGGGGATTTAGGTTTCTTGATGTCAAAAAGTTTCGCTGTTTGATCGGTTGGTGTTTTGTCCAAATGTTTATCTGTCTGTGGACTTTCAGAATATTTTGGTTGAATAATATCGTCTTTAGTTGTTTTATCATCTATTAGAGAACTTGGAAATACGTCAGCTGTTTTTTCTAAGAGTCCAGTAATGGGCTCTAATACTTTTTCAAAAGTTATTGCATTTGGTTGTTTAGTATCAGGAGCTGTGGGTTTTTGGTCAGTTTTTGTGTCTTCTAAAGGTTTTTCTGTCTGTGGCAGTTGTAACTCTTTACCTTTAGCTGAATCATCTTCAGAAGATTTATCATCTTCTTCAATACTAGCGAAAATATCAGGAACCTTCCCAATTAGTTCAGAAACTGGTTCTGATAATTTTTCAAGTGTTGGGGATTTAGGTTTCTTGATGTCAAAAAGTTTCGCTGTTTGATCAGGTGGTGTTTTGTCCAAATGTTTAACTGTCTGTGGACTTTCAGAATATTTTGGTTGAATAATATCGTCTTTAGTGGTTTTATCATCTATTTGAGAACTTGGAAATAGGTCAGCTGTTTTTTCTAAGAGTCCAGTAATGGGCTCTAATACTTTTTCAAAAGTTATTGCAGTTGGTTGTTTACTATCAGGATCTGTGGATTTTTGGTCAGTTTTTGTGTCGTCTAAAGGTTTTTCTGTCTGTGGCAGTTTTAACTCTTTAGCTTTAACTGAATCATCTTCAGAAGATTTATCATCTTTTTCAGTACTAGCGAAAATATCAGGAACCTTCCCAATTAGTTCAGAAACTGGTTCTGATAATTTTTCAAGTGTTGGGGATTTAGGTTTCTTGATGTCAAAAAGTTTCGCTGTTTGATCGGTTGGTGTTTTGTCCAAATGTTTATCTGTCTGTGGACTTTCAGAATATTTTGGTTGAATAATATCGTCTTTAGTTGTTTTATCATCTATTAGAGAACTTGGAAATACGTCAGCTGTTTTTTCTAAGAGTCCAGTAATGGGCTCTAATACTTTTTCAAAAGTTATTGCAGTTGGTTGTTTACTATCAGGAGCTGTGGGTTTTTGGTCAGTTTTTGTGTCTTCTAAAGGTTTTTCTGTCTGTGGCAGTTTTAACTCTTTACCTTTAGCTGAATCATCTTCAGAAGATTTATCATCTTTTTCAATACTAGCGAAAATATCAGGAACCTTCCCAATTAGTTCAGAAACTGGTTCTGATAATTTTTCAAGTGTTGGGGATTTAGGTTTCTTGATGTCAAAAAGTTTCGCTGTTTGATCGGTTGGTGTTTTGTCCAAATGTTTATCTGTCTGTGGACTTTCAGAATATTTTGGTTGAATAATATCGTCTTTAGTTGTTTTATCATCTATTAGAGAACTTGGAAATACGTCAGCTGTTTTTTCTAAGAGTCCAGTAATGGGCTCTAATACTTTTTCAAAAGTTATTGCAGTTGGTTGTTTACTATCAGGAGCTGTGGGTTTTTGGTCAGTTTTTGTGTCTTCTAAAGGTTTTTCTGTCTTTGGCATTTTTATATCTTTAGGTGTAACTGAATCATCTCCAGAAGATTTATCATCTTTTTCAATACTAGCGAAAATATCAGGAACCTTCCCAATTAGTTCAGAAACTGGTTGTGATAATTTTTCAAGTGTTGGGGATTTAGGTTTCTTGATGTCAAAAAGTTTCGCTGTTTGATCGGTTGGTGTTTTGTCCAAATTTTTATCTGTCTGTGGACCCTCAGAATATTTTGGTTCAATAATATCGTCTTTAGTTGTTTTATCATCTATTAGAGAACTTGGAAATAGGTCAGCTGTTTTTTCTAAGAGTCCAGTAATGGGCTCTAATACTTTTTCAAAAGTTATTGCAGTTGGTTGTTTAGTATCAGGAGCTGTGGATTTTTGGTCAGTTTTTGTGTCGTCTAAAGGTTTTTCTGTCTGTGGCAGTTTTAACTCTTTAGCTTTAACTGAATCATCTTCAGAAGATTTATCATCTTTTTCAATACTAGCGAAAATATCAGGAATCTTCCCAATTAGTTCAGAAACTGGTTCTGATAATTTTTCAAGTGTTGGGGATTTAGGTTTTTTGACGTCAAAAAGTTTCGCTGTTTGATCGGTTGGTGTTTTGTCCAAATGTTTATCTGTCTGTGGACTTTCAGAATATTTTGGTTCAATAATATTGTCTTTAGTTGTTTTATCATCTATTAGAGAACTTGGAAATAGGTCAGCTGTTTTTTCTAAGTGTCCAGTAATGGGCTCTAATACTTTTTCAAAAGTTATTGCAGTTGGTTGTTTACTATCAGGAGCTGTGGATTTTTGGTCAGTTTTTGTGTCGTCTAAAGGTTTTTCTGTCTGTGGCAGTTTTAACTCTTTAGCTTTAACTGAATCATCTTCAGAAGATTTATCATCTTTTTCAGTACTAGCGAAAATATCAGGAACCTTCCCAATTAGTTCAGAAACTGGTTCTGATAATTTTTCAAGTGTTGGGGATTTAGGTTTCTTGATGTCAAAAAGTTTCGCTGTTTGATCGGTTGGTGTTTTGTCCAAATGTTTATCTGTCTGTGGACTTTCAGAATATTTTGGTTGAATAATATCGTCTATAGTTGTTTTATCATCTATTAGAGAACTTGGAAATACGTCAGCTGTTTTTTCTAAGAGTCCAGTAATGGGCTCTAATACTTTTTCAAAAGTTATTGCAGTTGGTTGTTTAGTATCAGGAGCTGTGGATTTTTGGTCAGTTTTTGTGTCGTCTAAAGGTTTTTCTGTCTGTGGCAGTTTTAACTCTTTAGCTTTAACTGAATCATCTTCAGAAGATTTATCATCTTTTTCAATACTAGCGAAAATATCAGGAATCTTCCCAATTAGTTCAGAAACTGGTTCTGATAATTTTTCAAGTGTTGGGGATTTAGGTTTTTTGACGTCAAAAACTTTCGCTGTTTGATCGGTTGGTGTTTTGTCCAAATGTTTATCTGTCTGTGGACTTTCAGAATATTTTGGTTCAATAATATTGTCTTTAGTTGTTTTATCATCTATTAGAGAACTTGGAAATAGGTCAGCTGTTTTTTCTAAGAGTCCAGTAATGGGCTCTAATACTTTTTCAAAAGTTATTGCAGTTGGTTGTTTACTATCAGGAGCTGTGGATTTTTGGTCAGTTTTTGTGTCGTCTAAAGGTTTTTCTGTCTGTGGCAGTTTTAACTCTTTAGCTTTAACTGAATCATCTTCAGAAGATTTATCATCTTTTTCAGTACTAGCGAAAATATCAGGAACCTTCCCAATTAGTTCAGAAACTGGTTCTGATAATTTTTCAAGTGTTGGGGATTTAGGTTTCTTGATGTCAAAAAGTTTCGCTGTTTGATCGGTTGGTGTTTTGTCCAAATGTTTATCTGTCTGTGGACTTTCAGAATATTTTGGTTGAATAATATCGTCTTTAGTTGTTTTATCATCTATTAGAGAACTTGGAAATACGTCAGCTGTTTTTTCTAAGAGTCCAGTAATGGGCTCTAATACTTTTTCAAAAGTTATTGCATTTGGTTGTTTACTATCAGGAGCTGTGGGTTTTTGGTCAGTTTTTGTGTCTTCTAAAGGTTTTTCTGTCTGTGGCAGTTTTAACTCTTTACCTTTAGCTGAATCATCTTCAGAAGATTTATCATCTTCTTCAATACTAGCGAAAATATCAGGAACCTTCCCAATTAGTTCAGAAACTGGTTCTGATAATTTTTCAAGTGTTGGGGATTTAGGTTTCTTGATGTCAAAAAGTTTCGCTGTTTGATCAGTTGGTGTTTTGTCCAAATGTTTAACTGTCTGTGGACTTTCAGAATATTTTGGTTGAATAATATCGTCTTTAGTGGTTTTATCATCTATTTGAGAACTTAGAAATAGGTCAGCTGTTTTTTCTAAGAGTCCAGTAATGGGCTCTAATACTTTTTCAAAAGTTATTGCAGTTGGTTGTTTACTATCAGGAGCTGTGGATTTTTGGTCAGTTTTTGTGTCGTCAAAAGGTTTTTCTGTCTGTGGCAGTTTTAACTCTTTAGCTTTAACTGAATCATCTTCAGAAGATTTATCATCTTTTTCAGTACTAGCGAAAATATCAGGAACCTTCCCAATTAGTTCAGAAACTGGTTCTGATAATTTTTCAAGTGTTGGGGATTTAGGTTTCTTGATGTCAAAAAGTTTCGCTGTTTGATCGGTTGGTGTTTTGTCCAAATGTTTATCTGTCTGTGGACTTTCAGAATATTTTGGTTGAATAATATCGTCTTTAGTTGTTTTATCATCTATTAGAGAACTTGGAAATACGTCAGCTGTTTTTTCTAAGAGTCCAGTAATGGGCTCTAATACTTTTTCAAAAGTTATTGCAGTTGGTTGTTTACTATCAGGAGCTGTGGATTTTTGGTCAGTTTTTGTGTCTTCTAAAGGTTTTTCTGTCTGTGGCATTTTTATATCTTTAGGTGTAACTAAATCATCTTTAGAGGATTTATCATCTTTTTCAATACTAGCGAAAGTATCAGGAACCGTCCCAATTTGTTCTGAAACTGGTTCTGATAATTTTTCAAATGTTGGATATTTAGGTTTCTTGTCGTCAAAAGGTTTTTCTGTTTGATCTGTTGGTGATTTTTCCAAATGTGTATCCGTATGTGGAATTTCAGAATCTTTTGGTTGCATAATATCGCTTTTAGTTGTTTTGTCATCTTTCTGAGAACTTGGAAATAGGTCAGCTGTTTTTTCTAAGAGTCCAGTAATGGGATCTAATATTTTGTCAAGATTTATTGCAGTTGGTTGCTTACTGTCAGGAGATGTGGATTTTTTGTCAGGTTTTGTGTCATCTAATGGTTTTTCTGTCTGTAGCAGTTTCATATCTTTAGGTGTAACTATATCATTTTTAGAAGATTTATCGTCTTTTTCATTACTAGCGAAAGTATCTGGAACCTTCCCAATTAGTTCCGAAACAGTTTCTGATATTTTTTCAAGTGTTGGGGATTTAGGTTTCTTGCTGTCAAAAAGTTTCGCTGATTTTTCCAAATGTTTATCTGTCTGTGGAATTTTAGAATCTTTTGGCAGATTAATATCGTCTTTAGTTGTTTTATCTTCTATTTGAGAACTTGGAAATAGGTCAGCGGTTTTTTCTAAGAGTCCAGTAATGGGATTTAATACTTTGTCAAGATTTATTGCAGTTGGTTGCTTACTGTCAGGAGATGTGGAATTTTTGTCAGGTTTTGTGTCATCTAAAGGTTTTTCTGTCTGTGGCAGTTTTAAATCTTGAGGTTGAACTAAATCATCTTCAAAAGATTTATCGTCTTTTTCAGTACTAGCGAAAGTATCTGGAACCTTCCCAATTAGTTCCGAAACAGTTTCTGATAATTTTTCAAGTGTTGGGGATTTAGGTTTCTTGCTGTCAAAAAGTTTCCCTGTTTGATCGGTTGGTGTTTTTTCCAAATGTTTATCTATCTGTGGAATTTTAGAATCTTTTGGCAGAATAATATCGCCTTTAGTTGTTTTATCATCTATTTGAGAACTTGGAAATAGGTCAGCGGTTTTTTCTAAGAGTCCAGTAATGGGATCTAATACTTTGTCAAGATTTATTGCAGTTGGTTGCTTACTGTCAGGAGATGTGGATTTTTTGTCAGGTTTTGTGTCATCTAAAGGTTGTTCGGTCTGTGGCAGTTTTAAATCTTGAGCTTTAACTAAATCATCTTCAGAAGATTTATCATTTTTTTCAATACTAGTGAAAGTATCAGGAACCTTCCCAATTAGTTCAGAAACAGTTTCTGATAATTTTTCAAGTTTTGGGGATTTAGGTTTCGCTGTTTGATCGGTTGGTGTTTTGTCCAAATGTTTATCTGTCTGTGGAATTTTAGAATCTTTTGGCAGAATAATATCGCCTTTAGTTGTTTTATCATCTATTTGAGAACTTGGAAATAGGTCAGCGGTTTTTGCTAAGAGTCCAGTAATGGGATCTAATACTTTGTCAAGATTTATTTCAGTTGGTTGCTTACTGTCAGGAGATGTGGATTTTTTGTCAGGTTTTGTGTCATCTAAAGGTTTTTCTGTCTGTGGCAGTTTTAAATCTTGAGTTTGAACTAAATCATCTTCAGAAGATTTATCGTCTTTTTCAATACTAGCGAAAGTTTCTGGAACCTTCTTAATTGGTTCCGAAACAGTTTCTGATAATTTTTCAAGTGTTGGGGATTTAGGTTTCTTGCTGTCAAAAAGTTTCCCTGTTTGATCGGTTGGTGTTTTTTCCAAATGTTTATCTGTCTGTGGAATTTTAGAATCTTTTGGCAGAATAATATCGCCTTTAGTTGTTTTATCATCTTTCTGAGAACTTGGAAAAAGGTCAGCTGTTTTTTCTAAGAGTCCAGTAATGGGTTCTAATACTTTTTCAAGATTTATTGCAGTTGGATGTTTACTGTCAAGAGATGTGGATTTTTGGTCAGTTTTTGTGTCTTCTAAAGGTTTTTCTGTCTGTGGCATTTTTATATCTTTAGGTGCAACTAAATCATCTTTAGAGAATTTATCATCTTTAGAGGATTTATCATCTTTTTCAATACTAGCGAAAGTATCTTTAACTGTCCCAATTAGTTCTGAAACTGTTTCTGATAATTTTTCAAGCGTTGGGGATTTAGGTTTCTTGTCGTCAAAAAGTTTTTCTGTTTGATCTGTTCGTGATTTTTCAAAATGTTTATATTTCTGTGGAATTTTAGAATCTTTTGGCAGAATAATATCGCCTTTAGTTGTTTTGTCATCTTTCTGAGAACTTGGAAAAAGGTCAGCTGTTTTTTCTAAGAGTCCAGTAATGGGCTCTAATACTTTTTCAAAAGTTATTGTGTTTAGTTGTTTACTGTCAGGAGATGTGGATTTTTGGTCAGTTTTTGTGTCTTCTAAAGTTTTTTCTGTGTTTGGCATATTTATATCTTTAGGTGTAACTAAATCATCTTTAGAGGATTTATCATCTTTTTCAATACCAGCGAGAGTATCAGGAACCTTCCCAATTATTTCAGAAACTGGTTCTGACAATTTTTCCAGTGTTGGGGATTTAGGTTTCTTGACGGCAAAAGGTTTTTCTGTTTGATCGGTCATCTTTTTTGGTTGATCGGTTGGTTTTTTTTCTAAATGTTTATCTGTATGGGCCGTTTCAGCTGTTTTTTCTGTGATTTCAGTCACTGTTAAGTTGTTTTTGTTAATATTATTGAAAATTGTTGCGTCCAATAGTCTTGAAGGGGATGGGTAGTCCCGATCGCTAGTTGTTTTTACTGTAGTGTAATACAAAACTTCGTCAGGGTTTGATAATGGTTTGGTTTCAGGTGAGGAAGTTATGTCAATCCCTGAATATGGGTTTTCTTTCGATTTCCATATTTTTTTTTCTTCATGTTGAATTGTGCTTGTAATGCGAAGTCTCGACAAGGTAGAAGTTGAAGTTGACGTTAATGTTCTTATGTTTTCGGGTAACAAGGGCATTTTCGGAGATGTATAAATTTCATTAACAGTTTGAACATCTATTTTTGAAGTTGGTTCAATAGTCTTGATCAAGTCTTTTTCAATATGTGTATTTATTTGTTTAAAAGATTCTTCTGGAGTAAAAGACGGTTCTTTTACTGGAAGAATCGTATTATCTTTGTTTTGGTGATCTGATAAGATCTGTGATATCGATTTTTTCATTCCATACTTCTTAAATGTGTCTTCAACTAATACATTTTGTATAACATTATCTTTTTGAATATTATCACTAGCATTAGTAACATTGTCATTGCTAATGTCATTATCTTCTAATGGAAAAATTTTTTGTTTTATGCAAATAGCTTCTACATTTTGATCTTTACTAAAACTTGGACTTAGAGAACCTGCTTTAGCCATTTTAAAGTTTTTGAGATCTTCTTTTTGGATTATACACTTTTCCAATTCGCTTATATTAGCTGTTTTTTCTACTTGAAGCTTTGATTTTGGTTCAAAAGGAATGGTAAACACATTTTGTTCAACATGATCCACCCCAGATTTGGGATGACATTTCTCAAAAATTGGTTTTAAAGATTTTTCTTTTACAATAAATTCATCTACATCTTCTACTGCAGTTATATGTAGCACAGATGTTTTTAATTGAACTTCATCTTGATGTTCTTCGTTTTTTGAGACGAGTTTTGACTTTTCCATAAGCGTTGAACTAAATGTTTGTTCGTTTGTAATAAAATCAGTAACTTTTTTCAAGTAATCCATTGGCTCTTTAACAATTGATTTTTCTTCTTTGGAAAACAATTCTTCTTGTATGTATTGTGAAGCTTTATTTATTTCCAAAAATTCAAATGAATCTTTAACTGCTGGTGTATGTTCCACGACTTTTATTTCTTGGATGTGTTGCGACATTTCTTTATCCTCAGGAAGTTTTTTATCTTGTTCTGCTAAAGGAACTACAGTTCGTTTTGTACAAATTTCATCTGAAATTTTATCAGTGACTGTTTTTAGAATCGTCTCAGTAGCTGTTTTATCTTCTTTGATTATAGCTGGTTCTGTACGATCAATTTGCATTAAATCTTTTATCTCTAATTCATCCGTTGAAATCATTAATTTTTCAAGTTTTGCAATATCAACAGTTCTTTCTATTTGTGGTTTAGACTTTACTTGGAAAGGAGTTGCATATAGTTGAGTTGGTGTAGATTCAGATTCTTTTTCTTTTGAACTAAGTTCTTGGTTTTGTATAAATGCAGAACTGAACGCTTGTTCTGCCATTATGAAGTCTGCGACTATTTTCAAAGATTCAACTGAATCTTCAACTGCTGGTGTATGTTCCACAATTTTTGTTTCTTGGATGTGTTGCGACGTTTCTTTATCTTCTGGACGTTTTTTATTTTGTTCTGCTAAAGGAACTACAGTTCGTAATGTAGAACTAAACGCTTGTTCTGCCATTATGAAGTCTGCCACTATTTTCAACGATTCAACTGAATCTTTAATTGTTTGTGAATTTTCCACAACTTTTGTTTCTTGGATGTGTTGCGACGTTTCTTTATCTTCTGGACGTTTTTTATCTTGTTCTGCTAAAGGAACTACAGTTCGTTTTGTGCAAATTTCATCTGCAATTTGATCAGTGACTGTTTTTAAAACCGCCTCAGTAGTTGTTTTCTCTTCTTTGATTATAGATTCTGCACGATCAATTTTCATTAAATCTGTTTGGTCTAATTCATCCGTTGAGATCATTAGTTTTTCAAGTTCTGCAATATCAACAGTTCTTTCTAATTGTGGTTTAGACTTTACTTGGAAAGGAGTTGCATATAGTTGACTTGATGTAGATTCAGATTCTCTTTCTTTTGAACTAAGTTCTTGGTTTTCTACAGTTGTTGAACTAAATGCTTGTTCAGTCTTTATAAAATCGGCGACTATTTTCAAAGATTCAACTGAATCTTTAACTGTCGATGTATGTTCCACAACTTTTATTTCTTGGATGTGTTGCGACGTTTCTTTGTCTTCTGGAAGTTTTTTATCTTGTTCTGTTAAAGGAACTACAGTTTGTTTTGTACAAATTTCATCTGCAATTTTATCAGTGACTGTTTTTAAAACCGCCTCAGTAGCTGTTTTTTCTTCTTTGATTATAGATGATTCTGCACGATCAATTTTCATTAAATCTGTTTGGTCTAATTCATCCGTTGAGATCATTAGTTTTTCAAGTTCTGCAATATCAACAGTTCTTTCTAATTGTGGTTTAGACTTTACTTGGAAAGGAGTTGCATATAGCTGACTTGATGTAGATTCAAATTCTTTTTCTTTTGAACTAAGTTCTTGGTTTTGTATAAATGTAGAACTGAATGCTTGTTCTGCCATTATGAAGTCTGCCACTATTTTCAAAGATTCAACTGAATCTTTAACTGTCGGTGTATGTTCCAAATCTTTTATTTCTTGGATGTGTTGCGACTTTTCTTTATCTTCTGGACGTTTTTTATCTTGTTCTGCTAAAGGAACTACAGTTCGTTTTGTACAAATTTCATCTGCAATTTTATCAGTGACTGTTTTTAAAACCGCCTCAGTAGCTGTTTTCTCTTCTTTGATTATAGATGATTCTGCACGATCAATTTTCATTAAATCTGTTTGGTCTAATTTATCCGTTGAGATCATTAGTTTTTCAAGTTCTGCAATATCAACAGTTCTTTCTAATTGTGGTTTAGACTTTACTTGGAAAGGAGTTGCGTATAGTTGACTTGATGTAGATTCAGATTCTTTTTCTTTTGAACTAAGTTCTTGGTTTTGTATAAATGTAGAACTGAATGCTTGTTCAGCCATTATGAAGTCTGCGACTATTTTCAAAGATTCAACTGAATCTTTAACTGTCGGTGTATGTTCCAAATCTTTTATTTCTTGGATGTGTTGCGACATTTCTTTATCTTCTGGACGTTTTTTATCTTGTTCTGCTAAAGGAACTACAGTTCGTTTTGTACAAATTTCATCTGAAATTTGATCAGTGAATGTTTTTAGAACAGCCTCAGTAGCTGTTTTCTCTTCTTTGATTATAGATGATTCCGCACGATCAATTTTCATTAAATCTGTTTTTTCTAGTTCATCCGTTGAGATCATTAGTTTTTCAAGTTCTGCAATATCAACAGTTCTTTCTAATTGTGGTTTAGACTTTACTTGGAAAGGAGTTGCATATAGTTGACTTGATGTAGATTCAGATTCTTTTTCTTTTGAACTAAGTTCTTGGTTTTGTATAAATGTAGAACTGAATGCTTGTTCAGCCATTATGAAGTCTGCGACTATTTTCAAAGATTCAACTGAATCTTTAACTGTCGGTGTATGTTCCAAATCTTTTATTTCTTGGATGTGTTGCGACATTTCTTTATCTTCTGGACGTTTTTTATCTTGTTCTGCTAAAGGAACTACAGTTTGTTTTGTACAAATTTCATCTGAAATTTGCTCAGTGAATGTTTTTAGAACAGCCTCAGTAGCTGTTTTCTCTTCTTTGATTATAGATGATTCCGCACGATCAATTTTCATTAAATCTGTTTTTTCTAGTTCATCCGTTGAGATCATTAGTTTTTCAAGTTCTGCAATATCAACAGTTCTTTCTAATTGTGGTTTAGACTTTACTTGGAAAGGAGTTGCATATAGCTGACTTGATGTAGATTCAGATTCTTTTTCTTTTGAACTAAGTTCTTGGTTTTGTATAAATGTAGAACTGAATGCTTGTTCAGCCATTATGAAGTCTGCGACTATTTTCAAAGATTCAACTGAATCTTTAACTGTCGGTGTATGTTCCAAATCTTTTATTTCTTGGATGTGTTGCGACATTTCTTTATCTTCTGGACGTTTTTTATCTTGTTCTGCTAAAGGAACTACAGTTCGTTTTGTACAAATTTCATCTGAAATTTGATCAGTGAATGTTTTTAGAACAGCCTCAGTAGCTGTTTTCTCTTCTTTGATTATAGATGATTCCGCACGATCAATTTTCATTAAATCTGTTTTTTTTAGTTCATCCGTTGAGATCATTAGTTTTTCAAGTTCTGCAATATCAACAGTTCTTTCTAATTGTGGTTTAGACTTTACTTGGAAAGGAGTTGCATATAGTTGAGTTGATATAGATTCAGATTCTTTTTCTTTTGAACTAAGTTCTTGGTTTTGTATAAATGTAGAACTGAATGCTTGTTCAGCCATTATGAAGTCTGCGACTATTTTCAAAGATTCAACTGGATCTTCACATAATTCACTTGCTTTAAAAGTCTTGAATCTTTCAGTTTCTTGTAGAGCATGCGATTTTTGTTCTTCAATAAAGTTTTCAGCTTGAATTTTTTTAGTTTTAGTCAATAACTTGGGAGACTTTGAAAAGTTTTGCTCATGCTTAATAAATTCAGCTACTTTACTAAGCGAATCTGTAAAATCGTTGGTAATTTGTTCAAGTGAGCCAAGCTCATCAGAATCCATTTTAGTAGAAAAGCTAAGAGCTCTAGATGTATATTTTTCGTCTTTTTCAGAATCTTTATTAATTTTAGTTTTATCTAAAATTTCTATTGGCTCGGAGTTGTTCTCTTGTATAGAACTTTGCCTTTCGAATTGCTCTTTTAGTTTCAAAACTTTTTTTGTTGTAATTGACTCTTCGCTTAAACATTTCACTTTTTCTAGTTGAGATAATTCTTTGTTTTCAACTTGTTGCTTAGGCATATCAATTTCGGTTGTTTCAGAACTTAAAGATGATGAGGTTTTATGAATAACTTCTTTTTCTTGAATAGACTGAGTTGATGTGAAATGTTCTTCTTTTCTAAGTGAGCTTGTTTTTAAATTATAAGAAATCAAAATAGTTTCATCTGGTTTACCTGATTTTTTGCTATCAATTTCATTAGTTTCAGTTTTTTTATTGTCTAAATTTAGATCTTTATAATCTTCAAATATTGTGTGATCTGTTTTACCTTGCTCAAATTGTTCCTTTAGCATTGAAACCTTACGTTGAACACATGTTTTCTCATATACATTCTCATTAATTTGTTTTAAATTATTTGATAATTTTTGAACATTTTCATGTTCTGCAATAGCTGAAGCTAATGAAAAAATTTTTTTGGCTTGTATTTCATCTTCAGTAGATAATGTTACAATTTGCTTCTCAACTTCTTGAATATCAATAGGTTGGTCCAATTGTTCTCTAATTTTAGTTTTAAATGGAATAGCCTGAAGATCAAGTAGTTGATTATGTTTTGAATGTTGCTTTTCTTCTATTTCTTCTTTTAATTTTGTTTCTTGTGTATTTGAAATTTTTTCGTTACTTATAAATTCATCATTTATATCTTTTTGATTTTCTTCAAAACTTTTCGCATCCTTTTGTATAATTTTCTTACTAGGACTAACCGTTACGTGAGAAAGTTTTTCATTTTCTTCAAATTGTCGAATTTTTTCTTTTACATCACCTGAACCTAATCGTTTAGCTAAAATTTCATCATCGGTTAGTGCACTTAATGAAGCTTTAATACTACTTTCGGCATCTAATGGACTTAATGAAGCATCTTTTAATTCAACACGATCAGTTAAAGTCCCAGCTTCGGAAGTATCAATAGTATCATCAAAATCTACAGGGCTAGTACCTTGATTAATTGAATAGGTTCTATCATTGTTTTGATCATCGTCAGTTGGAAATGTGGTTGATATATTAGTTGTAATGTCATCTTGCTGTATAGGGCTTAAACCAGCATCTGTCATTTCTAATTCTTCAATTTCAATATCTAAGCCAGTATCAGTAACCATGCCACGAAAACGTTTTCCATTAGTGGGCTCTTCTGAATAACTTTTTGTTAAAGGACTAGTAGCAGTTTCGGTAAAACCTCTTGTAATTGAAATACCAGTATCACTGACATTGGGTTGTGTAAAACTTTGATCAGAATTCGATGATTCATTAATTGAATCAGTACTATGATATATATGAATTGATTTTAATTTTGAAAAATTTACTTCAGTCGGTCTATCAATTGTACCATCACCAATACCAGCATCACTAATTGCTTCAGAAGTTTTTTGTATCCGAACACGTTTTGAATCACTTTTAATATCTGTTGTTTTAGTAATATACTCAGTTGTATGTTTAGTACTTTTGCGACCAGTTGATTGATCGTCAGTTGTTAAACAAATTTTTGATTCAGAAGTAATTGAAATTTCCACATCTTGATGACCATATAATGTTAAAAGACTTTCAGATATCGCTGTTGCATCTTTTGTTTTAACTTCTTTTCTACCAATTACTAATTTGAGGGAAGGTATTTCATTATCTTTTTCTTTTGGTGTACCAACATCAAGTGGCGATGTACCAAAATGACGTGTTGTACCAGAATCAATACTGTCAGTATCATCAATTCCACTAAATGTTAGTGTTAAATCTTTCCTTTCATTTGTTACCGCATCATTTATTTTTTTTTTACGTTCAATAATAATTTTTTTACCACCATTATCAGTTGTTCCAGTTGTTATTGAATGTAAACTATCAGATTCAAAATCTTCAGCTGTTGCTAAACATATTTGTTGTTTATTATCATATAAATAATGTTCAGCTGTTTCAATATCCATTTGCTCAATATCATTTGTATATTCTTCAACTGATTTAATACCATCATGTTGTACTGAATCTTCTACTGCTATGTTTTAAGTTTTTGTTTTTTTAATTTTTTCAATTTTTATAAAGGGATTGACATTGTTAATTTATGCGGCGATCATTTTAAAAATAAAAGTTTTTTGATTTTGATTGGATATGCAGCAGAGCATTAGAAGAGTTTAGTTAGTTGAGCGTTAGAAGGATTTAGTAGACCAAAAGCAAATACAATACGTTTAAAATCGCAAATTTGTTTTTTTTTTTAAGTCAAAAAATTGAAATTAAAACGAAGTAAATATTGCAGCATGAAAGTGAAAGTAATTGTACAAAGAAGAAGTTGTAAATTATTAGGATTTGATGTTAAAATTTTGTAGTTTTAATCTACATTTATATTATTATTTTTTTAATTTAAATTAATAATTTTTAAATGTTACTTAATCGAATACATAATTATTTGTAATTATCAAGACATGTGCTATGCAATAGTTTGTGCTATGCTTTTAGCTATATTTTATAATAATGGTACATAAAACATTCACAGATATATAAGATATATATATTTATACATATTTTTATGTTATATATTATTAATAAAGTAATTTGATTTGGTTTTGGTTTATTTAAATTTTATAATTAAAGCAATTTTTTTCAACACATAGAACAGATACAACAATTGTATAATATATGATGCCGTGGTAGTTTTTCTTTTCTAATTTAATAATTTGCATAAAATACTTATTATATTATACTTTTTTAATTAATGTTTTAAAGAATTATAAAAAATTAAAAAATTCATTTTTTTTTTAATATAAAAGAAATCTTTGAAATGTTTCCTTGTCTCATTTTTTATTAAATAAATAATTATAATATTTACTTACGTTTGGATTAATTTTAGCATTTATAAATTACAGGTTATTACTAAAAATAAAATAATTATTCATAACAGTTAATGAAATATTATTTTATTATTTTATTCTAGTATTGACAATTCAAAAAATACAATTTATTTAAAACCGGTAACTTAAATATGTAATATGACCCGAAACACCGAAAAGTTTTATATATCTTCGAAAATAGTCTAAAGCTGAATTTGATGAACATTTAATCCTCTGTAAGTATCTAATTACATTAATGGTAGAAATAACTACAGTCATAAATTCAAAACGGACCGTTTAATAAACAATGCAGACAATAAACTCGAATTTTAATATGAAAATCGAATTTTTAATCCGGACTAATATTAAAATATTTTGGAGCAAGTTGCAGCTTTACTTAGAATTCTGGAGATTTAAAAAAAAACTCGGGTATTGTAAAAAGGTATAACTTTTTATGTTTGAAAAAAAAAATTGTGAACATTTCAAAAAACTAAAATTATATCAATAAAATTCAATTATATATATTTTTTTTCAATTGAATCTATATCGACTAGTTTTACAATAGTTTGGAAGAACATAAAAGATGTTAGAATAGATCTTAACAAATAAAATATAAATCTGAATTAGTTTTAGCTCGTTTTTCTATCATTCATCACGATATAATTTTTACAAATTTAGAACAGACTTTAAATCAAAAAGTATCAATACTATAAAATATTTTTAAATAACCAAAGTTATAAAATATAACTATATGGTGCATAAATTAATCTATAAAAAAATTTATAACATTTCATAATAACCTGTAATTATTTTAAAATTTATATTAAATAATAATTAAAAATACAAAACAATTATGTATGATAAAAATACATCATTTATATTAAACAGTTTGCAAAGTTATTTTTTTAACGTTTTAATATTTAAAAATATAATAAAAAAAAAATGTTTTAATATTTGAGTGTACTTTTGAAAATTGATTTAAAAAAAAAAAATCGTATGATACATAAATTTTCTATAGGTAAATAATTTTAGATTAAAGTTTTTTTTTTTTTTGTATTTTTTGAGATAAAAAATGGAGCCACGACTTCATATATCATACTGCAAAAGCAATAAATTATTTTTACTTTTCATATTTTATAAAAAATATACATTATAATATTTAGAATATTATTTGTTTTTCTTTAATTTAAAATATATATATATTTATAATTATTTTGGTTTTGTATAAAATGAATAATTTGCATATATACTTTAAAAAACATAAGCGTAAAAAAAGCTAGTTAAATAAAACAAAAAATTAAATAAAAAAATAGTACAAAATCAAGTTAAACAAAATAATATATACTATATATATATAAAATTACATAATATTGGATAATATCAATAACTTTTACATTACGCTTTCTCATTCCTTTAATTACCTCTTCAAAATTAAATAGTATATTGTAATTGCGAATCGATTAAAAAATCTAATCGATTTTAAAATAATACATAAATACCGTTTAATTTATGTTAATTATTTCAAAACAAAAAAAAAAACGATAAATTTATTCCAATTAAACCAGCAAACCATCGTTTACAAAGTAAAAAGTTTGACATTAGCTGGTAAATAAAACTTTTGTATTTTTAATACTTATATGACAATTGACAAATGTCACGTATCCTTGTATAGAAACTTTTTGAACTTTTGCAAATTTAAGTTTGAAAGTTCATATTAAATCTTTTTATAGCTTGTTCACAAACTCTGATATTAACTAGAATATTAACTAGAATATTACATTAAATGTCAAACGGTTACAATCAATTTTGGGATATTAATTCAATAATATTTGACATATTTATAATCAGCTGACTTCAAAAACGTAAACAAATGCCATTTTAGAAACACTTTTGCGAACCTAATTTTTGACTCGTTTCTATACCTGTGAAATAATATTTTTTATTAGAGTTTACTTTTTTCTTTAATATTTTCAAAAGGTAATTTTATTTATACCTGAAATAGCTATTCATAAAAATAAAATAAAAAATTTTTAACTGAAAATGTTGACAGTTTAATTTTAAAATATAAAAACAAAGCAAGGGTTGAATAAAATTTTTGTAAATAATCGAAAATTGCAGGGACGAAAGTCGTAATAATATGTGTATATTGAGAATATTAACTTCCGTAAGTGTATAATGTTTGACAGGAAATTTTTGAAAAATGTATAGCATATTACGAACATTATACACTTCATATTCATTATTAACATCATATTCCAATATTAATAGTTTCTGAACGTGGTATAAAGATACGATCAATAAATGGATTGTTTTATTATTATAAATAAATATAATCCATTTCATTAAAAATCGCTTTTGTATTTATAAAGATGAAACCATTATTTTTTCTCAATTTTTTTTTAATTATACACTGAATACATATGAACTTGTATTTTGTAATGAATTTGCAGTCCACTGACACTCGATGCTGCTGCAGGTAATACATGTATATATTTAAGATATTGAATTCAATGAAGTATTTAATCAAAATTATCTTAAAAAATAATTAATTTTTTAAAAATATATTATTTATTAATATATCATATATATTTTATATATGTATATTTATATATATATATTTTTTATGATTGCTTTAATAATGTAAAAGTTTTTGATTTGAATCCCTATTATAAACTAAAATAATTTGTGTGTAATGCCAATATTATTTTGAATAAAACTAATATAATAATAAAAAATAAAATCAATTAATTATTTGAAAGTGTTTATTTGTTATAATTATATAAAAATTTTGCCAATGTTATATTTGAATGAAAGCAATTATCAAACAAACCAAACAAAAAAAAAATACAAAACTTAAAAACCAATTCATATTTTGTTTTTAAATTTGACAGGATTGGCAAAAACTGAAAACGCTAATTTATAAGATTAAAAATATTTTTAATTTCTTAAGTTGTATATTATTTTTAAATTTCATATTACATATTGTTGTTTTTTATTTATTGAAAAATAAAATTATTAACTCAAAAGAGTTCAATTAAATTGATTTCCGTTTTCAAAGTTTTGTTTGAATTGAAAATTGATTGAAAGAAAGTTGTATACCTTGCGAAATTCTTTGTACGATTATGATTGCTATGAAATTTTTAAAAGCAAAAAATGAATGAAACTTTTTTTTTAATTTTAAACAAAATTTTTTTTTTTTAAATTACTCGTTTTTGAATTTAAAAATATAAATGAAAAATGTTTATTAAAAAACTTAATTATAACTTTCTACATTTTTCAGTGTTTCGTTAAAAATTCTTTTCCTCACGTGTGAGATTCAACGTTTTTATTACGGAGAATGATTTTTATTGTTTTTATTTTATTTAAAAATGTTAAAGTAACTTAACATATTTAAAATTATCACTTTGAATCCAAAAAAGGAAGTGAATATTTGCATTCAAATTAAATTTTTGCAAGGTACACTACTTTTTATTATATAAATTATTAAAAAAACTTTTAAATATAATTATTTAAAATAATTTAACTTAAAAATAAAAAAATGTAAAAAAAAATATAAAATATATATACAAATAAATTGAGAATTATACATATATATATAATTTTTCATATTAATATAATTTAAATTAAAAACTTGGACCAATGATGATTAATATGATTTTTAATGGTTTTAAAACAAACAAAATTAAGGAGAAAATTATATTTAAAATAAATAGGTACAAAACTTATATTTTAAATTAATAAGTTTTTTAAAAATTTTAATTTAGTGTCTATATTATAAATAGAATAAGTTATTTTTCTAATAAATTTTTCAATACATTTATTGTATTTTATAATCACTGATTATATAGTATTTAGTTTATTTTTTCAATTTTTATATTATTTTTCAGAATAAATCTATGAAAATTTATACAAAAAATAATTATTTATTTTTATTTTTTTTTTCCTCACTTACAATATTTGACACACACATAACATATAATTTATTTGTTAAACTGTAAATATTATAATATTAATATTATTATTTTTGGCAATTTATATAAATGCATTAAATCTAAAAGCTAAGTAGGAAATTAGGTATACGACGTTGATTGTTTATAAAAAACAACATATTAGCCTAGATAAGTTTAAAAACTCTTTAATAGAAAGTAATAGTATAAAGAGGCGAAATATTAAAATTTAACTTGATGGTTTAATAAAATTCCAGGTACTTACACAAAAAAAAAATTAGCAGAATTAAAATAATTATTGTATATATTTTGTTTTTAGATAAATAGAAAAATAAAACCAGCTGTAATGTAATAATAAAATTTTGCTGACGATACTACAATATTGGCAGTGGGATCAAATATTGAAGAATGTACAAGAAAATTACAAAGTTTAAGTGGGAAAATATGCAATTAAACAAATGCGTAGAAAATTAAGGTTAATGGAAGTGGTCTGCCCATAAAAATTTTACAAACAAAAATATATTAAATGCACCTAAAACAATTGGAATAGTGTAAATGTATCCATCGAAAATTCAGCATACTAACTAGAAATACCACAAGTTGGAAAAAATTGAAAAAAAAAGTGGAATTGGAAAATAATTATGATGGAAATTTTTAGCTCTTTGGTCGTAAGGTTAATTAACAATGTATTAAACACAGTTTTAATTTATAGATAATAAAATAAAATTGGATTCAAATTTGTGGACTTGGCTATTGCACATGCGAAGAACAAAGTCCTACGTAAAATTGTAAGCGCTCTCTGGCATGTACGCAATAGTGACATTCAAGAAAAATTGACTCGGCGAGGTACATTTTCTGAATCATGATAAGAAAGTTGAATTTAGTGTATTTAGATTTTGAGAAGTATGTGGGACGTAATCGAACTACCATTTCAATACATCACGAATTCCTGAGATATAATGAAAACATGGCAGAACAAATTTGTACCAAACTTTAAGTTTCTATCTTGATGGAAGATATTCTTTCAAGAATTGGGGGGTCTATGGTAGGAACAGGAATTATCACTCTAATTCATTCCAATCTTTAGGGGTATAAAGAAAACTGAAAGGAACACACTTGTACGAAACCTGATTTTGCCCATTTACAATCCCCGCCTTACTTAACAAAAATATTTAAACTTTTCTATATCTAGTTTGCTTCCTTTAGTGGTAACAAATAGCGTACCAAAGTTAATATACATCCCTATACGTATTTTAGGTGAAGTGTATAACGAGTGACTATTAAAAATTTATATTTGATTGGGAAAAATTTGTGGGATTATAAAAATTAGTTTTTGTTTGCCATTATATAATTCATAAGATATAAACTATTTTAAATAATATAGATTAATTTTTATTTTATATTTATTTCAAACACAATTCACACATTATTCTTTTCTAAAATTTTGTGTGTTGTTTGTGTGTTTTTTTATTTTTTTTTTTTTTATTTTTGATTTGAGCTTCAAATTTTTAATAAATTTTCTTATATAGTAACTAAAAAAAAATTGTCTATAAATCTGCATTGCGTGAAATTTCTGTAACATACCGACATGTTAAACTACATAATATTGCAACTACAATTGTTAGTAAATTATTTAATTGTTCTTTTTGTTTAATTAAAGGAAGCAAAATCAAAAATTTTATTTAATATAATTTTTATTATATAAATTGCAAATTGAATTAATTTTTTTTTTGTATTTCCTTAAAAACAAATTAAAATCATAAAATATTCTAAGTTTGACAATTATGTTAATTATAGTTCTTTTCTAAAGAAATTATTACGCGGTGAAAATTTGTACACTCAAATATAAAAAAAAAAATTATTTTATAATTATTAATTTTTTTTTTTTAGTTAAATTTAAATGCAAAAAATTTCAAAATAAATTAAAAGAAGATAAAAGAAAAATATTAATATATGTATAATAACAAAATATAATTAAATATAATTGTAATAAAAAATAATTTTATATATCATAATAATTCGATTATTAATAAAATTTTATTTTGTCATTTTATTTAAATTTAACTTTGCAAACTTTAATTAAAGGAATATTTTTTTTATTAAATTCAATTAAATGAAAATTTAAAAAATAAAGCATAACTATATTAATTTTTTTAAAAATGTTTTTATACTATTAATGCTAAAATCAACCACATGTAAGTAAATTAAATTATATTAGTAAAATTTTATAATTTTTTTGATTAACTTAGTTTTTTTTTAAATAAACGAACAAATAATTTATAAATTAAGATATAATTAATAATATCTTAACATAAATATGATTTAAATTAAAAAAATAATATTTTATAAGTAATTATTTTAATAATTTTATTAAATTTTTTTGATAAGCTTTGAAACTCTATAATAAAACTACTTTAAACTTTATAACAAACAAATCATTATACATTCCATATCATGTATGGACCAATATTTAATAGTAAATCCATTGTATCTTAATCTTTTGGTTCAATATACAAAAATTTTAGATTATAATTTCAAGTTAGAAGTTAAAGTATTGTTAAAATGTTAAAATATTTTTCAAAATTTTTTTCAAAAAATAATTTCTTTGTCATATTATACCGAACCGAAACTATAATCGAGATCGTGATAAGTTAAAACTGTTGGTTTTAGTTTAAATTTTGTGTAAAAGAATAGAATAAAAAATATTATCACCTTTAAATTAGAAGCCAATTAAATTTTCACTCTTTTTTTTATGGCTATATGTTATTTTCAAAATTTCTATAAATATCATTGCGTATTTATCTTTATTTTTCCGCTTATCCTTTTAAGTCCAATTTTCAATATCAGTTCTATGTCATTGCTTTTCATTTTATCTTGTCTTGTTTGTTTTTAAATTCAAATAAAAACGTGATTACTAGATGTTTATAATTGAATTAGTTGGGTTATATTTAGATATTGATTAGTTTATTTTTATTTTTCATTTCAGGAACCTAACAAATTAAAAGTCTTGAATTTTGCTAAAACGCAAAAAATCCAATTCGAATGTCACATTTAGTATTATTGTCATATGATTGTATAGTACTAATATCTTAAATTTGGTAAAAATTATAACTTTGATTAAAAATACATATTAAGTAACTTTCGTAAAAGATTAATAAAAAAAATGAAAAACAACAATAAAACCATGCATAAAATACATTTACAATAAATTTAAAGAAATGTGCTGGGAAGATAGTCTTCTATATTTTTATTTTAAGAAAAAAATTATTAAATAATTTTTAAATTAAAAATCGCGAGAATTTATTTATTATATAAATATTGTATTTTTATATATTCTTTTAACAATTAATTTTATATCCATATAAATATAAGAATGAGATAAACAAACAAAGTATAGCTGTTGTTGATGCGGTTTTTAGTCTGTGTTATTTGTACTTTATTGAAAATATATTATTTTACCTAAAAGTATGCAATATTTTAGTAAAAAAAATATATTTTTGCGATTAAGTTGTAAAAGAGTGGACTGTTAACTAATTCCTTAAAAAGTTCACGTAATAAACAAGAAGGTGTGGGCTTACATACAATTAAAATTAGATTTTCAAAGTTAAAAATATTATTGTAAAATAAATAAATACAAGTATTTAACTTATGACTCGAGAAAAAGGAATTAGAAATATTGTATTATTCCAAATCTGTGACAATTGTTTAAAGTTCTAATAAATAGAGCCGAAATATATTGTGTAGTCAATTTTAAATAAGTAAGTAAACAAACAGTTCCAAATAGTGTCTGTTAAAAAATTTAAAGTTGAAACGAAATATTTTATAGATAGAAATACTACTCAGAAATCATAAAAAAACCTCAAAAATTTTTTTATTACAGTTTTGATTTCAATATTAAATAAATTTTGTTGATTTAAAAATGTTATAAAAATAAACTGTTCATGTCATAAAGGTAAATCGATTTACAATTATTTTTAATTCCAATTTAATTTCATTTCAAAAGCAATTATTTATCTTAAACATTAAACATATTTATTACTTAAATTTGTAATTAAAGTTTTTAACATATAATACTTTTAAAATATTAAAGGGACTGTGAAATTTTTACTTAGTATCTTTTAACAAATAATATTTTTAAATCGAAAATTAAATTAAAAAGAAAAAGTCAAATCAGTTCAAAATTAGATTGCAAATCAATTTTAAATAAAGGTTTATTTAAATACATTTACAATAGGTTACCATTTACTTTACAAGAGAAGAGAATCAAGCTATTTTGAAGACAGTACAAGATAAGACATTCGATATTTCTTATATTAAACCTTAATATTCATTAAATTTTATAGAATTTGTATTAAAAAATATAATTATAAATATACTTTCAGTCGTGTATACTGTAGTCAATTTATATATTAATATATTAATCTACAACGAGCATGAAAGAGAGGATAATATACTGATTAGAAAAAAGAAATTAAGAACAAAATACAGGAGTCACTTGTAAAATTAAAGTCATTGCCGGGAAATTCCACGTCTTATGTCATTAGTTAAAAAAATAACAGGCACTGATGATGATGAAAAAAGTAGAATGGGGTAAAGTTAACATGGTATTGGGGTAACATACTTTAAACTAATTTGGGAATAACTAACAATAAAATATGGGTTACAACTTTTTTTTTAACAATATCAAAATTATGTGGTTAATTTTAGCAAACAAAATCTTAGTTTGTTCTGTTGAAAGTTTGATTATATATTTGTTGAAAATAATTAATATCATTTTTTTTTATTTTTTCCCAAAAAAAAATAACTATTAAATTATTTAATTGATTGATAATTTAAAAAAAAAAACTATTTAATTAATAATGCTTTTATCATTCCAAAACTTTTTCATTACTTTGAAAGAAAAACTTAATTAACAATACTTAAAATAATAATTTTCATTAATTATTTATATATTTTAAGAAATTTTTACTTTATTTTTTTTGTCTCTTTTTTTAATTTCAATTATAAAATGACTAAATGTTCAAACTTACCACAATTTTAGTATAAATATGTATTTAATATTTTAAAATAATTTGATAAAAATTTATTTTAACAAATTATTAATTATCGATATTTCAAAAAATTCAAAATACGCGTTGTTCAACAACTTTTAAATTTAATACATATAAAAGTACTGTACTTGCTCTTCTTTTTGTTTTTTTTGATAATTTAAATATTTTTTTTTTTTTAGATTTTAAAAACTATTATTTAAATATTAATTCAATGTAAATTAACTAAATTTTCTATTTTTAAAATTTATTGAATTATTTAATCTAAATATAATCAAAAAAAAAAAACACATAAATAAAATATTTTTCATTAAATATTTAAATAAATTTTTTTTATTTAAATTAATTAATTAAAAAAAAAAACTTTGAAAAACTTAAACACAAAAAACACACAAGACAAAATTTTTAAATTTCCATAAATTATTATTTGTTTTGTTTTCGTTTATTATTTTTCACCACTATTTTGTGTATTTTTTTTTTTATATTTTTTATTTTTTAATAATTAATCAATGAAATTAATTAAACTATTAAAAATAATATTTGATTATAGGAGAAATGTATTTTTTTTTTTAAATGTAATTTAAATATTTTTTAATTGTTTATTAAACAAAAATCAAAATTTTAAAAAAATGTATACAAAGATTTTTCAAATTGAAATAAGATTTTAACAAATGAAATTGAAATTTTTTTTTTTTGTTAAATTAGAAAATCAAATATAGACTTTTCAAATATAGGCGTTTCTAAATCGTGTTAAGAATCTTTAATTCAAAATTAAATTATATTATTTATGATTGGCTAGTTGAAATGAATTTTTTTATAAAAGCCTTTATTAGCTCGCTTTCTTTTCCGTCTATTCGATACAAGTTTAAAAATCGATTTTGAACATGTTTTACGATTAGTCAAAAATTTCAAATTTTAAACATAGCTCAGAGTTGAATGACAATGCAATTTTTTTTGTTTTTGCTTTTATGTTTTGGAAAAATTGTTTTTACTCTTAAAAGTGTAAATGAGGCCTCTTAGACCCAATGGCATAGTAATTTATTTTGGAATTTATAGTAGATGACTTAAAGTCGTTTAAATTATGTTAAAAACTCTATTGAATTTAAATTTAGGTTGTCGTAAAATGCAAAATATTAATTAGGACTTAATTATTCTTATTTTGTAAATTCGTTTAGCCTCACTAAACTCTTTTGTCTTTTTAAGGGTTAAATTTAAAAGTTTTGCATACTTAAAGGATGATTAATTTTTTAAAAAATTTCTACTATCAATTTTTAAGTTATTTTGTTAAAAGTAAATCTGAACGAGTTAATTTGAGCATGTTTGAATATTTTTAAATCAAATTTAAAATTTTTAAATAGTTTTAAATTGTTTAATTAATTAGTAGCCACATAATTTAACAATTTTCGATCTGAATTTAAATAACAATTAAAAACGTGTAATTTATATTAAGTATTTATTTATTAATTTTTAATAAATAAATTTCTTATTATATAATTGTAGGAATTTTTAAAATTCTTAAAATCTTATTCAATTTGAAAATTTTGTATAAATAAAATAAACATAATAATAAAAAAATATTACTATTATTATTAAACAAAAATTTCATATATAAACGTTTTTAAAAGTAATATTTAAAACAAAAAAATCGTTTTAAAGCGAATCTTAATTGAAACGTAACTATTAGAGTACTAGAAATTTTTCAATTTTCAAAAAATAAAATTCTTACACAATAATTGGTATTTTTGCATATATATAAATACTTTTAATTTTGGTTTTCTTTTATTCATGGAGTATATGTTAAAAAAACAATAAGACAATTAGTAAAGTAAAGCATTATTTGTATAAGTACATAGAAACTTGAAACAAATTGGATTATTATTTTCCTTCTGTATATAATTTGTAATTTAAAATACATATTGGATAGTGGTTTGTTTTGTATTTGATGGTTTTCTTTTGTTTAAAGCAAAAAGTGTCTGAGAATTCAAAATGAAAATACTACCTTCCGTGTATTTAAAATACTACCTTACGTACTTTCTTATATATCTGTATATATGTAAAATATATACAATATATAACGAACCAAAATAAAGAAAAAAATTCGATATAGGTAGACATTTATTTTTCTGTAATTTCTTGTAATTTTCATGGTCAAAGTCTCATCTAATCAATATTTAAATAACTATAAATAACGATACCTTATATATCAATACATGGAAATACATAAAATAAATATTTATGACTTTAGAAAAAAAAGTATATAACAAATGTATACCAAATACAAAAAATTCTTGACTATTATAGCTAAAAAAGCTAAAGCAGGGTCAGAAGTAATATTGAAAATTTATTTTCTTTTTTAAAGTAGACAGTTGATAGTTTGTATTGTAATATGTATGTATCTAATAATAAATATGTATTTAAATATTTATTATAAATAAATAATATAACATTATTAGTAATAATAATACAAACTTTTTTTTTTTGGATTTTGAGGATTAATTCAAACTTAAATATTTGAAAGCACCGTCGATTATAACATATAAGAGAACAGATTAAAAAACAGAAATAAAATAATATTTGTTAATTGCATTATTTATTTACATTTATCATTGTTTGTATATATAAAAATAGTATTATAAATGAAATAATTATATTGATGTTTATTTTTTCTTATATTTACGCATTAGTAATATATTTTTACTTAGATAAAATTATATAGGATAAAGACTATAATCACTTGAAGGGCATCAAATTTTTAGCACATTTTCAAAAAATTTTCAAAAAAAATGTGCCTCTATATTGCTGTTCTCTGCTTCTTCTGAACTTACAAAAGTTTTATACCGTTTAAAATTAAAAGCTACAGACGTTCGAAAAAAATCTTTTATTTAAATTGTTAAAACAAAAGTTCTATAAGGCATGTTTTCAATCAACGCAAATGCAAATGATTGCTATACGGTACTTAATTTACCGATACACGAAACTAATTTTTTTTAAAATTCTTGATCCCTTATATCTTTCAAACGGATTGTATTAGATCTAATTTGAATTTTTGAGTGGAGTTATATCTTTAAAAAGTAGTATAAGTTTTTATAAGAAAACTTTTAAATACTATCCACCTTTAAAGAGTTCAAAACTTGAGCATTTGCTGTAACTTGAAACCTTCTTCAAATTTTTTTTGAAGTAATATACAAAACTAAAGCTAATATACAAAACTTAAAGCTTTAACAAGTGTTTGAAATGAATTAAGAGCTTTTCTTAATTAAAAGGTTTATTTTAAAAAATGTGTCTATTTTTTTTTAATTTTTCTTTATAATAAATTTCCAATAAAAGTTTTAAAAAATAATTATAAACTATTCAATATACCCCTTTACCCAAAACTTATTATCGATATAAATAATTTTCGAAATGTGCTTTTTAAAAACGCTTGATTTTTTGCATTACCTGTTCTTTTTTCTTTGACAGTTTTATTTATTTTTCAAGTTTTTAACATTGAAATGTTATAATGTTATGACAATGTAATTTTTTGTTATATTTTAGTTCTAAATATATAATTGTTTGTTATATTTTAATTTTACATATATAATTAATTGTTATATTTTGCCAAAATGGTTTTAATTTTATGTATAACAAGAATTTAATCATTAACTAAGTTACATGACTTTAATTTGTCATGATTTTAATTTTTATTAGCACGCTTATTTACGTTTAAAATGCTTATTTAATGCCTATTAAATAAACATGATTATTTAAACCTTAAATCTTTAAGATTTATTAGCACGCCTTACAGTATGCAATTCTGTTTATTTTTCGTATTAGCTTCTATACCAATTTGCAAAATAGACAAAGTAGAATAAATTATGTACTTATAATCTTCTAATTATAACAATCGTAATAAGCTAATATATATAAAACTATTTGTATATAGATAAATATGTTGTGTATTTTAGTTTTTTACAGATTTTGCAATATTGTGAAATTATTGCGTAGTTCAAGGGAATATAAGCAATACCTGTTAGATTTAAATTCTTTAAAAAAATTTATTTCTAATATCTCCAATAGTTTAGTTTTTCTTCTTTTTTTTTTGTTCTATTTAAAATGACTGAAAAAAAGTTTTTTAAATTATATACTAAAAACTTTAGTTTTTTTTTTAAATATATAGTCATCTGTAGTATTTAAGTTAATTTCTATTAAATTTCACTCGAAAAATTTGCAAGTTTTAAATTAAAATATATTAGTCGAATGTGCATATTTTATTATTGACCTAATGTGCATATTTTATTATTACAGATGTTATATCAAATTACACATTTTGCTTCATACATTTTTGAATAATATATTTTATAAATATATTTTCAAATTCAATAATATTAATTCCCAAATTATTAATATTAACATTTGAACAAAATATCTCATCCCTGATATTTCGATTTTTTTGATTAATTATTTCAAATTTTTACATAACCCTTTTATTCAATTCACGTTTCTTAACTGTCATTTTTAACTTTCAATTTTGAATCAACAACTTTTTTTTCAATCATTTTACTAACGTTATATTAATTTTAAAAAATAATTTATTCATTAAATTAAATTAACAAAAATAACATTTAAATTAATAAATTTACTATAATTAATTAAAAAAAAAAATGTATTTAATGATTTAAACAGGATTTAAATGATTTTTTTAGGTATAAAAAAATACATTTATTGGTATATAATATAAATATGGTTTTTTGTAAGTATAAAATAACTATTTTATAGTAAATTGAAAAATTAATTATAAATTTAAAAATTAATTCTTATTATAGTAAATAAAAAATAAATAATTTATATTTGGGGAAATGAGTTGTTTTTTTTTAAAGAATGTAACATATATGTATATAAAAACTTGTATGCGTTGAATAAATAAAAGTAAAAAATTAAATTAAAAAAAAAATTATTAACAACAAATTGTACAAATAAATCCCATGAAATGATTTTATTTTGGTGTCAACGTGTAATAATTGGACAACAATTAAAAAATTAAACAAATAAAATTTTTTGAATAATGTTTTAATTGTTTTGGTTATATTTAACCCTTTAAAAATAAATTAATAATAATTATGTATTATTAAAATGTATTTATTTATAAAGTAACGAATATTTGCGAAATTTTGATGATTTTATTTTTAAATATATAAAAATGCATTTTATTTTATATAATATATTAAATATAAGACGATAAAATAATACAAAAATAAAATATATTGTAGAGAAATAAAAATATATTAATATAATTATGATGAATTTAATCGAAAATTATCGGTTTATTTTTTTCAAAATAATTTCCAAAACTTCTTCATACCCTTTTCGGATTCTTATATGCGAAGACATGGGGAAGTAAAGCTAATGTATCCCAAGATTATGTATCAGCTCTGATGGGTTCTTTAATGAAATAACTATTATACTAAATACAATTTTAATAGAAATAGGTACTTATATTCTCTTTGAAATCATCTTTTTTTAAAAAATTTTGTTTAATAAATTGCAATTCGTAAATTGAAATTTAAATTGACATTTATTGAATGACATTCTCTTACTTGACATGTAATTAAAATAAAATTTATAACTGTAACTTGACAAAAGATTTGCGTAGATTTAATGTTTGTTAAAGTAAGCCGTCATTAGAATTCTGATTTTCAATTAACTTGCAGCAATGACATATGAATTTAACCAAAAGGATCAAATTATTTCTAAAAAATTACTTCAGCTACGATTTTTAAAATTTTAACATAAAATAGTTTCCAAATTGATAATTATTTTTCTATTAACTGCTAATCTTAAATTTTTGAACAAAAATAATGAAACAAAATTTTTCTAATGTAACATGTTTCTTTTAATTTTTTTTTATAAAGTAGCAAATGTACTAAAATTAACCATTATTTAATTTGTTAATAAAATGGAATTTGAAAATTTTTTTCGATTGGTAAATATTATATGGTAATATTCATCAATTTTAACCTCAAATTTGTATAAATATTAACTTTATTTTAATCAAAATTTAGGTTTGAAAAATGTTTAACTTGAAAACTCCTTTTTTATATTGAAAAAGATGGGTTAATCTGGATGGATCAGATAAATATTATTAAATCTTTCCTCGTTAATAGACTTATAAAATATTTTAAAATTTCGGAAACTGACATTTTTCATTTAAAAACGATGAAATTCATCATAATTTTTCATATGTATAAATTTATAATAAAAAAAAATTGAATCTAAATAAAAATTTAATTAATGAACTAAAAAAATGTAATAAAAACAAAACAAAATACATATATATTAATTACTATTAACATACTATTTTTTTTTTTTTTTTAATATTAATGGTACCTAATTTACTTTTATTGAATATAAAAACTTTGAAAAAAAAATATACGCGTGTTTAAACGAATAAGCAATTTAATTTAATTATGATAAGAAAAAGTAAATTAATTTAGATTAAAAAATTTTTTATATATATAAATATTTATATATATATATTATATGTATATTTAATATTGTATATGGATTGAAAAGAATAATGTAAAAAAAAAAACAAAAATGTATTATTGTGTAAAAATTAATTATATTTAATGCAAATATTAAAATTGCAATATTAGATTCTACTCGATAATACAATTATTTAACTAATAATAATTTATTTAATATTATACTATTTAATATTAGGTATATTTCGATGTTATAAATACAATTTCAAACAAATACAACTACAATTCTATATTCTATATGAATACAATACTATATAAGTTTATATGAAATTTAAAGACAGAAATTTGATACTTAAGGATTTGTTCAACTTTCAGGTTTTTCAAGTCGGGAATTTAACTTTTAGTTTAATAAAATGTGATATTTTTACAGGTTTTGTATAACTAAGGCCTGCTTTTTTTATTAAACTCTCAATATTGTAAAGTGTTGAGAATACGTTAACAAAACTGCTAAGACGATTTTAACAATTACCAAGTAAAATTAATAAATTAAAGAATATTTAAGTTTTAGATTTTAGTTGCTAATGAAATTTGAAATGTATTAAATTGAGCCAATTGGAAAGTTGGTATTAATTTTCCTGTACATGAAATGAATGTTTTTAACTTAAATTGAAAAATTAACTAAAATTAATAGAACTTTTGAAAATATATAATTGAAACGAATATAGAACTAAACTCAATTAATAAGTTTTACGATTTTTGTATAGATTTAAAATAAATTCAAAGAAGAATTTGTAAAATCTATTAAAAGAAAGATTTGATTAAGAAAATTTTATGTAAATTTAAAAAAAAATTAATAATTACTATTTTACTGAATTTTGTAATAATAACATCTATATTTAAGGTTATATAATTGATACATACTTGTACTATAGTATATTTTAAATTTATATTAAACTATTTAATATAAATTATTTAAAATTAAAAAAAAAATACTTCAAATTTAAACTACTTAATTTTAAAAAAAAGTAATATAGATTTCTTAAAAGATATATATATATGATATATATATATAATATTTATTGTAATATAATTTTTACAAAAAAGCAGTTTATGATTGATTACGATTGATAAAATAATGTACATATAAATATATATATATATATATAAATAGTATGATGTATGTACGAATTAATACACAGAAAATAAAATTTAATTAAAATAATAATTTTATGTTTTTTTTTTATATAAAAGCACTAAATATTAAAGAATAATACATTTTACTTTCGTTTATTTTTATATTCTTTTCAAAAAAAAAATTTATATATATATATTTATATATGTTAAAATATATAAATAAATATATATGTATATATATATAATAATTTATATCACGAGCACTATATATACTTTTATGGATTAAAATATTAAAAAATAAATATATATGTAAAAAAAAAAATTATAAAATAAAATTTAAAAATTAAATTTAACACATTATAAATTTTATAACAATAGTGTTAAAATAAATACATATAAAAGATATTAATTAATAAAAACAATTAACTTACCGTTTATTGATTCAGGACTTGTACGTTTTGAACTAATCAAATCATCAGTAATTTGACTTTGAGTTTGTGCTGTTTGCTGAAGATTATATTCACTTGGCGTTGGTGGTGGTGTTTGTGATTCTGGTATTTCAACATTTGATACTATTTATAATAAATATATTAGTAATTCTTATGATTATAGGAATTTATATATATAAATTAACTGTATGGAAATTTTTTGTTTAAATGAAATTGTATTTTTAAAATAGATGGAGTTAGCGATGAAATGGAAAAAACACAATTCGGTTTTAAAAAGGCGACTGGTACCATAAAGCTTTTTTTAGTCTACAAGTATTGGTTCAAAACTGCCGAGATGTACAAAAAGATGTTTTTTGTGCTTTGTAGATTATGAAAAGCCTTTGATAAAGTTTACCATTAAAAACTTATTAACGTTCTCAATGGTATAGGCATCGATGAAAATATTTTGTGCTGTATTAAAAATCTGTGCTGGCAACAATCGGCCAACGTGAAAGTCAATAAAGACCTTTCCATCAGCATTACAATTCAAAAAGGAGTCCGGCAGGGCTTACTTTCACCAATGCTCTTTAATTTGTTGGAGATATCTTTCAATAATCAATTGCTGACGTGAACGTTGGAGTAAAGCTGAATGGACGCTTCATTAACAACATCAGATATGCATATGATGCAGTTTTCATTGAGACAATCTTAAATATTATAGTAATAATTTTGGGTTCACAGTAAATGTTGCTAACACAAAATGTATGATAGCTAGCAGAAAAAAGATTCCATACACAGCAGCTTTAATAACAATCAACAACCCTCCAATTGAACTAGTGACAAAATTTAAATATCTTGAAAGCCGGGTTAAATGAAGATTAAGACTGCAGTACAGAAATCAAGTGTCGAATCGAAATGGCTAGAAATGCTTTTTCAAAATATAAAATATTATTTTGCCGTAGAGATTTAAATATCAAACTTCGCATAAGATTGATGAAATGCTGTGCTATATATGAATCAATTCTTCAATCAATCTATATGATCAATTCTTCTATATGGCATGGAGGCTTAGACTTTAAAAATTAAAGACATCAAAAAATTGGAAGCATTTGAAAGGTGAGTGTCCAGAAAAATGCAAAAAAGAAGCATTTGAAAGGTGAGTGTCCAGAAAAATGCAAAAAATCTCATAGACTTAACATGTCAAATGAGGATGTTCTGAGTAGAATAAACATCATGGTTCAACTTATTGAATTAAAAGTCAGAAAACATCATTGATTCAACTTATTGACCAAGGCAAAATTGAAGGAAGAAGGACATAGACAGGAAACAAATGTCATGGCTAAGAAGGATCAAACAGTAGACAGGTGTTTCAGACACAGAAGAGCTAATCTACATAGCCAGGAATCGCATAAGTCATCAATCGTTTAACAACAGTATAGAGGGAATCCAGATGTACAAAAAATTGTTGGAAAAGGGGGTCTATTTTGCCTCCTTCTTGAGTTATAGGGTTTCAAAATTGTGAAGTGTGAATTGTCATTCAAATGAATATAAAGTTGCATAACTCGAACAGCTAACTCATCAAAACAGTTATATGGCTAATTTTGAAGTTCTAAATATTGGTATAATATCAATTTTTGTATAGCACTTTGTATTCTAGTTATACTTGCTACAGATATTTAGTTTTAATGGTGATTGGTTCAAATATTTTTTGGTTCAAACCTCATTTTTAAAAAAACGTTACGTTACCGTTATAAGTTTTTATTAAGTAAATTGATAAGTTGCATAAGAATTTTTCGTTCTAAGAATTCAGACGTTCAAATATTAAAAACAACATTTCTTTTAAAAATAATCCTTAAAAACTTAAATTTTATACTTAAATCAAAATTAATCGAACAAAATCAAAACAAAATTTAACAAATTTGTATCTGCCTTATCAAATTTATGGTAGGTATAGTAAGTTCCTTTATTATCGTAATTTGATATGTATAAACAATTTCAAAAACCTTGTTAGTTATAAAATTCCCTTCCATCTTCCCTTCCATATACATCTTAAGAACTTATGAAATTTGTATTAATATTCCCACGAACAATATTATATTAATTTCATCGAATTTACCGGGCATTCCAGTTAAACACAATATATAATAACATAAAGAACAATTTGTCTTAAATAGCTTATATAATTTAATGCTAATTTATTTTTTTAAAGATATTTTAAACCTACCTTTACTTAAAACATCATCAGATATTTCAATTAATCCTTCACTCATTTTCTTTGTAATTGTCGCTTCTATTGATTTATAAAATTCTTCTTCAGTTAATGATTCTCTTGGTTTATCAGGATATGATTTTGGCTTTATTGAATCATCGCTATCCTTATGTATAAATTGATGTCTATCTTCAATTTCACTATCTTCAATTTTTTCTTTTTGTTTGCTTAGACGTTTCTCTAAATCAGGATCCTCGGTATCAATAACTTGAATTTTAGTTATTTCTTTTTTTGATTCGGTTGATTGAATGTACTCTTCAGCTTCATGTTTTGATAAACGTTTACCTTTATCAATTTGTTGTTTATCATGAGTTTGCTCACGAATTCCTGATATTATTCGTGTTTGGAATTCATTTGTTTCTAATAAATCAGAAGATTCATCAATTGTATCTGTTACAGTTGGTTTATACTCTGATTTCATAGCAGTTTCAGTTATTGTTTCTGTAGTTTCTGTTTTATCTGATTTACTTGAAATTTTTGTGGTTGTTGTTGTTGTATGTGTTTCATATAAATTGGATTTTTCAGTCATGTGTGAATCATAAGTTATTTTAGATCTTCCTTCAATAAGTTGTTCTCTCATAACATTGTCAGGATGATCATCATCATTATCATCATCTTGATCATCATCATCACCATTAATGTCTTCTTTCTCGGGGAATTTATCATCCAATTTAACAGTTTTCTTAAATTTATCTTGTAATTCTTTATCAAAATCAGTTTTTGAAACTTCAGGTGTTTCTATTTTTGTCGTTTTTAATTTTATTATTTGTTCGGGTACAACATTTGATTTAATGATATTATCAGTCGGCATTTGTAACATTATTTCTTCTTCATGAATGGCTTTTTTATCTTCTATTAAACTTTTTCTTTTAATTTCAGTTATTTCCTGAACAATTTCACGTTTTTGTGTTGATGCTGGTATTTGACGTTCTAATGATAAACGTTTTTCAATTTTTTGTCGTCTTTCAGCTACTGTTCTTTTACCAGTTTCATCATCTTCAGATTCAGATTCTTCAACTTCTTTCTCTTCAGCAGAATATTTAAACTCTTCTCTTTCTCGCATTTGCTGTAATCTTTTATCTAGAAGAACAAAAATGAAAAAAAAAATTATTCTAAACAATTTAAAATCAAAAAGTTTTAATTAAACTTACTTTCTTGTCGCACTAAATCTTCAATCGATTCTGAAACTTTCATCATATCCGATTCATCATAGCCATTCTCAATGCTTATACGTTTTCTACAAACTGTTTTACATTTACTAATAATATCTTCACGTCCAATAGTTTTTAGACCATTTTCTAATATAATACGATCAGTCGGTTTTTTAACTTTAAATAATCTAATCATAGATAAAGCCTGTTGTGCAGTACTTGTTTGATTTTGACTTTTAATTATTTCAATTTCACTTTCAGTAAAACCTAATTCTGGTGCAAGCCTTAACCAATCTTCTGCTAATAAATTCGATACATCAACAATACGCATATCACCTAAATAATTTTGATCATCAATTACAACAGTTGTTGTTAGATATCTAGAACTATAACTACTTATAACATTTGATTTAGTAATATGAGTTTCGGGTAAGGCTTGAATTTGTTCTGGTATTATTGTATCTGGCAACACAATATTTAATATACAAATTGGTTGTTGTGGTGGTTCACCTTTAGCAACTTTTGGTTCACGCATAAATAGTGTACGACCAACAGTATCAGCATGTTGATCTTTAATACGAACATTAAATGGTAAACGATTTTCCCGAAATGCTTTAAATGTTAGTTGTAATTGATCTCCAGATTTTGTAACTGGTATTAAATTGCCAGCCATTTCAATGTATTGTGGTTTTGATTCTAGTACTTCTACATCACGTGATTTTGCAACTTCTGTAAAGCATTCTTGCTGTTCAAGAGTTTTATCTTCTTTGTCATCAGTCATACAGAAGACACGCAAACGCGCTTCATTTGGCTCAATACGTTTTGCAAAAACAACAAATTTAGCCATAAATGGTACATGAATTGCCTCTCTTTTTATTAAACAAAAAAAAATAAATTAAAAATTTTGTAAACTAAATTTATTATATTAATTTTATATATACCTATATAATTCTGTTGCCATTTTTGTTGCTTCAGATATATTACGACAATCCATTAACCAGAATCTGGCTGAAACGGTTGTTGTAAATGAAACACAATCATTTACAAATGTTAAAGGTGTTGATCCAGTAACATCTTCCCATTGTGCTCGTGACGGACCGCCTGAATTATTTTAGAAAAATAATTTTTTTTGTTTGAAATTTATGCAATTTTATATTAAATTTAATTTAAATATTATAAAAGTTTTATATTAATAGAATAATTATAAAATTTAACTAAAAAACTTTTAAAATTGATAATTAACAATAAACTGAAATCAAAATAATAACTATAATATATTTAAAATAATTGTTAAAATAAAACAAAATGAATAAATTGCTAATTATTTTAATTTATAATTTATGTAACTATATAAATTTAAAACTAAGCGATTAAAAATAAGCTTAATTTAAATGATTTGCGAACAGTTCTTGCTTTGTAATTAGTTTTATTTCATATTTTAGTTTTTTATTTCGTATTAGAGGAATTATTTATAAGAAGAACACATCACTCCCGGTTCTCGAACGATACTATGTTGAAAGAAGAGCTTTAAGTTTGTAGCTTTTAAATCACTCGAAACAATTTTTTTAAAGAATATGGTGAACGATGTGAGGACACAGACAGAAGTAGGCAATAACTTTAACTTGTGAAGTTGGATATTTCATTGAAGGAACGCTATATTTGGTATACCATATCTTTACTCATGTTTAAAACATACGAAATCAACAGTCAGAACTCTTCACAAACCACATAAATATTTCAATAAATGTTTTAATTAATAATTTAATAAAAAAAAATCAAATAATCTTAATTATTAATTAATTATTTTATATAAAGTATAATTAAAAAAGAATACAATAACTTTAAAAAAAATTTTAAGTTTAAAAAATATTTGAATTAATACAAAATGCTAAAAAAAAAAAACAGGCTTTACAACAAAAATTTCTAATTTTCTAATGTGTTTTGGCATCTAGGTGCTTCATAAAGTCAAGAACCACTCTTTATTATAGTAAACTGAAATGTACAACAGATTTTGTGTAAACATTTCTTCATAAGGAAATGGTTTTCAGTAATCAAGGCCTTGGTAACGCAGAAATGGACAGGTGATTTGTCTGCTGGTAAATGAAAATACAAATACCGTGTTTCTATATGACCACTAATATAAAAACTAATATGATTAAATTATTTGTAAAAAAATCACTTGCAAAACAAATTGTCCACTCGCTTTCTGTGTGATCAAGGCCTTACAATAGTCTTTTTTATAATTTGTCAGCATTTTGTCAATTTATTCCGTTTTAACTTCATTTGAGGTTAAATTTGACAGAAACCTGCCAAAAAATGTTCTTATTGTGTTCATATGAAGAGATTATTTTAAATGAGAACAATTTTATCATTGAAAAATGAAGTTCTAATTGAAATTACAATATATTACATGTTTTTATTAAAAGTAATGACAACTACATCAAATTTCAGTTCGTATTATTTTTGTTATTTTATATTTAATTATATTTAATGCTAAAAGTTTATTAGGCCTTAAACTAATACTATAATTACAAAACATTATTCTAAAATTGTAAATGCACTTAAAAGGCGATAAAATAAAACAAAAAAAAATGTAAATTTTAAATTAAATTTAAGCGACTTATACGTAAACAAAATATATTAAAAAAAAAACACGAGCAAAACTTGTATATATTTACATATTGTAATATTAATAGATAAAAAATTTAAAAAAAAATTATGTGTAATTATTTTTAAGAATATTTTAGATAAAATAAAAATAAATTATTTTGAAATATAATACATATGTAAGATAAATTTTTAAAGGATATTTGATAATTAAAAAAAGGGTACTAAGTTTAAAAGGAATAAATGTTTTTTTTTCATAAATATTAAAATATATTATTTTTTTTAAATAATAATTTTTATTTATTATTTTACATGTGATGTATAAAACTTTAATTTAATTTAATCACAATTAATAAATAAATTTTCTAATTTAAAATTTAATTAATTAGTTATTTAAATTACGTTAATTAAATATAATATAGTATATGTTTATTTTTTCGAAACCATTACTATCAACCTTTTTTTCTTTTAGAGAGAAAAATTAAAATTTTTTATGATATGTTTACCTCAACTAATAAAAAAATGTATCAGTTATACTACATGCGATTTTTAAAAATTAAAATTAAAAAGTAAAAAATGTCAAACAACTTATTCTATTATTTGTTTTAACCCTTATACAACTGAAGGAATTTTTGGAGTTTTTTAATGATAAGTAATGTATAACTCACTTTTATAACTTAGTATAAATTTTTTTTGTTTTAGGAAAGTTAGCTTTCACAAATTTGGGTTCAAAGAGCCAAAAAGTTATCGTGATTTAAAATAGGGCAAAGATTAAAATTCCGTACAACGTAGTATAAGAAATGACAATATAGAAATTTTAATATAAATTAATTGAATGGTTGATTTGAGTTCAGTTTCTAATCCTAATCTATAATAAAAAAAATTTAATATCTATAGAAGCTATATATATTCTATCATTTAACATTGCCTGAAAAATGTCACCAGAACTCTAAGAATAAATTATAAATGTATTAAAAATATATTTTAATTGACTTAATAAAGTCTTTATAATTAAGTGTTTTATCTCTTATAATTTGTTTACATTGATATCAGAAAGATGATATATTCACCAATATTAAAGGGACTTTATGTGATGGTTTAATCTATTAATTGGTTCTATTTATTAGGTTTATAGAATGTATGAAGCAAACATAATTAATTGTAAACGCACACAGCGAGCGAGCGATTTTTCGCTCTACTATTTGGCCACTTATATAACCAAAGCACCTATATATCCGAGACCTTCGAATAACAGGAAAGTAAATATGCAGAATTATATTCATAAAGTTATAATCAGCCGTTTAAGGGTTAAAATTTTAAATGGCGTATAAATTATAAAATACATAAAAAAAATGGTTTAAATCACATATTACAATATTAAGAAACTTGATAAATATTATGAAATACAAAAAACAATTAAATTAATTTATTTTTTAATTTTCTTTTTTAATATAAAAAAATGTTTTATATATATATATATATAATATTAAAGATTATAGCAAAAATGAAACAAAAGTGAAAAAAACACTAAAATCACATTTTCATAATTTGTATTAATTTTAATTATATTATTAAAAAAAAAATATGACACACTAAATCTTATCGAATTTATCAGAAAATATAATAATGAATATAAAAAAGCAATATTTTTAAAAATCTGGAGTTATTTTACCTTCGAAATGCTATACATGTGATATATTATATTAATAATCAAAAAATTAATATGGGAAATTTAGGATAATAATAGCGGTCTTCACGTTTTTTAACTTTTTTCCAAAGTGATAAATTTCCAAAATTGTTAATTTAGATATGACATGAACGACCTATTGGAAAGACTAATTTTACACAGGGAGAATAAAAGTCTTTTCTAAAATGTCAATTTATTTTTGAAAATGTCAAAATATAAAAACATAAAAATTGATAATTATAAAAAACATAAAAAAAAATTTATTTTATACAGTAGGAAATTTTTCAAACACAATTCCAATAGGCTGAAGTGTACAAAATTTTAGTTTAGGAATCAACTTTTGGAAATTGTTTGACAAACTTATTTGTCAAGGTATTGGAAAAAAACAACAACAATTTCATGTATAGGAAATTTGTCAAGGTTAAAAAATCACAAAAGGTGAAGACCCTTATTTTTTCCAATATATATAATCATATATTAAAAATATTTTATAAAATCATTGATAAAAATATTTATTAATTATGAGTTTTGAAAATATTATAATTTTTTTTTTTTTTTTTTTAAGAACTCGTTTTAAATTTTTAAAATAATTTATAAAATTTTTATATAACAAATTATAAATTGTAAAAAAATCTTTTCTCATTGCAGCACAAATACATTTTTTTTTTTTTGTTTTTACTATAATCCACTTCCTAATTAAGTATAAATCAGTGAATAGATAGATACTTATGAGTATAGATTAAATAGATTTTATTACGAGTATTAGTTTTTATGTAATGCATATATTAATTATTACTTTTTATTAAATATTATTAGTCAGTGATTAAATATTCAATTATTAAAAAATTTAATCGCATGAAATTTTTAATTTTTATTAAATATATTTCACAAATTGTATACAAAATATTATAAATTCTTAACTAATAGTATTTTATAAAGGAAAAGTATATATATAATTTTAAAAATAATTTGATAATACATTTCAGGATAATTTTATACAATAAGAAACTGTTTTGAAATTTAGAAATATCTATAAAACGATAAAATTTTACAGAAATAAAATATAAAGTGGTATAAAATAAATTAAAAAAAAAAAAGAAAAGCCAAAATAAAAAAATCGATTTAAAGAAGCGAAAATCGGTTATACTCATAATTTATAATAAAAAAAAAAAATAAAACACAATTTTTTTTTTATATTAATAATTTCGAAACATACATTTGAAAAACAATTTTATTAAAAAATTAATAATTAAATATATATAGATATATATTAAATTTAATTATTAATTATTATATTATTATAATATTAAAAATTAATAAAAAATGGGATAAATATATAAATTAAAATAATAGTATATATATATATATGTGAATATGAAAATACAAATATATATTAAAAATAAAATAGGAAATAGTATACAAAAATAAAATTAAATGAATAATAGAAGGTTTTGTTAAAAAAAAGTTTCTAGCAACGGTTTCAGAAAAGTTCCCTTTTGGGCAACTAACTTATTATTTAATATATACTTATTCTACTAATAGTTTTTCTTTTCATTTAGATTTATTTTATTTTTCTTTTGTTTTAAATTTTATATTTTTTAATTACAAAATATTAAATAATATTTATTAATTTTTTAGTTTTATATTAATTTCTAAATAATTAATTAAAAAAAAATTTGAAATAAAAAGAGAAAATTAATTAATTAAAAATAAAATTAATTGTTGAACCAATTCCATGTATTTCATCGTGTCGATATACTATAATTTATTTTCAAACATTATACTTCGTATTATTTTAGCCTAAAATTACAATACAATTAAATTTGAATTTTGCTTCCTTATATCTTTTTTTTATTAATTTTTTATTTTCTAAATATTATAATTTGAGTTATGAAGCTGTTTGTCAATTAAGTGGACATATTCTAAATTTACTATTATTTAACCGTCATTTGTTATTATAATTTTACTGATTTTATAAGGAATTAATTGGTTTTTAAAAAATTGTTTTATATTTTTTTATGCTTTTTAATTTTTTTTTTATCTAACCTGCGAATTGTTTTTTCTTATCGTGCCAATAACAGAACGTTTACCTTATATCAATATAAATACAAATTTTTTGAGAACTACGTGAAAATCAAATAAAAATAAAATTCTTTTAGTCTTCTGATAAAAATTGAAGTGGCCGCATATATTCGGTAATTTTTTAGCACATTTTCAAAAAATTTTGTAAAGATGTGCCTATATAGTTTCACTCTGTCCGTCCGTCTGTCCGTATGTTTACAAAAACTTTTACATCGTTTGAAATAGAGAAAAGAAATTTTAACTACGGGTAGGTATTGCAAAAAAAAATAATTTCATTGAAGAACTTTTTTCTGTAGCTCCACCCATTACGGAGCCAGAGCCCTCTAAAGTAGAAAAATCCCTATTTTTAAATTGTTATAATAAGAGTTCTGGTAAGTGCATTTTCAATCTAACGGTAAAAGGCTAAAATAATACAAGGCTAAAAGTTGTAGTGCTGCAGTACGGTACTAAAATTTACCATTATGCAAAACACAATTTTTGCAAAATTTTTGGCCCCACATATTTTTTAAACGGTTTAAGCTAGGTTCTTGGAATTTAAAAAAAAAATTGGGAGAAATTAGACCTTCAGAAATTAGTAGGAGTGGGTTAATAAAATTTTTTTGTCTCGTCTCCTGTTTAGTAGCTATAAAGGCTCGAAAATTGAAATTCTGCCATTTTTAAACCCCTGTATCTTGAATACCTCTTCAAATTTGTTTTTATAAATATACGAAATTTGAAGATTCAGTATTATATTTAAACATATGTTAAAAGCTTTTCTTAAATGTGAAAGGCTTTCTTTAAACTGAAGAAATTGTCTCTTAGTTTTAACATTTTTGCTTACATAATAAAATTCTAGATAAAACTCCAAATTTTGGTGGAATTCACAATTGATTTTCTAGAACCTAAAAAACTGGAAAGGTGGGGACAGAAGGTAAAAAAAAAAAATAAATGATAAAATTACTCAGTAAGAAACCCTTCATAATTTGGAAAATGTGCTTTTTAAAAACCTTTTGTTTTTTTCATCATTTGTTTTGTTTATTATTTGCATTATAAATGAAAACATTAACAATTTTTAAAGCGTCTCTAAATATTTGTAGATAAATCCCACCTTTCCAATGGTCAATTAAATTTGTTAGCTATACTGGTAGAATTATGCTATATAAAATCATATATGCTGTATGAAACTAATTAACAATTTTGAAAAAACTTTGCAATAAAAACTTTGCACTGCTGTTATAAATATATGTTAATAGAGTCTAATTAAATAAAATAAATTTAAAGCCTGTTTAAAATACTCTTAAGCTTGAGTCGTTCATAATATATTTACTTTTCTTTCGATGGTAAATTCTTCTAATAAATAAATAAAAATTGTTGCTAATAATTTTAATCTTACTTTTATATTAAATTTTTTTTAAGTCATATTTATTTTTTATCAGATAAAAAAATAGTACAAAATTTCTTTTTAATTTTTAAAATTAATTAAAAAATATATTTTAATTTTTTTTTAAATTAATTAATTAAATTTTTTTGGAACTTAAAATTTTTAATAATTAAATTTATTATTAAATTTTCAGAAATTATTTTAATATTTAGAATTAAAAACATAATTACTTCAATCAGCTTAACTCAAAAAACAAAATACAACAATTTACGCAACGCTTATTAATAATTACGTATAATACTTAAAAATGTATTAATTATACTTATTAATTACAAAAAAATTGTTTTATTTGATTAGTTTAATGTAACGTAACGTAACATGTTGTATTTCAATAGTAAATTTAAATTTAAAAAAAGAGAGGTGTATGTTATTTTCTTTAAGTTCTGATTTTTGTTTAATTATAAACTTAAATTAAAAGCTGAAGTTTTTTCTAAATACAAAAAATATTAAAAAAAAAAAACAAAATTAAATAAATTTAAGAAAGAAAATTTTTAAAGAGGTTAAAATTATTATACTAAATTAAATTTTAAAAATCGTTAAAAAAAACTGAAATTGAATTAAAAATTAAAACTAAAAAAATTTAACTAAACTTTTTAAAATTTAATTGTTGAACAAATGTTTGAAACAGACTTTATATATGCATATATTGGATAATATATATTGAATATTGTTATTATTATTAATATTAATTGATAATTTATTAATATAAAGTCTGTGTGTTTTAAAATTGAAAAATTTCATTCCTTTCTGTTTTTTTTATATAACAGTATTCATTTTATTTTAATTATAATTATAAAATTATGTTGAATAAATATATTTGTAAAAATCTTTTTTTAAGCGTGTCGAATAAAATTTATTTTGCGTGCCGTTTCAAAATATTTTTGTAATTAAGAAAAAAAAATTTGATAGAATTAAAATAATTGTAATTTAAATTAATTATATATTAATATTAAATTTGAAATGATAAATTTAACAAATTAATGCTTCTTAGGAATTTTAAAATAATTTTTGTATAATGTTTTGACAGAACAAAACTAACAAAAGTTTTAAACTAATATAGTGTAAAAGTTCTGCTAATTATTTTGGTTTCTCAAAGTGGTGTGCTCGGGAGAAGATTGCAGCTCGTGTTGGGGGAGAAAAAACCGGTCGCAGTAAAGTCATAACTATGTCCTGGAAAGTTTGATGCCGATGACTTACTAAAGCCCTAATTGTTGGGGTCTCACATTGTTACCCACTACAAGTCACGATGTTTAAATAGCCGAAGCCTATCAATTGTTCTAAAAAATTGTAGGTTTGGCAAAAGGTAAGTTCAGTACTTTAATCTTGGCAAAAATATAAATATCTGTTTCAAGTTAAGTTAAAATTTTATGAATATCAAACTATAAATAGGGGAAAATATGAAAATGAAAGTTCTGTTTATGCACATGATGAATATGCTGTTTTAACATCCAATGGATACAACAGTTGTCAAGTTGATTGGAGGCTGAAACGCTCCAATTAAGAATTTTTCTATTCTTAATACAATATAGAAAGAACAACTGCTTTCATACTCAGAAATTTGAATAACAATCCGCATTGGGCAGATGTGTTAGATTTACATGTATAAGTAATAATGAAGACCTAAAAATAGAATAATGAATCCGGATACACTTTAATGAAATTGGGTACACTTCAGCATTAATCTAAAGCCAAAAAAAAATTGTAAGTTTTAAAAAAATTCTACAGTAGTCGCTACAGGAAGTTTTGGAAACTATAGAAAAAGATCTTGTAACAATATATGATTCAGATATCGCGAAAGAAAATGCGTCAGAGAAGACAACGGAGATGTTTATAAAGCCCATGGAGGTCTCATTTAAGGTGTAATGGTCTATTAAGTGTAGAAGAAAACATTCTCCGTTTGATGGAAAGAAAACCTTACTAATCTAAGTTCAGTGTTACAATCAATCAGTGGTTACGTTAATTACTTTATCGGCTTCAAGCAATACGATTAGCTAAAAAATGGTCATGGAAGGATAATTGCGAATGAGTAACGAGAACTGGTGAATTAACTAATTCTTAACTTAAGAGTACTGCAATCTTTCCTTCCTTAAACTTTTGGAAGTATTACTGAAACGTTAGACCTATTGATGCGCATCCTCTTTGGGGATGTCGAAGTGATCAAACCATTTGTTTAGGCAATTGTTCAAAATAGTCTTGAGGAATAGGTTAATATAAATACAAAGGAGCGAAAATTTACCAGTGCAATTCAGAATTTCTGTCAATACAGAACTGCATGGTTTGACAGCATTTTTCTAAAATTGTTGCAAGAAATCACGAAAGTTATTGTTCCATTAATTCTCAAGTAGTTTTAAAACAGTCTCGTACTTGTCCATTTTCCAATGTCACTGGAGTAAGTCTTTACACCGAAAGCTGGTAAAAGAAAATATACCGGATTTTAGACAGATAAGCCCAGTCATTCCTTTTGTAAACTATATTAGGAGAACACTCGAAATATAGTTTAGGAGATTATTAGAAAGTATCAACTAGGCAAGAATCAATACACTAATTGCAAAGGCAAATTAGTTCGGAAAGTATAGTGCAATCTATACAATGTAAAAAATAATAATAGGCTACTATTTTACTCCAAGAATAAGGAATTACAACAGCGAACTGTGTTTTTCATCAGATCCGAACATTTACAAAATTTGAAGTCCGTTGTTTAGTTTCTAACATAAGTAGAAGCTTTTAGCGCGCAAGATGATTAAGATACCTCTGTCTCTTCTAATTTTAAAAATCTAAGTTTAGTGTTGGCATCAAAAATCTTAATTAATTAAAGTTTTAAAAGTCTTGTGTATTTCCTATTAAAATTATTTTAATTTAAACATTTTAAAACATAAAATATAATCGTTTATAAAAATTAGAATGAAATTTTTACCATTTAATTATAAAAAAATAAAAAATAATTAATAACAGAAAATAAACAATATAAAATTTTATATTTTCTACTTTCACCACACTCTGTTTGATTATTTTTTAGTTGAAAAACTCGATTTCGCAAAATTTGCTCAAATTTTAATATTTGCCAACCCTTATATAAAGTTACTGTTAAAACTATTTTTTTTAACTTTATAAGCTGTGTCAATTAGAATTTTAAGAAGCAAGTTAGAAATTTAACACGCTGGATCGTAGTTATTCATAAAGAGACCACCGCTTCTAGAGTGTCGTGAGAGAAGAACAAATAATATATACATATATATATTTAACATATATATATATATATATGTATATAATTTTTTTAAACCTAAATAATAATGTTATTATTAAGTTAAATAAATAATAATCAAACATAAATATAAAATTAAAAAGTCTTAAGTAACGAGATGGCTCAGAAGCTTCAAAAATTCAAATTTTATTATAAAGAATGTAACAAAGGTAAGAAAAAATAATATATATATATATATGTAATAATTAATATAAAGTTAGTCCTATCAACTTTTTTAAATAATTATTTTTTTTTTATTTTTTTTTGTTTTGGGAAAAAAATTTTTTTAAAAATAAATTCGTGGTGTTTAGAATTTTAAATAAAATTATTTATAAATATATAAAATATATATGTATTATATATAAATATATATAAAAATAACAAAACTTTAACGAAACACTTTTAATTTTAATAATTTATAAAATTATTAAAAAAAAAATTCTTTTAATATTAATAATTCTTTTTTTTTTTCAATTTTGTTAGTTACCTTTTAGAGATCTTTTCCGAAACACACCTTCATTGTACGTTAGAATAGAGAATGAATATGCGTGCGCATAGGCATATACGCATTAATATAAAAAAATAATAGTAATAATACATATTTTGATTTTTTTTTTTTTTTGTAACTTTTATGCAACTTTTATAGTTAAACTTTATTAAATTAAATTAAAAAAAAAATTTAAACAGCAAAATTAAAAGTTCAAAAAAATTAATATAAAAAATAACATTTTAAAATAATGGTTTTAACATAATAAATATAAAATTAATTTGATTATTCTTTTTTAATAATTTTTATTAGTGGACATTTGAATAATATAGAAGAAATTGAAGATATTACCAACAAGGGAAATTACAGTTGTTTCAAAATCTAAATTATCATAATCGACATCTTATAGAAGACTTCAACGGATTCAGAAAAATCTACAAATCCCGAAACATTTCTGAATAATGGAGAAACATAGAATCAACAAAACAAAAATTTGGATGGAGATAACTGCAACGACCTTCAAGATAACCAATAAAAAATATATTGATCCAATGTTTCCCCCTGTTATTTGTTAGACTAACCAAAAGAACAGTGGAAAATAGGAATAGCATATATGTAATTTCAAAATTATGTGATTATAGAATATATACATACTAACGTTAAGTTAATTTTTGTCTTTTTTCCCATGATCAGTAAGTAATATGTTTTGATGCCATGACTAACATAATAGTGCTTATCGATCAGAAAGGGCTTCCAAAAAATTATGACTACTTACGTAAATTTTTTATTAATATCATGAAAATATATAGCAATAACAGAGAAAAATGTAACAAAAAATCTTACAACACACAAAGCCATACATACAACACATACAGAAAGCATATTCAAAAAATAAGAGATTCGTAGTAAAATTATTTTATTGCAAAATTATGGAAAACAGAACTAAACATAAGCGAATTAAAAATTTAAAATAAATATAAAGAGAGATAAAAACATAAACCTATTTGAAAATATTAATACTACAGGGTGGCGCAAAACGACCGATATGGTTTGAATGTTTAATAACTTTTTAAATTTATTTATATTTTTTATTTTCTTTCAGAATTTTGTGAAGAAAACTTGGGGAATTGGAAATTGAACAATAAACAACAGAACAGCGATCAAAAATTACGAAAAGTTATGAAAAATATAAAAAATTTAAGACGTTTCTATATGTTATTCAGGGTGGCGCAAAACGACCGATATGGTTTGAATGTTTAATAACTTTTTAAATTTATTTATATATTTTTTATTTTCTTTCAGAATTTTGTGAAGAAAACTTGGGGAATTGGAAATTGAACAATAAACAACAGAACAGCGATCAAAAATTACGAAAAGTTATGAAAAATATAAAAAATCTAAAACGTTTCTACATGTTATTCAGGGTGGCGCAATTATGCGCATGTTCATAGTTGCAGTACCTGCGCAACAAAAAAATTTTGAATTCGTAGTATCCTATGTTCAAAATATTCCTTAAATTTAAAAACTGTACATAGGGTTAACAATTACAATTCCCAACCCCTAGAACCTGGTTTTTAACTTAACATATTCTTTGAAGACAGGATACTATAAATAAAAAAAAATTTTGTTGCGCAGGTACTGCAACTATGAACATGCGCTATATTATCACTTATTTAGGGATCATATTACTTGATATATGTTAAATTAGAAAATACCGACCTCTTAGATTATAAAATAATCATTGCATAATATATGAAATCAGTAAACCTAAGGAACAAGTGAGAATAAGTGAGAATAGATTACTACAATCATATATATAAATACACAAGAGTTGGCGAAATCTTGTCAACATGTAAAATAAATATTTCACATCTCGAATTATTATAAATTCTTCACACACTATAGTGTGTTATAAATATTTATTAATAATGATGTCAATACTTATACCTTTAAATTCATTTTATACATGATTAAAGAATAGAATTGAAATATGTTTATTTTGGTTTTTTTTTTGCAAAAACAAAATTTTAGAAACATAGAAAATAAAATATAGAACAAATAAGAAAATATAGAACAAAAAGAAATTTCTTTCTTTTTATTTATTAACCGAATTTATATTTTTTTCATTAAAAAAGTGTTCAAATTTATTTACCTACAATATTTACCAAAAATAAATACTACTTAAAAAAGACATTTTAAAATTCGGTAATTAGTGCAGCAATTAGTTTTTTGTAAATTATTACTATTCAATATGAAAAGGAGGAGACAATTATTTGACGCCTATTCAAGAAAGATAAAAATAATATACATAAAAAAACGAATATTTTAGGTCTAAAAAATTATGACCTATACGAACAATCTCATAATAAATCCGCACAATTTAAACAGATGATAAACACCACAGCTGGAAATCTGATTTAGGATGCAATGCTAATGTTCGAAAACAAAAAAAAAGGTGAGTCCTTATTTTATTTTATTCTAAATAAAACATATAAAAATATATAAACTGATGAAGTAAAACTACTTTCATATTCCCAAGCTCGGATAATTTTCCGAGCTGGGCAAATGTTTAAGATATACAAACATTTAAATTTTGAACCGACACCATTTTATTCTTTAATTTATATTTATTTTGCTAATATTTAAATAAAAAAATCAATCAAATTAAAATTATTATATCTAAAATGAAAAAAAAAAAGTAATAAAATATAAAAAATCAATATAAACTTGAATTTTAAATAAATTTTTAATTGAAAATTATGTATCGCATGCGAAAGTTTTCATATTTTTAATTCGATTATAAACAAATCTTGTTGTTTCATTTTTGACGTCCGAATATATGTTTATAATTTTAAGGTGTTTCATTCCGATTATTTGTAGTGTATTGAAATACAAAGAAAAAGTATATTTTTAAAAATGGTTATTTTTTTTTGGATTATAGCTAACTTGACAGTTTTTTTCATCTTATTCTTCAATCTACTGCTTATTATTTTGTTAAAGTATTTTCCTTGCCCCTAAAACAAACTCTAACTAATGTAAGAAATTTTTTAATTTTTGCACTTTTTCGCGGCCACAGATCCTGGAAGTAATTTTTTTGTAAAGTTTTTATTGAAGAAAATACTGTTTGTTTAAATCACTCTTCTAAGAATGTCTCCATAATGAAGAGCTTAACTTAAGTCATTATAGATCAAATATATAAAACTGAGCTTAAACTCAAATCAGATTTTTTCAAACAAAATTTTGGGTTCGAGTTTAGTTTTGATTTCAAAAAAAGTAAATCTGAGCTTAAGCTTATCTTTTATGCATTAATCTTTAAGTTAATAAATAATATAAAAGCTAGAATTCTTTTAAATAATTTTTTATATGTTTCACAAACATTTTTTTTTATTTAAATGGATATTTGAATTTTTGAAATTTTCTGACACAGACCTTTTTTAAAAAAAAAAAACAATTTGATTGATAAATATATTTAATTATTTTAAAGATATTTTGGAAAACTAGGAAATAATACTAAAACAAATCAATTCTACTATATGAGTGCTTCAATGTTTTGGGCTATTTTCAGAAATTTAAGTAATTTTTAAAAAAATTAATAAAATATTAAAGTATATAGTATATATTTGAATAAAAAATAAAAAAAAAAATTAAAATACAATGATATAATTAAAAAAAATTTTAGTAAACACTGACCTAATGCTAAGTTAAATCAAAAAAGAATATTTATAAAAAATTAATATATTATTTATATTGTTTAGTTTACAATCATAAATTCTAAATACAATTTTTAATTTAGACCTAAATACTCTAAAAGTGTATTTGGGAACATACGAAAATTCAAAAGGTGTACGAAAAAAGATTTTCTACCTTTTACAAATCCAAAAAATTAAGAATTAAAAATTTGTGTAATATTATAATATTGTATAATTATATTTACTTATTAATCCTTCATTAGTAAATTTTTCACATTTTACTTTAATCTTTTTTTTTGAATGATTACTTAAAATTTTTTGGATATTATTCGATGAAATTTACTATATGTTTAAAAAAAATGCACTATAGTGTCAACAAATTGCAACTAAAATGAAAATAAAACTAATACAAAATAGTGTTAAACAATTAAAATATACACTCATTGGTACACTCATATATTAGAATTAATTATCGAAAAATTATTTTTATGCTAATTTATATTAATTTAATTTAAAAGAATTTTAAATCATTTTCTTTTAATATTTATTTAATAGATAAGACAACTAAAATAATGTAAACTAAAATCGATTCTACATTTAATATCTATTATCTAATAATAATTAAAATGATAGAAATAGTATTAATAGTATTAATAAAATTAGTATTAATAATATTTTTAATAAAAAAAATTAATGTTTAATAATAATTTTTTTTTGTTTTTTAAATTGTTTAACTACAAATCGAACTATATAGATTCAAATTTTTCTCAAATTAAATAATTAAAAATTTACTATTAAATTTAAATAAATGAGATAAACGTGGATCTCATATTCTTTTAAATCTATTATTTTTAAACTAATTCTAAGCTATTTGAAACTATCCAAATGTTATTTAATGTTAATGTTTGTGTAAAGTAAAAGTTTTTACTTCTAATTTATATTAAATAATAATATAAAATATATATGAAATATGTAGATAATATATAGTATTAATTTACATTTAATAATACAGTTTAGATATAGTATGAAATGAGTAAAATAGTATTTGTACATAGTAGGTTTAATTTTACTCATATACTAATTTAATATTAATTAAATATATAATTATCGCATTCGATCAAAATTTTCAAATAAATTTAATTTATTTTTTTTTTATTATTTTCTATAATTTTTTCTAACATTATATATTATATAATTAAATAAATCTTATAATAACGGTTATATACAATGGCATGTCTTGACAGTTTCTTTTACAAAATCGTTATTTTTAGTTGTAAAATTTAAAAAAATAAATTACTTTCAATCTTCGCGTAAATATCAATAATTTTATATACTTTATTGACCACTCTGTTATTTTACGAATCCTCTCACACATTTAAAGCAAGATCCAAATCGTATATATAATTTTTAAAAAGCGTTTTTATAATTAATCTACGATATTCAAAAGTTAAATTATGAGTGTACTATAATAAATAATTTAATATTGTCATTATATCTTTAAAAAATGTATAATTATTTTATTTAACATTTAAATAAATTTCCAACAGACACAAAACTTTCAACATCTTGAAGGAAAAGCTGAATCAAAATTTAAATTTTTGAAAAGTTTCATTTAAAAAAGAGCCTTAAATTAAATTCAAAAATATAAGTCCTAATTTAATTTGAAAAAAACATAATTTTTATATTTCAAATGCCATATAATTATGTATATAAATAATTGTTTATATATAATTATTTATAAGATTTATACTATTTATATATATATATATAGAAAATTTGTAATTGTAACAAATTATAATTTGTTTATATTATATGTCATACTTAATTTTTTTAATATTTGTATATTATATACAAATTTTTTTTTTTTCAATTTTATTTGTTACAAATAAAAATTCCATTCTAATACCATAATTCCTAAATTAAAACAAACAAAGATACAAAAAAAAACCAAACAAAATCAAAAGGAAAACATTTCAAAAACTCGAAGTAAATCAAATTAAAAAAAAAAAAAACATAAATTAATAAAATCATTTTATTTAAAAAACAAAAAAAATTTAATAGCAAAATTTGTATACAAAAAGGCAACTTCTACACTGCATTTTCCAAAAGATAAAATAAAATTAAATTAATAAAACTTTAAATAATAAGAACATAAAACTAACAAAAGAAAATATTAAATTAATTCACAAGATATAAATATATAAATTTTATATTAATAATTAATTAATAAAATTAATAATTTAAAAAAAAATTATCTTTACATATCAAATATTTATATTAATATTTAATGTTTATTTTATTTTAATTAATAGTATGATAAATATGATTATTTTTGTTTTAATTAATTAATTAATACAAAAAAAAATAAATATATTCGTATAAAATTATTTAATCGATTGTTTTATTTATATTTTATTATAAAATAAATTAAAAAAAATAAATTTGTAATAAATATTAAATTTTTTTTTTAATTATGATGATAAGATAATATATATGGTATATATATAATTAAAGAAAAAAAAACATTGAAATAATATATAAAAAATATTAATTTTTTTCAATTAATTTTCTAATTATTTTTATTATTATACAAAATAAAAAAAAAATAAAATAAATAAATAAAAATGTCATAAAACTATAAAACAAATAAATATTTTGTTTAAAACACAACATAAAACATTAAATTTACCTGTTATTGAGCATAAAAGTCTTAAAGTAGGTGCATTGCCAGAATATTGATTAATCATTCCTTGGCTATGGGCTTTTGGTGCTGGCATACTAAGCGTTATAGCTTTATGGAATTTTCTACGTCTTGGTTCAACGGTTACAATTGGTGATACAGCTACACCCCGTCCTAATAATTTTGCTGTTAAATCTGGATCAATTGGTTGTGCCTAAATTATATTTCGACATTTTTTTTTTTTTTTTTTGGGATTAAATAAATAAAACAGAAAAAAATACATGTTTACATTTATATAAATTTTCTTTTTTAATTTTGTTAAACTTATTTCTAAATTAATTTTATTTTATTTATTAACTATTATTTTGCTCCGAATTTGTTTTTTTTTTAAATTTCTTTATTTTATTGGTTATTTATACTTGAATTACATTGTTGTATTATATTATTGTGTTATTTTTTTTTATTAATTTACAAAATTAGCACTTTTCCTAATTTTTTTTGTTGTTATATTTTCACTATTGCGAATTTTCTTTTTTTAACAGTTGAAACATATAACGACTCTTGATATAAATTTAATCTGTTTTTATTAATATATTATTGTAATATTAATTTTTGAACATTTTTTATTTGAACCTGTATCGTTTTTATTAATTTTTATATTTCCTTTTTTTCATTTTTTATTATTTTTTGTGTTAATTTCTTTTTTGCTGTTGATGTTGTTGATATATATATATATACTAAATTATTAATTATATAAATTTAAATATGTAGTAATTTAAAAAATTCTCTATGCAATGAATTAATATTAAAAAAAATAGTCTAAAAATTATAAAATTTAAAATATATATTTGCTGAATTATAAAATAAAATTCTCATAAATATTTACAGAAAAATTAAAAAAAATTTTTTTGATAAGAAAAATAATAAAAATATTGATAAAAAAAATACAAATTGAACCCAAGGGCTACAAAACATAAATAAAATAAATATAATTTAAATATAATATACAAAAAGAATCACTTTATACTTTATAGACAATAAAATATCTTTAAAGGTTGCCGTTAAAAGTAATGTCAAGTAAATCTACTAAAGAGATTTTCAATTAATGTTTTAATTTTTAATTTTACTTATGACTTAAAAGTAATTTAAATTTTGCAAGGCCTCGGTGTAGGTAAGCGCATTGGCTTATGATTCGAAGGAGTCTAAGTTCGAATCCCATATCATACAGTCGACAAATAAAAAATATACAAAAAAATATATTATTATTATTATATTATTAAATCGTATTTTTTTCTTGCAACTCCTGAAAGTAAAAGCATGTTTGGCTACTTTATTATATTACGTTTTTTTAAAAAAATATTTTTATATAACTTGATTCGATCACCTTATATTTTTATAAATAAAATAATTTGGAATCTGCTAATTTTATAAATTTTTTTATTAATATTATTCAGCGTTCTTTTACCATTGAAAATGAAATATAATTTTAAACAACTTTTAAATTTAATTAACTTTTTAATTTTAAAAATAAACTGGTTATTAAAAATCAGACAATCTAAAACATTTAAATTAATTTTGAAAATATTATTAAATCATTTCTTAAAACCAATTGTTTATACCCTGTATTAAATATTTTTTAGGTTAAAATTAGCCACTGCTTAAATTCCCAACATTAAATGAAAACTTCTACTAAAAACTAATTATTTAATAAAAAAAAAATACATGCATTTAAAAAAGTTTTAGTGCAATATGATTTTAAAAATAGTATTCAAAATAGAATTTTATATACAATAAAGAATAAAGTGGAATTAAAATTATAATCTAATATAAAATATAAAGAAAAGAAAAAGAATTTAAATAAAAAAATTAAAAAAAAATAATTTTTTTTCTTTTAATTGTAAATTGTACTTGTATATTATACAAAATTTTTATACTTACTGTTTTATTTTTAAAAAATATATATATAAGTAAGTTCATGCTATTTTGTTTCAAATTCTGTTAAAATCTTGCTAAATTCTTGTCTGTAACTATAAAAAAGGTTTCCCATACACATAAAATAGTCATCTAGATCACATAAACCCTTAATATGTTCAAGGAAACCGTAAAGGTTTATGTTTATATCAGATTAGACAAAACTAATATCAAGAAAGCAACAATAAATAAATCAAAGTTTAAGTAAATTTTGGCATTATTTCACCTTGAGAAAAATGCAATATTAAAAACAGATTCTGCGGATCAACTAGACATTTTTCACAAAGTCTTTTAAATAACTTAATGTTATTTTCATTAAGTGTATCTAAAGTATGGAGTCTGTTATGGCTCTCATTGAAATTCATACAAAAATTTTTTTAATTTTAATTTTGCACAAAAAAGAAATATCAAATTCCACAAAAATAGCTGCAAATTTTTTTAAATTTTAAATTAAATATTTAAAAAAAAAATCAATTTTATGATTTTCCGGATTGATAATTATTTTTAGTTGATTACTATCTTTGTGAAACAAAATTGTTGCAATGACAGATGTTTCATTCCTTTCTGTTTCTGTTTGTCATTGAACAACATTCTGAAGCAATTCTTGGTAAAGCAATTTCAATATAATTTTGTATTTCAATCAAACCTTTTATACTTAAATTGCAATACCGTTCACAATACCGTTTTTTCATTATTTCTATAATGAAAGCTGTAAATTGCGAGTTACAAAATATTATGTTGCCATAATGTAGCATGACATATGTATTTCCTAGTAAATTGATTTTATTAATTAATTTTAAAAACCACATTATTTTCAATGATCGAGCATTAAGTTAATTTAAACATATTAATTTAAGTATATAGAAGTATAACTAGATAAAATAAAGACAGTCTTAAGACCGCACTAAAAAAACACAAGTCCTTTTATTTTTCAATCTAAAACACGTGAAAAACATAGTTTGCGCATGACAAATATCATTTAAATGAGGTCTAAGGTTTTAGAAATTTTTTCAACTCTTTTAAATAAAGATATACAAAAGTTAAATTGAAAATATGTAAAATATAGAATGTGCTATCCCTCTCAGATCAATACTACGGTTCTTACAAAAGTTACTTTATAAAAGTAAAGTACATATATTGAAAAAGAAACAAACAATATCTGAAAAATAAAATCAATTCAATAAATTACAACAAATAAAGCAAGGCTCGAATATTATATATGCATATTATATATATACAAAAAAAAAAAAAAATTTTAAAAAAAATATTAAATAACTTAATTTTTTAATAAATGATTAAAAATTATTCTTTTTTTTTTATATTGTTTTGAAGAAATATTTTAAATTACTATTTTTAAAAATATTTAATTTAAATCTTAAAAATTGAATTTATCTTTAATAAATTTCTAATTTTAAAAAAATTTTTGCAAATTAAATTTAAAAAAAAAAAACACAATTAATTAAAAAAATGCCATTAGCTAAAATCAAATAACATTGAAAAAAGATTCAAAAATAAATTTGAGGTGCATTAAATATTAAAAATTTAAGCTTTTGAATATTAAAATTTTATTCCAATCAATGTTTTTCTAAAAATATTTTAAAATTAATTTAAAGCAATTTTACAGAAAATTTGAGAAGAAAATTATTCAAAATTAAAACAAAAAAGTGTAAAAATTCAATTAATCAATTTTAAAAAAAAATATAGCAGTTTCTTAAAGCTAAAATATCTTAAGTTTATAAATCTGAATAAAATTTTTTAATGATTCTTTTAATTTTTTAACTGAAATGTATGTAAATTTTAAAAGCTGTTGTATAATGAATGATTCATTTCAAATGTATTTCAGTATTTAAGATTATAATTTTTAAGACTAAAATATTTAGAAAAAATATTTGGACAACTTTAGCAAAGTTAGATATAATTATAATGTTAGAAAATATATCGATCCATAAAGTTTTAAAAAACTATATTAGATGTCTTTAAAAATTAAGTAGAGTACTATAAATTAATTAAACATTGCTTAAATGGCTTAATTTATTTAAATTTAATTACTTATTATATAATGACGAAATTAAATAAATCAATAAATCAAATAATTTAATAAAAAACTAATAATGAAGATTGATAATATATTGGAATATTTAATTTTAGTTTTCAACCAATTTTCGAAATTTATTCTTAAATAAGTTCATATTTTAATTTTAATTATAATATTAATATTATCAGACGATTATTACTTTGATTAAGCATTTAATTATAATAATATATACGTAGCCAAAACACTTAGTGAGTCAAGAATTATGAATCTTAATAGAACAGTGAACTTTAAGATATTTAAGCTTTAAGTTACAGGTAAAGCAGTTTTAATAAAAACAAAAGAAAAAATACAAAAATTAAATAACAAAAATTAAAATAATAAAATAATTCATTTTTTTTTTCCTATTAAAATTAATTGACTGAGCATTTCGCCCAATAAATTTAGTCGTCTATATTTATATAAAAAAAATTTCTGCTGTTTTTTTCAGTTTGTGTTTTTTTTTTTTAATTTAATTTAATTTATTTTAAAAAAAAAAGTAAGTTCTACTTAATATTTATATTCAATCATATTTTTTTTAACTCTAATTCATAATTTTTATTGTTTTTAATCATTTTTTAAATATATTCAATTTTGCAAATAGTTTTCAAATTAAATTTAAAAAAAAAAAGTTTTCAAAGATTATTTTAAATATTTTGTATATACTGTGATTTATTTAATGAGCGTTTTAAAAAAAAATAAAATCCGAAATGAAATAAATAATGAAAAAAATTAATATAAATAAAAGTTTTTAAATTTGAGCAAGTTTCTTTTTAAGTACTTCCATTATATTAATATTTGAATATTAATTCAAAAATTTTATTCCGACTTTTTGAATAACTGTCAAAATTCACTCTTATAAATTATAGAAAAATAAATTATAAAAAAAGTATATAATGTTTGGATTGCCTGAGCTTGTCTAAGACTTTTTTTTAGAATACCTTAATTCATAATTTGAAATAATTAAAGATGAAAACCCAATGAAAGCTTTGCTTGCTTCGCATGCTTATTTTTGCAGAAGAAGAAAAGCAAGCAAATCAACTATAATCCAATGAAAACTTCAAAACAGACATTTTGACATATTTCATAAGTCAATTGCATTTATGTTATATTCGAAATCAAATTCGTTCTTTATTTTCTTAAATTTATGAATGAAGTTTAATATTTTTTATATCCAATTATAGATATCTAAGTATTGTATCTATAAACGTAAACAAATAACAACAACATTGTTTGTGTACTACATGTAAACAAATTTTGAATTTAAAAAATGTAATTCTCTAAATTTAATGTTAAAAGAGTAAAAAAGAAGCCAGTGATTGAAAATTTTTCAATTAAAATTTTTTCAATTTTACAGACATTTTCGCTTTTCTCGCTTTCTTTATTGGTTCTACTGACATACGAAATAATGTATTTTATTACAGACGTCAAAGCGTAAGAAGCAAGCGAGGCATAGAAAGCGTTGATTAGGCCTTCACCTTAAGGCATGTAAAAATAAAATACAGATTTAATTAGATCTAATGTATGAGTATAAAAAGACATACAATTATATAAATAAATTAAAGAAAATGATATTTGTTTTATGAATTGTAATTGTAATATAAATTTGTTTATTAATGATTAAAACAAATTAAATTCTGTTCAATTAAAATATATATAATTTCATTATCCCAATTTCTGAACAGTTAAAATTACTGCCGAAGTTATTGAATTATGCCTTTAAATATTAAATGGTTCGTTGTTTATTTTACTGTATAAATTTTTATTATTTACAAATATAAACTCGTTTATACAGTTTTAAATAATGTTAAAAATTATACAGTTATAGCTAAATTTATATAATATGAAAAATAATGAAATTATATTCAAGTTATGAAGCTTAATTATAAAGCTCAAATATAACTTTATCTGAACAATAGCGTAGCACCACTCAAACAATTTATAGCTAAGATTTAGTAAAAAAATTTCTCTAACCCTGGTGGAGTCAGTTTTGGATTAAAAAAACATTTTTTTAAACCTGTTAGTGACAGTTTGACAGTTTAAATTGACAGTTTATCTTTCAAATATTTATTAAATTTATTTTATTAATCTTTTCAAAAATATTGTAAAATTTAATTTAATTTTTTTTATTTAATTGAAAAAAAATCTTTAAAATAAACGTTACTAATAAATATTTGATTATTATTTAAAAAAAAATTTTTTTTTTTAATTTGTATATTTATAAAAATAAAAATAATATATAAATAAAAAAAAATTTTAAAAAAATTGTGTTATTTTGTACCATTCATACATATGAAAAATTCGAACCCCGCTTTTTTCGTTTATTTTTTTTTTTTGCTGTTGATTTTTTTTTTGTATTAAATAAGAAGCCATTTTATTTTTTTTTTCTTTAGTTTTGTCTTTTTTTTTTATTTTATTTTTATTTTTAATTTTCAACTAAATTTATTGGGCACTCATTTTTAAAATAATAATTATTTAAAATTGAGTATATATTTAAAAATTATTAATGTATATATATATATAGTTTAATAAGTATATATGTATAGATTTTTATTTAAATTTTTTTTTTTTTTTTTTTGAGATTAAATAATTTCAATTTATAAATTATCAATAATAAATTAATAGTTAGTTTAAATAATTAATTTGAAGCTGTTATTTTAAGAAATAAATTTGTTTTAAAACTTTTGTTAATTAATACAATTTGTGATTTTGTTTTTATACATAAAAAGCATTAAAGAAAAACATAAAAATTAACCATAATTCAATTAATACAATTTTAATATTGATTATATGGTTAGTTAATTATTTAGGGATTTGGACTTTAATTTTAAACAGAGATATTAGTATAAATAAAATAATTTAATTAAAGTCTTAATATTGTGTTAATTTTGTATTTTTTTTTTAAATTTTTTTTGTATTTAGTTTTTTTTTTTTTTTTTTTAAATATATTATTTCAGATATAAATACAATTTCATTTATTATTAATCAAATATTAATAATGTTAAATAATTTTTATATATGCATTATGAAAATCTTGTGTCGCGTTCATTTTTTTAGAATCAGTCATTAAAAGGTTGCAAACTCTTTGAAAAAAGTTTTGTACAGAGGAGGGAACTGAGGAATTCCGCAACCATCGTAAATCGAATAGATTTGGGACATTTATCTTCTTGTTCGCACAACAAGGGGAAGCAGAGTTATTCGAAATAAGTATATCAAGATAATTGGAAATTATGAAATCCAATGCCTATTTTTAAAAAGTTTTTTTTCAAATAAATTCTTGGTTTATGCTTTTTACTTGAAGCTTTCGGACCAAAACGGTAATATCAAAATCCTATTTAAATAAAATATAAACCCTGAAATAAAATATTTTATTATATTTTGTCATAATTATAATTTTAGTTTCTTTGCAATATGTTTAAAAGTTACAATAGTTTGATAACTCCTTGAGTTAAAACTCCCTATATGACTCCCTATAGAAATGTGCTATATCTGTGTATTAATAACTCATTTTGTCAATTTTTTGTGAAATTTGGATCCGGGGTTTAAGTAAATTGACCGAATAAATAATTCCAAGTTTAATTACAAAAATGAAAATGTTTTACTCAAGCTTTTAATAGGATCTTTCGGTTATATTAAAAACTTAAATTTAATATCTAAAATAATCATTTAAAATAGTTTTAATATGTTTTTAATATTTGTTTGTATTAATGTACACATACACCATTTATTAAATATACATATTAATAAAATTTTCTTTTTAAGAATATTATTATATTTTGTTCTTTTATATTTAATATATATATATATATGTTTGTATATAAAGAGAATGTATAATATACTAAATTCTTATTATGAGTATACACATAAATATTTATAATATTATATATATTAAATATTTATATAAGTATATATATATATATATATATATGTATATATATATATATATATATATATATATAATGTTTGTGTTTTTTTTAATAATATTTAAATATTTTTATGTAATAAATTATGTAATTATGTTATAGTATAGTAAATAACATAAAAATTAAAAATTAATATTGCAATAATTACTTTGATTATTCGTTAATTTTTTTTATATTCTGCCATTTTGTTTCAACCGATTTATTTCGTTGTGTTGTATTGACCGACGTTAGATTATTTTGAATTAATTAATTCTTTAAATAAATTAATAATTATTGATTTTCTTATACAAATCAAATTTTATTTTTTAATGTGTGTCAATTAAGGGGATTTCGATAGAGGAACAATTGTATGCAATTATGTGTAACCACTGAATATTGAAATCCTAATTTTCCCAATTATATTAATGGGTTCGAAAATTCATTTGAATTTAATATTATATTATTTAGTTTATATATTCGAAAAGATTTAACAAATTTGGTTTAAAACATTTATTATTTTGGGCTAATTATGGTTTTTCATAGTCGGTCATTTTGTAAAATTCATTAAAATTTCAATTACGATTAAATATTTAGCAGAAATTCAAAAAAAAAAAAAAGTTATATTTGTATTTAAAACATTAATTAATTAATAAAATTATTGAATATTTAACACAAATAACGAAATATATATATTTTATAAATTTTTATTAATATTAATTAATTCTTGATAAATTAATAATATTTTATTTTATTTGAAGCTGAATTAATAATTTTTTTGGAAAAATATTAATATTTTTAAATTATTTTATTATTAATATATAATTTCTATATAAGTTGTAATAAAATATTTTATATGCTTAATTTTTTCTTTTAGTTTGCAGATTTCGTATTAAAATATTTTTTTTTAATTTCTTTTTAAGAATTCGGATGGAATTTTAAAAATTCTGTTTATATTTTCTTTAATTTATATTGGTATATTAATTTATTTATTTTTTTTTTTGAAAATTAATTTATCTATATAGTGGTTATATTATTGATTTTTTTTTTAAAGTATTTTTTAATTTTAGTAAATTAAAAATAAATTAATTTTATTTTGATTTTAGCTATAAAGTTATTATTTTTAAGTTAAGAATTTGAATGATGGCACTTCAGACAACTTCATAGAGCATTTCATAGAGGTAGAAGTAATCTAAAATAATTTTGGACAATATATCAGTTTGTAAAATATCCAAAACTAAATTAAATATCAATTTAGGAGTTATAAAACCTTTTGTCACGATTATAGGACCTAAATTTGCTTTTTAATTATATTATCCTGGAGTAAGAACTAGAATTTATTTAAATTCTATTGAACTGAATCTACTTTATTCGATTAATAATTGGGGCAATTTAAACTATTTGATTAATAATTGGGGCTAAAAACTATTTAATTTCAAATTTAATCCTACTACTTCGCTTAAAGATCTCAGCCCAAAGTTTCTAGACTTACTACAATCTTTAAGGCTTCAGATTTTTTGTAAAATTTAATTTAGTAAAATAGAGATAATTCGTAAAATAGAGATTATTTACATTATCAGATTTTGTTATTTATAAAAACGTTACTACTTTCTAACAGGCGTCAATCTTTTGTTAAGATTTACCACTTCCTGATAGACTTCAAGTTTATTTAATATGAGTTTGCTGTGCGGGATCTTATAATTAATCAGAATACTGATTGCGTGCCAGATTGTATCAAATAAAGTAGTTTCTTTATATAGTAAAATAAATATCCAATAACTTTCACTGGGATCAATGGAATTGAAGATAGTTTAATTGGAACGATTCACAATGAGTTTTAGTACATATTTATTATATTAGTAATAAATTCATTGAGTTCCCAGTCAAAGCCCATACTGTATAAGTTTATAATTATACATAAATGGGTTCTGAAATAAGTGTTAAGGAATGATTTTAAAAAAATCCCAGAGATTTTCCATAAACTTATTATGGGATAAATTCTAAACTTAAACTAATAATAACCATGCCTTTAGTTGAAATCAAATTAAAAAAAATTGATCTTAAATATAATATATATTACAATATATATTTGTCTTTTAATTTTAAAGTCCTGGAAATTTTTTCTCAATATTGAAAAATAAAGCCTTAAAGCTTCTGAAAAATTTATTTTATAAAGATATATGTATATATATATATATTTTTAAATATTTTCTTTAGTTTTTCTTTTTTGGTTTTAGTAGTTAAATTTTGTAAATTTGGTTGTTTCCTTTATTTTTCTATATTTTAGTTAAAATGTTTTTAGTATATGTATTAAATATTATTTTGTTAATATTACTTAGTTAATATAAATATATAGTGGTTTTTTTGGGTTTTTCATTTTTGTTTTTCAACTTTTTTAATTTAATAGTTGGCCTGTTTCGAATTGATTTGATGAATTTGTTTTAAATATTTAAGTTAAGGTGTTTTAAGCTTAATAATATTTAAATGCAATAAAAAAATTTTTTTTTAATATAATTTATTAATAATAGTAAAATATGCATCAAAAAAAAATTATTTTAAATAAATGTATGACTATACTTGGATTTTTTCACTTATAACTTAAGTTAATTTATTAATTTTTTTAACACTAAACAGATTAAAGTCGATTTTTAAGAATTAATTTAACAGAATTTTATATAACACTTTGGTAGAATCATAACCTGCAAGGTATTCATATTCAAAAACGATTCCTTTTTTTTGGATAATATGTCTCCAGGCTTATAGTTTATCGATAAAATATAATAAAAAATATAATCCTACTACTTCGATGAAGGCGTCAATCATAAATTTTCTAGATCTACCACTCCCTTTAACGCTTCAGATTATTTTCTAAATATTTTTTAATAGATTTTTTTGTTTGATAAAATTTTACTACTTTCCAACAGGCGTCAATCTTTTGTTTGGACCTACCACTTCTTGTTGGACTTCAATTTTATTAAATATGACTTTACTGTTTTAAATCTTAAAACTGTATTTCGAAGAATGACTAACTGCCTGGACGATTCTCTATGCAATAACCAAGTCGTCTGAATTATCAGATATTAAACTGCATTCATAAGTTTTAAAAAACATACCAAGCAGGTAACCCGAAAGATCGACTATGATTTTAAATTGTAAAAAAGTGTTAATTTCAATATAAAATATATATTAGATATACGGTTGAGTAATTAAGTACTGAGTGCAGTGTCGTCGATTAATTGGTAGTTATTTAAATATTTTTTAAAAATTGAAAAAAAATTTTGAGTTTACACATAAATTAAATTTTTTTTACATGAAAATAAAAAAAAATATTGTGTGCATTTTAATTTTGTCAATTAATTCAATAGTAATTTCAATTACATTATATGTGTTTGACATTCTATAGAGCCTAAGTTCTATAATTATAGTATCATAATTAGATTACTATTGAAATAACGAACAAAGTTATATTCCGAAAGATTGTTGTTTAAGAAGAAAACTGAATTTTTTTTTAAATTTATTTTTTAAGATTAAAGAAAACAAAACTAACCTGATTGTAATTTAATAAATCAGAAAATTGTTTAAAATGTCGAAAAAATATAGGCATGTTTGTATTTCTATACTAAAATAAAATGTGCTTTAAACTTCTTTAAGCTACATTTTAATCTTAAACAAAATGTTTGAGTATACGAGTATTTAATATCAAATTGTCTTAAATAATAAAGTGAAAAATTTAATAAATAATTTTTAGTTAAAGAAAAGGAATGAAGTGCAAATGTTTTATGGAGAAGTACACTTATAATTACAGAAAAAACTATATGAGTGCTTAATCTATATTAGTTTAGTTAAATATAAATTGATATTCGCAATATTTATAGGTATATGTCTTTTTTGTTAGTTGTTATATAATGATAAGATAAGTGTATATTATTCAGCTAGCGCACATGGATGGTCATAACATCATGTAATGACGTAAAACCGGTTTTTGTGAATACAAAAATTTACAACTATTAGATACGTCAAAATTAGGGCATTAGATGATGTTATAACCATCCATGTGCGCTAGCTGATTCCTACTACAAATTTGCTCTTCTCTTTCACTATTTACATAATGAGTCATATTTTGAGTGCTATTATTAATTAGTTAAATTAGATAGATCATACAGATAATATTTTGATTCTACATAAAGAACTTGTATTTAACTAATTTTTTAATTTTTTTTTTAAATAATAAATATGAATGAATTTCATGGAAATATATTAATACATATTATATTTGAGTATTAATTTTTGAGTATATTTGAATAAACGAGTAATTTAATTCGAATTTATAATTTAAAACTTATCTTTGGCTTTATATAGTTTTAAACATAATATTATTTATAAATTTGTTATTTTAATACTGAATATTTTGTGATTTCTTATAATTATTTGATAAAATAAATAACTTTCATCAAAAATCGATTTAACTTGAAATATCGATTGAAAATCGTTTTACATTCTTTACATGCGTTTGTTACATTCTTTTAATTCTTGATATAATTATCCCAAAACCGGAGGATGGAAAAAACATTTTAACCCATTTTGAATCCGATTTCAAAAATTGGGATGAATCGAGATTTGTGTAATAGAATTTTTCAAATAAAACCTATGAATATTAACATTAGACTAGACCTTGTTTTAGTTTTAAATAAAGTGAATACTAAAATATTGAAATAATTTTTAAAAATATATATGTATCATAAAATAAAACAATCCTACTACTTCTTCTGAAGGCGTCAATTTAAGTTTTTAAATTTACCACTTCCTTTAGAGCTTCAGATAATATTATTTATTTTAAATAATCTTTAATTTTTTTTAATTACTTTACTACTTCTTTACAGGCGTCAGTCTTACTTAATCATTTCCAATGATTGGACTTACCACTTCCTGTAAAGCTTCAAGCTTTTTTAATTTTAAAAAATTAAAAATGATTAGATAATCAATTAGATTAAAAATAATTAGCTATTAATTAACAGTGGATTTTTCATTATCAGTAACCTTATTTGAAAGATAATTTTATTAGGTGCTAGGTATTAGGGTGTTTTTTATAATTATGGTATGAAATCACAAATTAAGAAATAATTTATACTAATTATGGAAAATCTTTTAATACTTTTGAATGATTCAAAAATTTTAATTTGTTTTTATTCTAAGAGATCTTTTATAAAATTTGTTATTTGTAATTTTTTTTTATTTATATTCATTTATATTTTATTAATTTTTAGTATATTGAACACATTTTTCTTTGTTATATTATTTATTTAATTACTATATTTAATTAATTTATAAAGTATATATATTTAATATACAAATAAAATATATTTATATATTATTGCCATTATCATTCGTTACATACAATGAAATCTGTTAATTGATACACTCTGTAATTGTTCACTGCCTAGCTCAATCCCTATTAGCATTTTTCCTATATATTACCTACGCTAGTAAATCGTACCACAAATTTTTGTGCCAATAGTGTACCAATTACAAAAGATTTTATTGCAATTTTTTAATATAATTAGTTTCTTTTTATTAATGCATATTTTAAAATTTTATTTTATTATTTAGCAATTTTTTTTTTAAAGTTTATATAGGATGATTAAAAAATTTAATTTATAAATTATAAAATGGTGTCATTTTTCTTTGCATTGTTTGTGTGTTTGTATTTTTGTCACATTTTGTCTTTTATTCGCTTTATTTATTTATTATTCATTTCAAAACAAGTCAACCATTAGAATTCACCATATTAATGAAAAACGCTTTTTCTTTGGTACATGGTTAACACTGATTTTACGTAATTTTTCGGGAGCTACACCTTTGCGTGGTTTAAAGAGATTTACCTGTAGACCAACTTTGATTTTCTTTGTTAATGCTCCTTGTGGGAATACAGCTTGAACTTGTGGTACAACAGTACTTGATACCATACCACCTTCTGGTCCAATAGCATGTACTTCTTGTCGAATTCTTGATACAACAGCAAAATATTGTGGAAAATCATATGTAACAAATCGACAAAAACGTCCTCCGCCTAACTCATCAAGTTGGGCAATTTCTAAAAAACCAAAAAAAAATAATTATATTAAATAAAAATAAAGAAAACTAAAATGTTGTTAATGTAGAATTAAAAAAAAAACTATATTTAATTTATCATATTTGCAAACAAACCTTCTGGTTCAAAACATTCATTCAGTACATCATGTACTATTTCTTCAGAATTATCAATTGTATGTTCACGCCATGTTTCACCATTATCAGAACGTAATATTACAATTTCACGTTCTTTACCACGTAATGATGCAAAATGTGGTACTTCCATAACAACTGGTCCTAAAAATTTTGCTGATACTGGACCAATTTCTAAAACACGACTGGCTAATGCTTCACCTTCCATTAGTTGTGGTGGATGCATTGTTCTTTGTGGTTTAACATAACGACATGTAACACGTGTTGGTTGTCCAGCAGAACGTGCTGGTATTATTATACGTACACCACTATGTCGCATACCACGCATAGCTCCACCTCGTGCGTCAACAAGGAATGATACCAAAAAGCTAGAATTTTTTATTAAAAAAAAAAAACCATGAAAGAAATTTTAATGAATTTTAATATAAAATTTAATAATGAATGTTTTACTTCAAATATATGTAAATAAAATAAACTAAAAAATAAAATCAATTAACTTTAGTTTAAATGTTAAAAAAAACAAAAAAAAAACCTTTAAACAATCCATTTCCTTCTATAGTTGTACGAACGTCAAGGATTTCTTAAACTATTTATTAAGGAAATCTTAAAAATAGAAATATATTTAAGAGTTTGTCTATTAAGAGGAACTTTTTGCAAAAAATTCAATTAGGAACGCGTTATTAGCTTTGGTAGAGCTTAAAAAGGTTAAAAAAGATAAACTGAATTAAATAATATTATTATTATTACCATAATTGGGTAATTTACGAAATATGCTTGTTTGGTTTTGAAAGACACGTCACAGTTACACCACCAGCTTCCTATTTCTTCTAAGTCTGTTAGAACAACCTTGTAAAAATTTTTAAGTTTCTACCATTACTAATTTGAAAGATATACTTGTGGGGCTTGACGGGCATGTGGTACTATCACAGTGGTAGCTAACTTAAGAACCACTGAAATTCTTCTCAAATTTTAGAAAGATAGAGCTTAAAATTAGAATTTTTGAAGCATGCTGTAGCTACTCAAACCACCGCTCAAATTTGTTAATTTTAAGGACTTTATTGGTTTCACAGATATGTTTGTTTCCTCTTGACTGGTTCGGAAGATTCCAGAATCCAATCACTTGGTTAAATTTTTCCCATTTCCAAACCTCACCTATTCAACATTTTTTTGTATTATCGTTCAAACGAATAGACATCGTTAAATCAACACATAAGGTGACGCCTGATGCTAGGCAAATTCCACATGTTATATACTTTCTCATATGTCAAACTTGCTTCCTTTTGGTGGTCATAAATACAGTTCCCAAGATTGTATAGCCCTACACCTATTTTAATTGTAGAGAATAAAGATGAAGTATGCATGAAGACATTGTTTCAAAATGGGAAGGCTATAATTACATTTACCAGTATTATAGTAAAAGAGAGGATGAGGCACTTCGATTACGACATAAAAAACTTGAGATAATTTTGAATAGTAAAAGTTATATAAATAATTAAAAACTTAATAAACTTATAAAATTATATGAAATGTGGCACGAGAGCTAACTTAAGAGAACTTAAGGAAACTTAATAGAAATAAAATAAAAAAAAAAAAATTAAAATTTTTTAAATTTATTTCTTTAAAACTTCTAAATTTTAAACTTACTTTTTCCATTGTAGTTTCCGTCTACGGTTTTATATATTGGCAAAGAAAATATTAAATACCAGTTAAATATGGTTATTAATTCTTTTTAAATTTGTTATAATATTTTTTTAAATATTTTTTTTTTTAAACTTACCCAACTCGTTGTTGTTGTTGTTCTGGTATACCATCAATACTTATACCATCAATAACAGTTTTTGATGTCATATGTACTTGAGCTTGGTGTGGACTTATTAGTTCTTCTTTAACAGGTTGTGGTGCTTGACCACCAGTTGATTCAGTACTTATAGCCATACGATTTGAATCAATACGTTCATCACGTGTTACATCAATTGGTAATGAATCATCGCCAAGTGATTTCATTTCATCAACAGTTAAATAACGGTATGGTTGATCAGAAAGGACGGTATCTTCACCTGTAAATTAATATTCAATAAATATAATTAAACTTATCAATAAAAAAATATTAAAAAATTAAATAAAATAAAAATTAAAAATGTTAAATAAATATTAAGAAACATTAATTTAACAAAAAAAAAATATATATATAATATAAATTAACATTTAAAGCTAAATACTTTCCAGATTAACTACTGAACAATAAGAATTTATATTAATAGTAACAATTTTTTTATTTTGAAACTGATTGTAAACTACAACAACAATTATAATTATAATTTTTAAATACTATCTTTCTTTAAATTTATTTTTGTATATATACATCGTTTAATTTGAGTTCAAGTTTTGAGTGTTTTAGTTTAAAATTTGTCTATTTTTAACAGATTGTTTAAAATTTTTGCAAAACTACTTTTATTATGACTATGAATAATTGATTAATTATTTAAAAATATTAGTTTAAGGTTACAACGTTTGAGATCAGAGATGGCTCGTTAGTATTTTAGATTATTGATCAACAAATCGCAACGCATAACTCTACTAAAAGGTAGATTCTAATGTATGTTAGTAATTGTAAACATTGAAATGTCATTCCAAAAAGAACGAAAGTTCACCCACCAGTTGAGTTTCCAACTCGGCGGGTGGAACTCAAATTTATCTTACGATTCTTACGAAGCTCGAAAATGCAACTTCAGATCTTGTTGATTAATTTTTTATAATTATTATAAGTTTTACTTATCTTCTTCATAAAATTTAACAGTTCTTCTTAAATTTTTTAGCTGGTTCAACAAATTTTTAACTGAGTTTTAGTTGGTTTTTAAGAGTCATTTAATCGGTAACTGACTTGGAAAGTTGGCAATACTTTATAACTCATGTTCATTACATAAAGGGTGGCTGATGAAAGCTGCTACCAAAATAAATATCAATAAAATTTTTTCGCTTTGAGCAATCACCTCCATTTCTTTTTTTTTTCTTCCAGATTGATTTTTAAAATTACAGATTATGGAAGATTGGGATATAGAAAAAAGAATTTGTATAGCGCGCCATTTTCACGCGCTGGAGTCCGTAATATAAGTTTAAAGAAAATATATGGCCACACATTCTGTGGTATACCTCCAAGCAGATGGGCAATAATGAGGATTGTGAATAGCTTTGCCGAACGTGGGACAGTCGAAAGAGACCTTATCATCGGGATCCCTCAGTTAGAACGCAGGAAACTATCGGTGCTACCATACAAGTCAATCCTCGAGTTTCGACAAGGAATTGGTCTGCTTGTCAAATGAATGTCAGCAGACAGTCCCTGCAGACAATTTTGCATAGAGATTTGAACTTATTTCCATATAAATTGCAACTAAGAAGTAAACTAAACCCAGCACACTTGCTGATTCACTTGCAATTTTGCCAGAAAATGATTAAAATGGTGGAACAGGACGAAAACATCCTAAACTGCATTTTTATATCTGACGAGGCCCATTTTGACTTAAATGGAAGTGTTAATAAACAAAACTGTAGAATATGAAGTAATTCAAACCCACAGAAACTCCATGAGTTGGAATCGCATCCACTTCGCGTCACAGTGTGGTTTGCAGTTTCATCAAGGTGCATTGTGGGGCCTTACTTTTTTGAAGAAGACGGTGTTACTGTTACGGTCACTGGAGACCATTACTTAAAGATGTTGAGAGAGTTTTTCTATCCAGAACTACGCCGAAAGAGAATTCCTTTCAACTTTGTTTGTTTCAACAAGATGCAACTGCACACTTAGTCGGACCAGTTGTGACAGAAAAAATTCCGCAATAAACTGATTTCAAGAAACTCCACATTCTGCTGGCTTTCAAGGTCTCCTGACCTTACTGCACATGATTTTTTCTTATGGGGTTATTGCAAACAAGAAAAGTGTTAAAAAGCATTGGCAAAAATCTTTAACACCGTTTTTTGGTTATCATTTATAGTGAAATTGGCACTAATAACTTTATCATTAGAAATATAATTGGCAAATCCGATTTGTTTGGAAAATTCAAAACAGAAAAATTAGCACTCATTCTAGCAAAACAAATAGCATCAGTACTCCCTCCTGTTGGCCATGCTGATGTTAAAAATTTTTCCAAATTCAAAACATAGTTTCAGACTCCTATAGTTTCTCTTCAATTTGCAAAAGGTTGACCAAAGCCAGTCCTTTAAAAATAGAATGCTACCATAAATTTCTACACTTTAGTGTTATATAAGAATGTGCCACTTAATTAATTTTAAACTTATAATGAAATGGCAATTAGCAAAAACAAAATCAGTAAAAACAGAGCATAGTTTAAGCCATATGTTCAAAAATTTGATCATCTTCAATAATCTTGTTTTAAAGATAGGTGTACTAACAAAAGGTGCTGATTATTCTTATTTGATCGAGCTACAGCATTTTTGATTATTATTTTCCGATAGCCGAAGATAAATCGAGAACCTTAAATTCTCAAATTAAAATTGTATTCAACTATGGAAACTTAAAACTAAAATCATATATAGGGTTTAAAAAAAGCTCAAATTTTGACTCAATTCATCGGTTTTAAATCCACTCAGAATTTGAACGATTCAAATATGCTCACATATTGAGTAGAATTAAGTGTGAAGGGACTCAAACGTGCGGTGACTCAACATTTGATGCAAATTATTAAGTGGCTCAAATTATGAGTTGATTTAAATTGACACTATGCAACAGTGTTGTGTTTCATATTAGTTATTTTGGAATGGATGGAGGCTGTATTAATGAAGTTTTGGAAAAATGTTTTGTATGTATTTATGTATAGTATTTAGGATGTATTTAGATACATGTGTTTTTTTTTTTTTGGTATTTTAAGAACAACAACAGTAACAACATTCACATAAACATTGATTTATTTAATTTTGTTTGTATATTTAATAAAAAGTACAATATAATTATGAGGAATTAATTAGATATTAATGTATAAATTAATGAATAATACAAAAAAAAAAAAAAAAAAAACTCAAATGGATACTATACAAAATTAAAAGGTTTGACAATGCATCAAATCCAAATTTCTTTCTTTCTTTCTTAAATTTTTATATTTTGTAATTTACGTAATTTTTAATTCTACAATCAATTATTATATTTTATTATTTAATATCCCATTCTGTTCTAATGATGGGTTCTTAGAGCAATTCTATATATGTATATATATAAATATATATTATATATAAATAATTAAACAATAATTTTTATTGTGGTTAAATAATGATGGACTGAATGCAAGACCAAAACCCATTTTTAAGTATAAAAAAATTAAACATTTTACCAATATTGAGAAAAAGCTCAATTTTTTGTTTTTTTTTAATTAAATTACCCACATTTATATACAACAATATATGTATGTATGCAACAATATGTAGATATATTTGTATATAATATTAATGCAAAATTTAAAAAAAAAAAATTATTTTAATATGAATAAACGAAATCCTAACTTTGAAACTTACGCATTATAAAAGTTTCACCATGATAATAAGGCATATAAATGTGACTATTATTATTATTAAAATGTAGTAGTTGTTCAGTTTGTATATTTGTATTTGTAAATCCAATACAAGAAGTTTCCAGATCTGTTGCAGTATCACCTATATATATATATACATAACGCGAGGGTTAATTTTTTTTTTAATTTGGTGGAAATTTAAAGTGATTTTAAAAAGAAAAACTTTTTTTTTAGACTTTATTTTAGACCTGACCGAAAAACAAAATTTAATTTTGAAAACTTTCCCATAGAAAGGAAGAATCAAAAACATAACCTTTAAATTTTGTTAACAAATGAAAAAAAAATTGAAACAAAATGTTACCGAACGCAAAAACAAATAATAATATGAACAAATTGTAACAAAATTGAAGCTAAATGAATCCAATTTCTATAATAATAAAAATACGATTTTAGTAACTTTCATTAAATTTTAAATTTAGAATAAAAATATATTCTAATAAATTTTTAATTTTTTTTGTTTATTCATTTTATACATCACTAAACCTCAATTTAAGTCGCTTTTATAAAGTTTTTTAGGGAGTGTTTCATTCTATAATATTATTACTAGAATCATCAGTAGGCTTGCAGTATTGCATTGCCTCGGCTAACTCCCGATTAAACTTTGATTTTTATAACTTATTCATTCAAAATGATTGCAGCATTTTTAAAGAAAAAGTTGCAATAAACTCCATAGATTATGAATCGGCGACGTAAATCGAGGTTTGATATATCATTATTCAAACATTTAATGCCAATTTACGTCAATACCATAGCCAATCAATATAACACTAAAATAATAATTAAAAAACTTTAGTTATAGCAATAGATTTTTTAAAAAAAAGTTTAGAATTTTTGTTGCTAAACATTTTTGAAAATATTGCTAAACCTTTGTTTTTTGAAAAAAAAAAACTTTAGAATATAATAAAAAAAAAAAAATCAAAAGAAAAAAATAACTAAAAACAAATAAATTTTATTTTAAATAAACAAGAATTACACATACCTCCTTCTTCTTCTGAATCTGACATAAATGTTTCATGCATTGCTTCTGGTGCAACAACACGATATTTTTCATCAGCATTAATTGGTATCGGTGACATTGCTTCATTTGTTGATGATTTTAATGAATCCAATACCGATATATAGCCCAATTTTTTAGCAATATGTAATGGTGTTTGACCATTTGCTGTTTGTGCATTTGCATTTGCTTTATGCTCTAATAATAAATTCACAATATGACAATGTCCTTGTTGTGCTGCTTGATGTAATGGTGTATAACCAATACCAGTACTAGCATCAACATTAGCACCATTTTGTAATAAAAATCTAACCATATTTGCTTGTCCAAAATGTGATGCAACATGTAATGGTGTATAACCAGCTTTTGTTGTTATTTCAATATTAGCACCATTTTTACATAATACTTGGGCAACACTAACTTTATCTTCTTGAGCACATAAATGTAATGGTGTTAAACCATTTTTAGCTTGATGATCACAACCTGCTTTATGCTCAAGCAATAATGTTGACATATCAACATGTCCTTCCTAAAAAAAAAAAAAAATGAAAAAAAAAAATAACAAGTTAGTGATTTGATTTGTTTTTAACAAAAATTCTTATAAAATTTACCTGCGAACTTAAATGTAATGGTGTAAAACCAGCTTTACTTTCAGCATCAGCTTGTGCACCATATTCTAATAATGTTGTTGCAATATCCATTTGATTTTTACGTGCAGCAATATGTAATGGTGTATGACCATTTTTAGCAGTTGCATGTGGACTTGCACCTTTTTCTAATAATAATAATGCAACATTTTGATGATCATAATGGCTGGCAACATGTAATGGTGTTACACCATTTTTACCCTGCGCATCAACTGGTGCATCTTTTTGTAATAAAAGTTGGGCAACTTTCATATGACCATATTTTGATGTCAAATGTAATGGTGTAAATCCTTTTTTAGTTGTTGCGTCTAATGATGCACCATTTTCAATAAGTGCAGCAGCAACCTGAATTTTGTTTATTGTTTTTCGTATTTTATTGTTTTTAACGGTTTTTTTAACAGTTTTTTAATTCCAAAATTTAATATTTTTGGATTTTATTTTCGTTATACAATAAAGATTGGAATAAAATTTAACGAAGAAAAACGAAAATAAAAGTAAAATAAACGAAGATATAATTGAGAGAGAAAAAAAAAGGAAGAAAAAAGGATTTTGATTTGCATGAAAATGATGGAATAAAATTATTTTGTTGTTGTTTTTAAATATGATTTTTATGGAAATGTTGATTCTTACATGGTGCAAAAATTAACCTGCGATTTTTATGTTGCAAATTATATTTGAAATGACACAAAATAAAACAATAAATTAAAAAAATAGTGATTATAATTTCATGCAAAATTAAATAATTGAAAAATATAATTTAAATTATAATATAAATTAGATTAAAAAAAAAAAATGGATATGATTGATGATAATCTGTGATTCGTTTCAAATTAATTACAACTAATAAATTGAACAGAGTTACAAAGAATATGGTATTAAAGATAGCAACAAGTGTGATGTTAGAATTAAATTTTTAAGAATGTAGTTACAATAATATTAAATTTAATTACTACAGATATAATTATTAATTAACATTGTTGAGTTATAGTATATCCTTTATATATAATATTAATATAACGTATTTTGAAGCTGCAAAGGGTCTAAGACAAATACTATAATTTATATACGAATTGTTATATAATTAGATTAAATGTGCTCTATATTTTTCAACATTGAAATATAATACCATATAACAACCATTACTAGATTAATTTATATTTTAAAGTGCAATATTTTACTAAAATAATTTGAAATTTTATGTAAATAATTTTTTCCATGTATTGATAGCTATAAATAAAATTCAGAATTTTAACTATAGCTTTAAAAAAACCTAATTATATTTGTAAAAAAAATTTAAATATGTAGCAAAGCCTACTTATACAATACTGTACTCCTTTCTATCATAAAAATAAGACAGGTATTAACTTATAAATTATGCGGTAAAAATCATGATTGGCCATAAGGGTTAAAGAATTTCTGTTAATAATTTATTTTTTTTAACTTTTGGTTATTTAACCCTCAAGTTCCCTTAATTAATTTGTGAATTTATTTGATAGTTGAAATGGAAATTTTAATATTGAACTAAAAATATTAGAATTATTTATAAATTTTGCTTCAATTATATTCAAAGATCTGTAAGATTAAGAGTCATTGTAATGTTAATGGATTTGTTTGATCTAAATAGAATTGCATACAATTAGGCGTCTGAAGTTAAAAATTCATTTCGGTTCATTTACTTTTAATGCAAATAGATATTGAAATAAAAGATTAATATATTTAATGAGATTCTGCTAAGAAAACCCACTTAATATACCGCACAGCGATGTATGTAATTGATCCTAAACAAACTACAATTTTTTATACAGACTTAACCTTGTATGGAGGTGCATTAAGTCGAATATTTTCTGAACCGTTAGCTCAACTGTCACCAGTAAACAAAAAAATTAAAATTTATGTGAAGGATAAATTGCTAATACAAAAACTAAATAAATTTTATAATTAATGGAAAATAAACTTAAAAAATATAGATTGAAAAAATAAAGTAATAATGAAAAAAAAGTTAATAAATTGTTTTTAAATAATAATATAATTATTTTTTATTGAAAATATTTTTTTTTAATAACAACAACAACAAAAAGAGAAAAACAAAAAGTAAAATACTTAACAAAAATAATAATAAATAAATAAATAAAATAAATTGAACAACACCATAATTAATTTATAATGAGTTAATAATTAAATTATCAACAAATAAATATTTTTATAATAATTAAACATTTTTTGTAAAATAGAGAAACAACATATTTTTAAAAATTAATAAAATAAAAAAAATTAAAAATAAAATAAAATTAAAATATTTATAAAAAAAATTAAAGTTTCGTGTCTTTTAAAAATAATAATTAAATATCGTTTTAATTCTAATTTTAATTAAAAAAAAAATAAAATAATTAATTTGCAATCATTCATTGTTTTTTTTTTGTCCTTGTTTGAACTTAATTTTGGATAAAGTGCTTCTTAAAATAAATTACTAATAATATTTAAAAGTTAAAAAAACATTTTTTAAATTTAACAATATTGGTTTTTTAATAAAATGGTGAATTAAATATAAAAATTCCTTGATTTATACGTGGTTAATACTTGATTTATTACATGATTTCATTCACACGAATATGTTTTCAACAAAGTGTTTACCACGTAAATTGAGGAATGAGTGTTTTGTTATTTTTTTGAACTTGTATACATTTGTGTACAAGAATAAAAGAAAAAATTTATACCGTTTGTTAGTAAAAGTTCCTTAATGTGCAATTAAAGGTTATTTTTAAACTAATTTCAATTCCGTCGAAAAAGTGTACGCCCCTTTATACAACAAAGAACACAAAACTTCGTTTATTTAAAAAAATTGTGCTACAGTTTCTTAATGTCAAGAAGACTGGGTGACACAAGCTAGCTCGAATGCATTAAATGAGCTTGAAGTCACAACCTACGTTTTCATACAAAAATTTGGCTCAAACTCGTCATTTTCAATGAAAAAAATAAAATTTGAGTTCTAGCTCAATTTTATACGTTTGACCACACTCTTGTTTTTAAATAAAGTTCCTATAAAAAAGATGCAAATTCTCAGAAATTGGTATTTTAGCTCACATTGACTTGAGAGAAAATTTAAAATCTCTTCTGTTAAATTTAAGCAATTAAACGAAAGTATGTATTTATTAACAAATTCGGCTGTTAGAACATTTCATTAAATGGTACCTCTAACCATTTGCACATTAAGGAAAATCCCATGAAAGGAATATAAATATGTATATGATTGTTTTTAATGCAATAATATTGTTAAAAATGTATGTGAGATTTCAATATTTTCGAATTAATAAAAAGAAAGGAAATAATAAAAATTAAAAAAACAGAAGTTGATTCTACTTTCGAAAATTTAAAAACAATAATTTTCTTTTGTTGTTTTGTTTTTTAGTTTTTGCTTATTAAATAAAATATTCTTGATGCCTTATCCAAAATAATTGCATTAAATAAACGGTATCAACATGATCCATAATTTTTTTAGCTATAAGAGTTTTTACCTCATCTTGACCTTCTTTTGCTGCAATATGTAATGCTGTATACATATCTTTTGTTGTTGCATCAACTTGTGCACCATGTTGTAGTAATAACATAACAATATCAACATTACCCAATCTTGATGCAATATGTAATGGTGTTTGTTGTTCTCTAGCTCTGGCATCAACTTGTGCACCATTACGTAATAAAATTCGTATAATATCGGTCTATAAAAAAATGAAATTTTAAAAAAATAAAATTAATACTAAAATAAATTATATTATTTAAATATTGATTGTAAACTGGAAATAGTGGAAATACTTTAATATTTGCGTATAATTCACATATTATATTTAAACCATTTTTACTATTACAATTTTCAAATACCCAATCGAGTATATATTTAGTAAATTTGGTTGGTATCTGATTGAAGTTCTAGGTTTAAAAAACAAGAAAGGTTCGATCGTATTTAAAAAAAATTTATATATTAATGATCCAATAGTTCTTTATAAGATTGGTTTAAATAAATGGGTAAAAAACCCTTCTACCCGAATAATTAATTAAATAATGATGAGATATGTTAAATTGGGATTATATTAAAGAAAAAATACAACCTTAAACATTCAGTATTAATTTTTCAAAATCACAATTTAACCTTGCATAAAAGTCAAAAAAAAAAAAACACAGCAACAATGTTGCAATGAAAATTTTGTTATATTAAAACATGAATCACAATTTCTGCGGTTTTGTGGTCAATCAAAGACTGATTATTACGGATTTAAATTACAAAATTTGCTTTTGTGGTTATTGTATAGTAAAATTGTGAACATTCCACCAGTGCAATAAATTTAAATTTTAAAAACTGTAATTGCCAGTTGTCTTAACACATTTTATGTTAAACTGCATATACAGGATGGCGCAAAACGACCAATATGGTTTGAATGTTTAATAACTTTTTAAATTTATTTATATTTTTTATTTTTATTTCAGAATTTTGTGAAGAAAACTTGGGGAATTGGAAATGGAACAGTACACAACAGAACAGCGATCAAAAATTACGAAAAGTTTTGGAAAATGCATTGGAAAGAGAACGGATGTGCGTAGCCGAAAATGATCACCACTTGCGGGATATAATTTTTCATACTTAAGCTAAAAATATTCCCCACTAATATACTGTATAACAAAAAAATAAGAATAATAATTAACCATTAAATAAAAAAGTTATTCAAACCATATCGGTCGTTTTGCGCCACCCTGTATTTAGATTTGGTTAATCGTATTTTGGAGTGTATTCTTGAAAATTGTATTTTTAAATTAAGGTATCCAGAATGGGAACTATAATGCTTTGACGTATATTAAATAACAAACTCAAAATTAACGTAAAAGTTAGAGATTGATGGTTCAAATAATAATTTTTTTACCTGATTTGCTCTTGCAGCTAAATGTAATGGTGTTTCTCCACGGACAGTTGGTACATCTGGACTGGCATCATGTTGTAATAAATAAATAACAATGTTCATACAGCCCATAAATGATGCAACATGAAGAGGTGTTAATCCACTTTCAGTTGTTGCACTTATACTAGCTCCATGCCTTAATAATAATTCAACAACCTTTATTCGATTTTTTTTGCATGCAATATGCAATGGTGTAAAACCATTTAATGCTCTGGCATTTGCATCAGCATTACGATCTAATAATAATTTTGCAACACGTACATGTCCACAATGTGCAGCGACATGAAGTGCTGTTAAATAATCAACAGTGACTTCATCCACTGGTGCACGATGATATAATAAAATTCTTGCAGCATCAACATGTTCACCTTGTGCTGCCATATGTAACGGTGCTAGACCATTTTTAGTTTTAGCACTAATGGGTGCACCACGCTCTAATAACATATCAACAACTTGTTCATGTCCAGAACGTGCAGCACAATGTAATGGTGTTAAGCCATCACGAGTTTTTGCTTCAATGTTTGCACCTTTTTCAAGCAACAAAGATACCATATTTGTTTTACCCCATTTTGCTGCAACATGTAATGGACTTATATTATGTTTAGCTGCATAATTAACATCAGCTCCTTTTTGTATAAGAAGATTTGCAATTGCTTCATTACCATAATGTGAAGCAATATGAAGTGGTGTAAATCCGGATTTGGATGTCACATCTGGGTTATGATCATTCTAAAATTAAAAAATAAAATAAAACAAAATTAAACTGAAGTGAATTTCAATATTATAAAATCTATTACCTCTAATAGTAATGTTGCTGCTTTAACATCATCTTTTTTGGCAGCAATATGTAATGCTGGAAGACGTACTTTACCTCTTGTATCACTTTCTAATAATACAGCAACAACTTTATCATGTCCCTGTTGCATTGCAACAGCCAATGGTGTAAAACCATCTTCAGTTGCTAAACTTTGATTTGCTGAATTTGATAATAATAATTTTACAACTGAATCATGATTTTCTTGTGCGGCCATATATAATGGTGTAAAACCATTCTGAGATTGAACATTAACTGAGGCGCCATGTTGTAATAATAATTTAACTACTTCTTCTTGACCAGCTAATGATGCTATATGTAATGCAGTATTACCTTTTTTGGTTGCTGCATCAACTGTAGCACCACGTTTTAATAATTCTGATACAACATGAACATGACCATCTTTAGACGCTAAGTGTAGTGCATTTAGTCCGTTCTAAAAATAAAAAATTAAAAAGTGATTAAATGTAAAAATTAACTAAAATGAAGTTATTATTTTGTACTTAATTTGTAAAGGAATTCAAAGTTAAAGATTTTAAGATAATTTTCAAGGATTTACCGTTAATTATAATTAAAAATAAAGCACCACAAAAACAAAAAGGAAGTACCAACAGTGAACCTATATTAACCTTAAAAACTTTATTCTAAACCTGAAGCAACAGGAGCCCAAAAAAATACAATTACAAGTCCATTATAAAAGTTGCTAAAAGTTTATTTTTATGTTTTTATTAATCCTTTATACACTTGGAAGTAATGAATAGTATTAAATACAATACACTGAGATGCAAAAGTTTATATCACAAATATATTACAAATATTTATAATGACTTTTGATAAAAGAAAAATGCTTTATATACAATTGAAATTTGAATTTAAAAGGCAAGGAATGCTGCTTCTTGGCTCACGTTTGAATTTTAAAGCGTTTGTTCAGCTTTCCTCGCGCGGTTAAAGTAAATTAAGTGAAACTAAAATTTAAAGAAATCTTGAAGGCTTTTGGATTTTGTGTATTTAATCTAGACCTTCAGCAAAATGTCAAGCCAAAATGGAAGAGGAAATATGCTCACATAATTCATTAGTATATCTATATTCACCTAATTGAAACTTAACTAAATGGAACTTATACAAACAACCTACCAGCTTTCAGAAACTCAACTTGTCAAAGAACCTTTTGCTATCTTTTGTTAAATCAGTGTGCACATGTAATATAACATACAAATCACCATCGCATACAATATGATTTTTATCAAGAAAGTAATTCCTTAATTTCAATATAAATCAGATATAAATAAGTATATAAAAATTTTATATATAGTTGACTTCCCTAATGTATTAAAATTAATGTAACAATGTCTAATAATGTCTAAAAGTTAAAGTATGAATGTTAATGTCAAAATAATAAAACTATATGTGAGTGAAAATTTCATAAGTAATATTTTATATTCTGTTTCCTTTTCTTTCGCCATTAAATTACTGGGGACTGAAATCTTAATAAATTCATAAAAATAAAAGAATAAGTAAACTTTTTGAAGGACTCATTTAATATTCCATCAATTTTTGGGTTTTTTTTTTTTATTACTAGAATAAAAATTGTAATCCTAATAGAATTATAATGAAGGAAATTATATATATATAAATAATCTAACTACATATAAAACATACATATTAACTATGTATATAGCATGAATAAATATTCATTCCTTGGGTACAAAATAAATAAACAGTAAATATTGCGCAATATTTTTATTTTATTCTTATAATAAAATATTATTTTAATAAAAATAAATTAAAAACCAGTTGACTTTCACGTGTAATTAAATAGCAATCCAAGTGAGTAATAAGAAAACACAATAATAATGTATATATACTTCATATATATATGAGATTAAAAAGAAGGGTACTGAAGTGTTAAAAAACTTCATTTTAGTAAGCTACAAATTCTGGCCTATTGAAAAAAAAATCCTTTGGTTGTCAAATAGAACCTCATTCGATTTTTTTATTAATTTTGACATTGACAAATGACATTGCGATTTTTCTAGTACGTTTTCAAACTTGAAAATCAATTTGATTATCTAGAACAAAATTTAATGAAATGTCAAGTTTTCATAAAAATTTTTGAAAATCAAGTACATTATGATTTCACATAATTATTAAGGATGTAATAACTTTATATTGAGAATTTAAAAAAAAATTGTGCTAGTACAAATTATGTTTAATGTACTTTTTATACGATAACTGACAAATATAAAACCAAAACAAGGGTTGTGGAAACAAGTTTTTTTTTGGCGAAATATAAATGAGCCTAAGTTCTGTTCCTTTTACTTTTTTGCTATAGTTATGGTTTGAATATTAATTATACATACAATTCAATATTATATCGTATTCATAGCTATTTTATATTTTTTCTTCTTGAATTTTTTTTTGCTGGCATCTCTGAGCTTACTGTTCACTGTTATAAGCTAAACAGCCTGACTAAATATATGCATGTCGGAACAGGAGGAAATATATTCATATTATTGGAATTGATCAAATGAATTCCACATACAATTTAATCATGAGATAGTCCTACGCCTTATAACATGTAGATTTATGAAAAATTTAGCATGATCGATTTTTGAATTTTTTAAAATCGAGATATTGTGAATGTACCATTATCTGGTTTAGTCTATTATTCCAGGAAACTTTAAATAAGTGCTAAATGATGAACCAGGTTTTTTAACTTTTTGTTAAATTTAATGTACAAATTTTAATTACGAAAATCTCGATTTTTTAGTAAATTTTTTTAAATAACTTCAATAAAGAAAAAAATAAAAAAAATTTTTTAATAAATTTTACAGAAAGTAAAAAGATTATTTCTAATTATAATTAAACAGAATAGACTCACAAAATATTACAGTATTATATATTTTATTTTAATATATATTTAATATAGTATAATACTTACAGCATTGCTTGTATTTATGTCTATGTTATTCTTAAGATGTTCTAATACTTTGTCAAGATTTCCAGCTCTAGCCGCACGTAAAAACGATGTATTGCCATCACCCTGAAAATAAAAAAAGAATAAAATTAATTAAAATATTTTTTTTATTTTAAGAGATAATATAAAAATTAAATAATGTTATTTAAAATTTAAATTAATATGAATAAATTAATGAATTATTTCACTAAGAATAGCAAATTTTCATTAGTGGTTGTTCAAAAATATGAATAATTGTCAAAGAATCAAAAATGAGTACAAACAAATACTTGAGTAAAATATCTAACATTTTCTTTTTTTTTTCTTTTTTATTGGCACCTCTACGTACGAACTCTTCACTGTTAAAGGCTAAATAGTTTTATTATATATGTGCATGTCGGAAATTAATTCAACATACAATTTAAACATGAGATAGTATTACGCCTTATAGCATGTACAAATATCTTAGATTTTCAATAGATGTAATATTTTTTATTAGAGTTACATGGTATTCTATATCTGTGAGTTATATTATTCAATTCAATTATTATTTTTATATTGTTATATTAATGTTTTTTTATTAAAGATATATAATTATTAATTATTGATTAAGCCATTAATTTGAACCCAATGGCGAATGATAGCTGGGTTAAGTTGAAAACAAGATAAAAGGTTTCCACTTTCACTGGGATTCGAACACTGACCATCACAAAAAAAAGTTGTCACTCCAACCACCGCGTCACGCAGCCATTGACATAGACCTAGAGCTATGTCACAAAAAAGGATTTCTGAGTTAAAAAGAATTTCTACAAAAAATTTTTCAGTGTTCGATTTAAAAGCATTCTTTTAATATTATCAAAATTCAGAAAGTGATATTATAAGAAAGAGAGAGTCTATTCTTATAAATTTCTAAAGTTGTTTAAAGCGTTTTGAGTGTTCTAATCATAATGAATATTATTACATAATTTTTTAAGCTTAGCATCTTTTAAAATCCAATCCCCAGCTCAGTGTAACTTAAAAAGCATTACCATTATTACAGAAATTATAATGAATTTTCATTAATTTCCACCATTGTCTTCAAATTTTGAAATTAGTTTTTAAAACTTTTTAAATCTAAAAAAAAAACTTTTCTAAAAATTTAATTGTACAATACTTTTTAATCAATAATTTACAGATAAAACAAAGATATTTACTGCTAACAAAATAAAATTTATATCATGCGACTTTTATATCATGCAATTAAGTTATTATAGATTTTCGTAATTTTTTTTTCTTTTTCTTTTTTGTTCCGTGAAAACTTTGTTTGTTTTACAAAGTTTTGCGGGTCAATAAAAATTGTATAATAAAAAAAATTTAAGAAATTCTAAAGGTATTAATAACAAAGTTGTTGTTTGAAAGGCTTAAATTTAAATTGTTTAGAATAAGTTTTGTATATATTGAAAATGCAATTGAGTGGAATATTTGCTTCAAAAAAATTAATTAAAAATATTTCATGGTTTATTGGTGATAAACATTTTTAGTTTGTGGTTTCACTAAATAATAATTATAAAATTTCAGACAGTACTAACTTTTGTTAAATCTTAAAATATCGTCTAGTATCATCAGTATTCACAAAGGAAATCATTCTATCGAATATTTACATTTTTTATAAGTGAGTGCTTTGTAACAAACTTCATTGATTTGTTAACAAAAATGGTTTTGATGCATGTAGCGAAGGTAGTAGGTAGTAGAGCGTTGGTAAGTAAGTAAGAATATTCTCGAACCAACAATCATTCTCAGAGCAATTATCTGATATTATTCTTGATTTATGATAATATCTACTTTCAGCTTTGCGTCTTTTTACTCATGATTAATCGATGTACCTACGACTTATCACTGATATTTCTTTAGTGATTAGTGTTTAATGCAATAGGGCCTTGGTTTAAAAAACAAAAAGTGATAGAAACTTAAAATTTTGATTAGTAAAAATAACTCGGTTATTAAATATATAATTTATAAGGGATAAAATAAGTGATAGGCATTTGGAACAATAGGGTTCTTGTTTGCTGGTCATCACATATTTTTCTAAATACATGATTCAGAGTTTAGTTACGTGACAAAGTTTTACAAATTTCGGTAGGACCTTAAATACTAAGTAAACTGTAAAACATTTTTTGGTTAAAAAATTTGAACATTTCTCTTTAACATACGTTTCCAATTTTCTATAAATAATATTTTTACCTGACCATGGTGAATACATTTAATATTAACAGTTATCTTTTAAAATAATCTGTTAGTAAATAACGGCTTCAATAAAAAAAAAAAGATTAATTATAGGATATGTACAATAATATAAGAAAGTTTAATTAATTTTAAGCACGTATTTAAGTATTTATGTATATGTAAATATCTTGTACAAACATATAAAGGTGAAAAGGTGAAAATAAATATTTATTGTGGTGAATGGTATGGTGAAATTTATATTGTTTGTTGACTATAGTATAGTTTTTGTGTTTGGTTTGATTTGTTTTTTAGACTTTAGTGGTAATTTATTATTCCATCAGCATTTCCTTTTGGAATTTTTTGTTTTTTTTTGTTTTTTTGTTCTTTTTTCTTTATTATAATTATTATAATTAGTCCTTGAACTATTTTATTTAATTTTTGTTTTTTTTTTTTGTTTTTTTTTATAATAAAAATTTTTGTTAATTTTATTTATTTTTCTCTTGTTTTTTGTTAAATAACAGAAAAAAAACATAAAAGAGAAAGAAAAAGAAAAAAAAAAAGAAAGAGAAAAAAAATTATAATGAAGTTAAAAAAAATAAATTAAATACTTTTGTCGACAAAAATAATCGATTAAAAAAAAGTTCTTAATTTCATTATTTTTATTTTCTATTCTAAGAAACTCTTTGCTTTATTTGTTTAGAACCACAATTAAATTGGGCCAGTTGTTCTAAGTGGTTCTAAACTATAAAAGTTGTTCTAAACAATTGAATTGTTCTAAAAAAAGAATTTTTTAATTTGAAGTTGAAATAATTTACTAAAACTCTAAATCTTAAGGCAATTTTTTAAGATCCCTTCTTGGTTTATATTCTAATCCAGGGCATTTCCTAATTCAAAACCAATATTATTAAGACCTTATCAAGGAGGTCCATAAAAAACTGAATAATTGTGAAACAAATTTATTTAAATCCTACTACATTATTCGATTACTCTTAAAATAGATTTAAATGTTTAAATTAAAGTTTAGAAATAAAAAATTATATGGAAGCAAAGTTGAAACATTTATTAAATGGCGGAGTGTGGGTACAAAGCCTGCACAAATCCTAACCTTGCAACAAAATATATAAACAAAATAACTAATATAACCTATAGTTTAATGATAAAATGGAACCTATAAAATAAAAAAGTCTAAAAATTTTAAATGGGGCCTCAATAAGTTAGTAGGTAAGTATTTGGGTTATTAACCGAGGATTGCGGGTTCGATTTCCCTACGGGTCATGCATTTTTTTAATTGAAAAAAATTATTGAAAAAAGTATTTTTCTTTACAAATCCCCATGGTGACCAAATATAATTTAAATTTAAATATACAAATATATAATATAAACAAAATATTTCATATTGTTATTATATAAATAAATAGAAAGTATTTATTTAATAAGCCGAAGCCATTATTAACTATTGTCCTGGTACTTATTATAAATAAATAAATAAAAAATTTAAATTAAATTTTAATTGTTGTTATAATATTTAAGTTTGTATTATTCACGAAGTCATTAGATTAGTTTGAGCTTCTATACGTTCTATTAAATAACATTATTTGTTTTTAATGGGTTTCATTAAATTTGTATACTAGACAAAGGTACAATTTTTATTCAATATTTATATATTATGTGAACTTAAACTTTTGGAATGTAGTGTCTTCTATATAAAATGTGAATAAATTACAATTGTTTGTTTCTTTAATTAAATAAAACAAAAAGGAAAACAATAACAAAAGTTTTAAAGAAGGACATATTCTAAAAGTAGTTCAAATAAACTCGCTATTCGGTAAATCGATTAAAGGTGATTTCATTTTTTTTCTATATAATACAATTAAATTTTAATAATAAACAAAAATTAGTTTAATTTAAAACTAAAAATAAAATAATAATATTGATTATTTTAGTTTTAATTTAAATCCCTAAAAAATTAGTTTAACAGGTTTTTTTATTTATTAAATTAAATTAAAATCGATCTTATATAACAATTAATATTTTAAATACAAATTCAATGATTTATTAAATATATGATATCCTATTATTAAACAAGCTTCTTCTTAACTTTCTCTATTTAACTATATGTTTTTTATAATTTTTAATGGTTAGCAATTTTGTATATCGTGATCCTCTGGAAGAACTAAGAGGAAACATAAATAGCTTGTCTAATTATATGATACTATGAGTTGACTATGAACGAAATCCTCTTTATTTCAATTTTACTTCATGGTTGAACGTCAATAACGTCTTAAAGGTTTTTGAACACCAGATTATGTGGCTACGACCGTCTCAATGAATTACGGAACTTTTAATCATACTTACAAATTCAAGATTATTCAGATTTTATATAAAATTATATTTTTCGTGAAGGCAGAAACTGAATTGAAAAATAAATTCAAATTCTACTCAGCCCTTCCATACAAAAATTTAGTCATGATCCTGGATTGAAATTAGCCTTTAACCCTTTTAAAAACATAATAATTAATTTAATTGCCACACGCAGCACTGACGTAGACATTTAGAACTTTAATTAAAGAGTGCGATCTTAAAATTTTATCATCCAACAGCACAATGACAGCAGAAGTACGACTCGAATAACCAGCCTTTTTCCTTCTTCTAACTGTTTATCATTTTAGTTTATAAATTAGTTTTACCGTTAGAATAGAGAACCTTTTATAAGTACTGAATGAAGTAATATTCAATTTTCTATTATTATATACTTTTATTTTTTTAGATTTATTTTATCTAATTAAGCTCTTTAAAATTTCCAACAAATTTCGTACACATAAAATAAAAACTTATTACCATAGTAACTATTTCAATTTGTTAAGTTCATTCATTCACTTTGCTAATTGGGTGAAAACTGAATATTCAAATGTAAACACTAACTTACATATGAAATTACAGAAATAAAAATAAATGTAATACATAATATAATATGTTATATAATATTATATATTGTAAATAAACAATGTATCTAATAAGTTTTTCCTTCCACCTTTTTGCTTTTAAATCAACTTTGAATTGCAAACTAAAATGTTGATGGATTTATTTTAGTTTTTAGATTTTCTTTTTTTGTTTTTTTTTTCATTAATTCAAACCTTTTTTCACACAATTTAACTTTTTCTTTCAATTACACTCATATTCATATATATATATGTAATCAAATGTATATATGTAAAAGAAAAGCAAAAAAAAAAGTTTTACACACTTATATGTATGACATAATATTTCAGTCAGGTGGGAATTTATTTTTGTTTCTTATTTGATTTTCACTACAAGTGGTTTTTATTATTTAACATCAATCTATCTCATATCCCTATTATATACATTAATAAATTTATATAAATATAAATATATAAATATATAAAATATAAAAACTAATTTACATACATCCGTACAAAAATATTATAAATTGAATAAAAATAATAAAATATGCTATAGATTAAAGAATTTAATTCTGAAAGGAAAACAAAAATGCCAAGGCTAAAGCACCTGTCCATTAATTTTCAATATAACAGTAAACTCGCGACTATATTACAGTTTTAAACTAGGTAATAAAAAAAAATAAAAATATAATAAAAAAAAAAAATAAATTTGAATGTACAAAAGAGAAATATAAAATTATTGTATTAAATACGTTTAATAGGAGTGCCGCAAAATGACGTAACATTTTTCATTATTTATTTATTTTTTAAAAAAAATTCAGTGTTGCCAGGGTCTATATATTGTTATGTTATATAAGACTTATGGTCTGGCAGAAAACCATAAGTAACAAAGAGGCTACCGCGCAACTCATGGGTGAAGAACCAGTAGCGAAACAGATAAAACATTGAAAAAGAAGATGGATAGCCCACCCTCTGCGAATAGAAGCAGCAAAAAAACCGACAATGGTCTTAGAAGGGACTCCCGAAGGCAGTGGGGTTAACCAATCAGCTTCTGGTGTCGAACAGCAATTGTTGAATTAGTTAACAAATGCACAAACTTGGAGAAAGCAAAATAAGAGCGAACAATGGGGAGAATCTCCATCACTCACGCCTCTATGGTAAGTAGCACGAGAAGTAACAAGAAAAAAAAAAAGGTTATTTGATTAAAAAGCATCCAGAAAATATATTACATTTAAAATGTGTTAAATTCCAATTTATAATGGTTAATATTTTAATAGTTTATATCGTAATATAAAATTTAATTCTTGTATAAGGTAGTAATATATCATTTTCGATTTAATTATCTTGTGCAACAGCTGTAGTTGATGGTTAACTTTCTTGAATAAAATAATGCTTCTTAAAACCGATGCTCATTCAAGATTCCTTTAAATTCTTATAGAAGTGGAAAAGCACTAATAAGGTAATGTAACGTCATATAATTACTTATAGTTTTATAGGAATTTTCCATTTAAAAACCAATTGTTTTATTAGTCTGTTAAAGTTTTAATAAAAATGATAATTCAAATGAAAATGTAAAATGTTAAAAGACATTTTACAGGCTTTAGTAATTAGTTAATAATAGTAGATAAAATTTAACAGAACTAAGATTTTAAGTTTAAGACTAAATTTTACAAACATATCCAAGAAAAATATCAATTCCTTTTAAAATAAAATATATTAAAAAATTTTTGAATTTTTTAAAACATGGCAATACTTTTTAAGAAAAAACCTATATTTCAGCATTATGACAACTATTTATATTTATGCTGGTATCAATGTTCGATTGTGTTAGTATTTTTTATTTTACTATAAATTATTATAACAAATTTGTTTTAAAATATTGATTTTAAGAAACAAAACCCAAAATGAATATGGGCTCCCTTAAATTTTTTATTTTTTTTTTTTTTTTTTGGAGACATTATATTATTTACATATACATATACTTTCAAAACGGACAAAGTTAATGAACAGGTATATATCATAAAATAAAATATATATATTTAAATATTTACATAACAAATTAGTTTTTTGAAAAAGTTCTCTACCCTATTAAAATACATTCTAAAAAAAAACAGAAAGAAAAACGAAAATTAAATGCTGGAACTTTACAAATAATTGTATTCGCGTGCTAAGTTACACTTAACAATGGATTTTATAAAAAGAATGAAGGAAACAAAAATAAGGCGCCGTCGAACAATTATTGTTTTATATACATTTATACAAATTTGTTTATTTATGACTTACTAATACTTAGAAAAAATTAATATGTATGAATATAATTTGTGTTAAAAACACATTTTAATTTTTGATTAATAATCCTGTCTAAATACAATAGAATTAGTTTTGAAAATGGTTTTTTACTTATTAGTTATTTATTAAAGTAAAAACTGATTTTAATTTTCACACCTGCTTTTAATTGCAAATTATTATTTTAGAAAATTGGAGTTATCCTGAAAAATTAGATAGCTTTCTTTTGTTATTTAGCTTTCTTTGCTATAGAGTCTTTAATTTTATGTCCTCAGGAAAGTAGAGAGTGAGGGGCTTTTCTGAAAATATTTAAAACACTTTGGATTTGATATTACTGAGCAAAAACATTGTTTGCTCATTGACCGCGAGTTCGAGACCTAAGTTCCTTCGCAATCAATTTGTTTGAGTCTTCCGTTATTTAAGCTTCCTTCAAATAATTTCTTGTATTTTTTAAAAATACTATATGAAACAATTATTAGTTTATTCTTGTATTTTAACTTAAAAACAATTATTAAAACATTTACGACAATTCTTTGGTACACAGGTAGCCACAATAAGGTATCTAACATAAAATTTATCAAACAGTATCTATTCATATTGCCCATTTCTGCATTCGATTCATCTAAGATTCCATCTAAGTTGATAAAGATGTCTTTAATAAATAATTAAAAATTATTCCAAAATTATAGTTTTTAGGTAAGTATAATATTAGAATTATTTAAGGAGCTATCGTCTAACTAGACCTATCAGTTGGCATTATAGTCCCTGGTTTAATTTTTGATTTTGTTCTGATATACTTAAATACTTTAATTTTTGGGATTTTGTAAGTTAAATAAGTTTTAAGTAGTTGTCCTACTTTGAATATTCAGTCTGGTTCCACTCATCAAACTGAACAAAACAGTAAATGAATTCTTCTTTTTCATTGTACTTTTTATTTTTAACCATTTTAATTTATTTCACTTTAAATTTTTTCTGTGAAACATATGTATACCACATACCAACCACTTGAATCAAGGCTGCCTAATTGCAATTTATATTCCAAAAAAAAAAAACAATATCTATTTAATATAATTTAATTTAATTCTTTATAAATTATTTCATTTTCAATCGGTTTTTTTTTATTCCATTTTTAAAAATATGTAATAAATAAAATATAATATAAAATTAAAATTGATTTTATTAACCTTGAATTAGTTTAGTTTTAAATTTATTTTTAAATTTTTTCCATTTTGGAAAAAATATTTTATTCCCATACATATTCGTTTATTTCAAGGTAAATTCAATTAAGTGGGATTTTTATAAATGGAAATATATTTATTTCTTTTATATAAAACATTTTTATTTTATATTTTTACTTTTTACTCTGTCATTTTTGTATTATACTTTGACATTTATACATGTCAAAACTGTCATGTTTTTTTTTTTTTGTTTTAAAAATAGCCTTTATGTAATTTTTATTTTAATACAAAACTATAGAGCTAGAAGAACTGACGTATGTCATTTTTCATACATTTGATTGCAATTTTAAAGCTCCAATTTTATCTTTTAAAACTATACTGAAAAAGTTTTACCTTTTCATTTAAAACAAAGACAAAAAATAAAAATAGAACAAAAACTGAAAAAGGTTTTTAATATAAAAAGTATTTTTGAAAAGTTTTGATTTTTACTTTCATAAATGCATTGTGTTTGTTCCACTTTTAATTCAAAATGGAATTTTTCTAATGACGTCAAAAATTGAAAATAGATTTAGAATTTTAATTTATTTCCAAAGTTAGTATTTTATAACAGTAGGTTATTATCTATTTATGCTACCATTAGCTGAAGTCATTTTGACATTTATAAATGTCAAAACAATATTTTGTTTCGAAGGTCTTAAAACGGAGGGATACCTTCTATATAAATTTAAGAAACCTTAAAATGTAAAATTACTACAGGGTCAGAAACTAACTATGAAAGCTAATTCATTGTGAGAACTACAAAAATGTGAAGTATTATTTCCGTCTAATGTTTTTCCCACCGAAAGAGACATTGTCCATCTTACAATTTGATCTTACAATATAGATTCACTTGTTTCCAATTTGTTTTTCTTATATCCGATTTCTCCTCACATTCTCTTACATTCTAAAAAAAACCCAAACTATATCTTAGTTTGGAGCTTAAATGCTTAAAATCCATTTAAATGATTTTGAAAAGAATTTTAAGTATAGGGCTTTAAAATTGTTCTATCTTGAATAAATTACATTAATGATACGTGTTATAAATTCATTTTAAATATCCTTAAGATTGAATGGCCAACTACTTTTATAGTACTTAAATGATTTCGAATACTTTTATATACTTGTTAGTTTATAAAGAAGTGATTTTTTTTTATTTAATGAATAGATAATTGCATACTCGTGTAATGTTATTTATTTTTAGAATAAAAATTAAAATTCTAAAGAATTTAAGTTTAAAAGTTGAAATAATAACTCATTTCATATGAGTTTTATATTTAATGTATATATTATTATATTCCAAACACATTTCAATGAATAATAAAACAAGAAAAATAGAATAGACTATGTCAACTCTTGTATACCCGTTCGAATTTGACATAACAATATCATTTGACTCAAAAAATACATTTTTAAACATTTTTTAATATTTTTAAAAATGTCCTTATTGCTAAAAAACTCTGATTATAATTTTGCAAAAATATTTGGCAGCTAACTTCACTTAAGTAACAAGCAGATCATTAACTTCGCATTTCTTAATACAGCTCCACGAAATGTCACTCAATAGTAAACCAATTGATTGGATATCATTTCTACAAATCTTGTATTACCAAAGCTTCAGATAAGTAATTTAATCAGGCTATGTTTTATTTATCTAAAAAAACCATTGTAACGGTTAAACTGAACTACTTAGAAAAACTTCAGACAACCAGCTCTATTATGCTCATATAAAAAGAGAAATGGTCAATTTTAAACGAGGGTTTTTAAGCTACATATATCTTCAAAATAACACATCCCTGCGATAAGTGTAATTATTTCCCAAATTTAGTATTAATATATGATATGCAAAAAATTTAATAAATTCAATTACTTTTTTTAAAATAATCATAACTTGGCTGCATATTTAAATTCAAAATGAAATAAAAATCTTTAATGAATCACTCAAACCTCAACAAAATATAAAAATGCATATCCTGAAAATGAAATGAATGACTTTTATATTTCAATTCTGAGGTTATGTATTAATAACAACATATTTATAATGTTTCAATTTATCTTTATATTACACTTTAAGACTCTTAAGTGTATATGAGATCATTAAAAATACATTCTTTCACTCTTTTTTTTTTTATAAAAGAATTCTATAAATACTTTTTATTTTTGCTTTTTGTTTTTTTTAATCATTTAATACTTTTTTTTGTTTACTTACAGGACTGAGTTTTTTTTTCTTTTTTTTTTTTGCATTTATATCCTGAAAAATAACTAAAAATATCCTAGTAATTACAAGTAGTAATTACTCATATTGAAACAGTTTTTTTTTTAATTTCTGTACCGCAAAATGCGCATGACACAAAATTTTAATGACATTTCTACCAAAGTAAAAATCACTCATATCGTTACTTCCTATTGTCTGCAATTTTTGTTTAGAGCCGCATTTTTTTTTTTATATATGTATATATATATTTTTTCATTTACTTATGTAAATTATATATATTTATATTACTATATAATATTTGAACATAATAATGCTAAATTATGCTGTAAAAAAAGTCTGATTATATAGTTGCAAAAAATGCAAGTAAAAATTGTTGTTTTTAATTTTTCTTAAATTATTTTTAAAGCGGTGTTTTTTAGGGTGGTTTTATAAAAAGGAACGGATGTGAATGTCTAATAACTCAGCATATCAATTGAGAATGTTTTATATTCAAACACATTCAGGTTACAAGCAGTATTTTATTAGGAAGGAAGGTTATCTCCACGTACTCAAAAAATTAGTCATAAGTTACTAGGGGATTTTAAAAGTCCCTAAAGAATTGTGACTCCGATGAGTGAGCAAAATGTCGCCTAAAAAATGACACAACTCCAAATTATTTTTTGTAACAAGGGGACTGTCTATAAATAAATAAATAAAAATAATAATCAAAATTTAGGAAATTATTCAATTAAGTAATCCAAAGGTTTATAAGTTACAAAAAATGTCAAGTCTATTACGACAGTATTTTATTTCAATAGACATATTTAAATAAATTAACAAATTTAAACAATTCTAGCATATAACTTATGACTTTAAATTAGTCATTATTTAGTTTACAATATAAAATTAATATACAAAATTATAGTAATATATATTAGATAATAGAAAATTTAAATATGTTATTGAAGTATATTACAAATTCAAAAGAGACAAAATGTTGATAATAAAATTTTACCTTAACTTCATGTCAAATTCAATTTAAACAAAAAAATTTTAACACATTTATAACCAAATCTCATAATAATTAATTTGAAATAATTATCAGTGAAGCCTGTAATTTAATAATAAAAATTATGGTCCTTTGAAATGTATAAATTTCCCACATTACATTTTTTTAAAAATATTTCAGTGATAGTTAACAAATATGTACAGCGGGCCAAAACATTTAAAATAATGCAAGGGGTTGTTCATGGTATTTATGAAAGATTTGGCAAGAATAAATAAATATTGTGTGACAGAATCCCGAGTTATTATTGAATACTTATCTAATTTATCTAACAATAAACGAATAATCAGTAAAAGATGCTTAATTCATAATGGCATAAATGAATATGAAAGAAGGAGGCTTGAAGGATTGAAAATATATATAACCTACAGTGAAGCGATTAACCAAGACTAACGGAACCGAACCATTTTGATTAAGTAACTGTATTTAATAATATTTCTATACAGGGTGGTGCAAAACGACCGAAATGGTTTGAATGTTTAATAACTTTTTAAATTTATTTATATTTTTTATTTTTATTTCAGAATTTTGTGAAGAAAACTTGGGGAATTGGAAATGGAACACTACACAACAAGAACATCGAAGCAAAATTACGAAAAGTTATGGAAAATGTTCTGGAAAGAGCTTAAATGTCCGAAGCCGAAAATGGTCACCACTTGCGGGATATAATTTATCATTTTTAAGCTAAAAATATTCTCCATTAATAACCTGTACAACAAAAAAATAATAATAATAATTAACCATTAAATAAAAAAGTTATTAAACATTCAAACCTTATGGGTCGTTTTGCGCCACCCTGCACAAGAATCATCTGTCACTGTACTTCAAGTCAAAATCCAGTACTGAGTCACTGTACTTGAATATTATAATGCTCATGGATTAATATTAAAAAAATTTGAATAATAAAAAGCATTTACAAAAAACAAAATAACACAATGTCAGCAACATGTTTTTGCTTTTAATATACAAAACACAAAAAAATTGCACATTTATGCATACGTAAAAAAAATTTTGATATAATATATACACATACGCGTAATGTCTAAATACAATACGTACATACATATGCTTGAATAATCATATTCAATTGTAAGGGTTAAAAAATTAATGAAAAAATATATTCAGTTTTATTAAATAATAAAAAGCATAGAAAAATAATATATACATATATTACTTTTTCATTTCTCATTTTCATTCGTTATCCTTCTCACCCTCTCACCATCTCTTTCTATCCTGTTTTTTTTTTCAAATTTAATTTGGTACAAAATATAACAATATATCATCGGGGAAAAAATTAAATAAAATGAATTTTCCCTCTAAATATAATACAAAAGTTTTTCTTTTCGCTATGTTGCCATTTTTCTTTTGTTGTTAATTTTTTACACTAATGAAAAAACGAATGTATACAATACATATATACATAAATGTATAAACAAATGTATGCACACTGAAAAAAAAACAGAGTACAAGTGAAATACGTGATATAAGTTAGTAAATAAGTTTTTTGAGAGGGGTTCTAAAGTAATTTCAGTATTTGTGTTGTTATAGAAAGCTGAATGGGTGGTTGGTTGGCGGTTGTTTGGTGGGTTCGTTCGTTTATTTGTAACGGTTAAATAGGGTGATGAGTGTGTATGAAGGGCATATAAAATATTATTTTTTCAAAAAATTTGTTTTTCTACAAAGTTGGGTATAATTTTGAAATTTTTTTGGAGAGTAGGTAATATAAAAAAAAAAAACAAAAAAACGGTAAAATATGAAGAATAGAAAATTAAGAAAAAAATAATCAATACACGTAAATGTAGTTGTATGTATATATATAATACTTTTTTTTCCTCTCTTCCTTATTTCTTTGGTTTTCTTTAATTTTTATATTTTATACTTTGCTTAACTTTTTTTTTCAAAGAATTGTATATATTTTTGAAGGTACATATATATGTATGTAAAAATGTGTGTAAAAACAATATTATGTATTAATATAAGATTGAAAATACAAATTGGGTGGTGTGACGTGTTGTTTGTTTGAAAAAAAGGGCGAAAAACAATGATGTCATCATATAACAAATATGAAACGGAAAATCATGTTATTTGTTTTTTTTTTTTGCTTTTCTTTAAGAATATTAGAATCGATTTTATTAAAACGGTTCAGTTGTTATTTTTAATTTAGATTTTTTTCTCTTTTTGTTTTTTAGTTTTTTTTTTTTTTGGTTGAAACTGTAAAGGACATTTTAAGAAAATAACATAATTTTTTTTATATAATTTTAGAGATAACTTTTTTCATTAGATATTAATTTACTTCCATATATATATATATATATAATATTATGAATGTAATTTAAGTAAATTTTGTAAACAAGTTTTTTATTAATATCCTTTGTAAAATTTGTCTATCTAGTTACTTTAAAAGAGCATTCCATTTACGATATATTTGTCGTCCACAGCAAGTTTTCGAATTTTAAAAAGATGTGTAACAAAGTTTTAAAGTATTTTTTTAAATAATTTATCAGGTTCAAAACCGAATAACTCAGATATATTGGACTTATATAAAAATTCAAGTACTTGTCAAAATCTTTTTTTTAATACTGTGAATGTACCCGTACTTTGGATTCTAAATCAGTATAGCAATGCTATTGAAAATTTACTGTTAGCTTCAAGGCGTTTGAAAATATGTAATAAGATCTTGTAAAAAGATAGAATACAAAGGTTTTTTTAATAATACCATAAGCATCTAATTGAGATTTGAGTTCTTGGAAATGCCTAAGATTTGTTTATACCAACACTATTATAAGTTATTAAGTTCAAATTCAAAAGAAAGTTTTATAAAATTTCCAATAAGTTATAAAAATCAATGAAAGTTTAATTAGAAACTTGTTTAAAGGTAATGTAATACTACAGTCTACTGATGAGTCAAGTGATATCACAGGATTAAACATTTCAAAACAAAACTTTATTATGTTAAACCAGTCCTAAATATATATTTTTTCAATAAAAATCAATTTTAATCACTTAGAACACAGATCAAATATAAAAATATTGTATGCAACTTAATTGACGGCAAAATATTCAACTTATCAGGAAATCTTTATACCACATTATTTGTTGGTATGTTTTTTTTTCATTAATTGTGAAGTCAAAAAAATGAATTAATGTGGAAGCTATAATTAATTTAGTAATAGGATTTCCCGGGAAATATATAAATTTTAATGTTTTTATATTTATGTTCTTTATATAAATAATAAATGTTTGTAAGCTTATTCCAATTAATAAAAAAAAAAAACAAAAAATCAATGAATTATTAAGAAATTTGGCGGCTTAATTGGACAATATATATATGTATATTAAATTTTAATGTTTATTTACTTGATGGTATATGTATATTATAATAAAATGTTTTTTTTTAATACAATTAAAAATTTTGCGCATCATTACCATAAAATATTTTGGTAAAATATCAGATTAATAAAGAAGATTTTAATTTAGAAGTTTTTTTTACGATATTAAATTTTATTACCGTAAATTATAGAATTGTTAATTTTGAAGTCAAAAATACAGTAGAAGAATTTTTCAATATTATGCTATTGATTTAAATTTTGTTTAAAATATTTTAAGATATCTGACCGATAGCTCAGTGGTAAAGTGGCGGCTTTTCAATCGAAAAGTTTCGGGTTCAAATCCTGGTCAGATCATATCAAATAAAAAAATATAGTGTATATTAAAATAATTTAATAAGAATTATAAATTAATATTATCAGGTAATATATACTATTATCTGGTACTACAAATTAATAAATTAATAAAAATATCTTAAGATTTATTCTATATACTATATGAGTATATACTATCTTAAGATCAGTACTGCAAAAATCAGTTAAAGATTCATAACACTAGAATATCACAAACTTCAAAATTGTTTATGCCTACATTAGATGTATGCATTCTTATCGTACCTCAGCGCATACGTTAACTGTGCAATTTTTTAGCTAACGGTAAGTTCGATATTTCTTTAGAAATTTAATTGAATTTGAAGTCAAAATAATAATTAATTTATAGAATTTATCTTTTCGATTTTAATATTTGGTAAAATTTATGTAATATGCAATGGCTGCATTGGTTATGACACGATCCTTCGCTTGCAGTCAGCGCAATACGTTCTAATGAAATTTTAACATCAAATGTAGATTACAAACCATTTTAAAATTATTTATCTAAATTCTATGTTACTTTTTTATTTGATAACACTTTGAAAATAAAACTTTAAAATTTTACCTCTTAAATAACATAACATTTAATTTCTTGAAATAAAATTCCAGAATCTATTAAATATTTTCCTGTCGATTATTTATTGTGATTAAATTTTTTATTTTTGAACATAAATAAAATTTATATAACGTCATTTTGATCCAGGACCTTTTTTCATTTGCGAAAAATCTCATTTTACTTTTATGTACCTAACGTCGAAGAAAATTTTTTTAGAAAATTAAAACGAAAATTCCAAAAAGGATCAGGTAACATATTTTCCAATTACAAATATAAATATCCTTTACAGGAGCGTAAACAAACAATGTTTTTTTGTTTTTATTTTTTTGAAAACTAATTGAAATCTGATGTCTTGAAAATAATATAGGTACCCAATATTGTAACGAAGGTGAACGTTGAAAAGAAACTTAAAAATAAAAATAAAACTTTGAAAAATTATAAATAGTCTGCAGAGTTCAGACCACAAATAATTTATTGTATAAATTTAAAAATTTATTTGTAAACTTTATCCTTCCACATAAACTGCAGAATCATTTTGTTTTTTAATATTAAGCTATATAATATGAAAATAAAACCGAATATGGTTCCAAAATATTGTTCCCAGGAAACATGTCTATGCATAAGTACATTTAACATTAATGTATATATAACAAATTCAATAACTTTTTTTTTATTATTGAATTGTGACGTTAACTCCTACGGAATAAAAATAAATTTTAGTACTTTTATATTATTATTTTGTGTTTTTTTACATAGAAAAAGACAATTTGTCTCTTTTAGGCGAATAAATGGCACCTTTCTTTTTTTAAATATATATATTGTGTACTTAAAAATGTTACACTGAAAATATAATAATTAAATAAATTTAACATGAAAATATCATACTTGCAAAAAAGTTATTAAATATTTTATTTGATTTTAGTTTTTAGTTTAGGTTCTAGGACCTCTGAAGGACGTTCTACATTAATAGTAATTGGGTTGGGTAATATAAGTTTTTAATATTGATCCAAAAAACTTGAAGTACAGAAATACCCAGGAAATAAATGGAAAATTTACTATCGTAAGAAGTTATTTATCAAATTATGAGGAACTCAAATTTGATTGGCGTCCAAATCCAAAATTTATGTATGTAAGTAATCTGGAAAAGGGAGAACCTGAATTCGTAACCAACGATTAACGATTTTATAGCTACATATGTAGATTATTATGCATTTGTTTGGCGGGATATTATATATTCTGCAATCAACCATAATAAAATTTGTAAATTGACCGCGGACATAGGCGAGAATATGGCCATGAGAGGTTCAAGGGAAGCACAGATTGAGGTTAGACTCTCGAGAAATTTGGAAACCTTCTCCATTGAGGAGCTATTAGGACTTAAAAATTCAAAATTTACTGTTTTTATAAGTAAGCAGTTACTTAGTCACCAGTTTATATATTTCCTAAATTAAACGTTAACATTGAAACTCAAACATTATATTTCGATACTCGCTAACAGGTTTCAGGACTACATTGGGATTATTGTATTGATTTCACTATTATTCATAATTAATAATGAATTGATGAAATAGCTAATTTTTAATATTAGAATTTATTTTTTATATATTTTTAAAAAATAAATGATAAAATACTCGGTATGAAACACTATATAATTTTGAAAATGAGCTTTTTCAAAAACCCTTGGTTTTTTTCATCACTTGTTATTTATTTGTAGGAAATAACTAAAGCTGTCAAATCTTTCTTCAAAAAATTAATCTTTATAAGGATTCATAAGGATTCTCCAAATCTTGTTGTAAGTTATTTAATAAAATAATTTATATTCCTTCATTAATTGCCCTCATTCGTTAATTAATTGACTGTACAGCTAAACTTTACCAAATATATACATAATCTGATTTTTAGTGTTAATTAATTGGATCTTCCGCATTCTCTTATCAATTGGAGCTTCCTTATAATACTTTTACGATATTATAATATAATAACTTAAAAATAACTCCAAATAATTTTATATTAATGAACAGCATAAAATAGACTCAATTTACAAAATAAACCTATTTTTATTATTCAATTATTCATAATATTGAATAAAAGTACTTGACCAAAATAAAATACAAAAAACCAACTTAGATATATATTAATAGATAAGCCTACACTAAATTAACTTCAACTTCAACATAATATAAGCATGTTTCTAACATAAATATGTTATTATATAATAAAATATAATATCCCTAATGTACAAAATCAGCAAAATACATTATTATTGAAAGCATACTTATAGGCATTTTTATTTTTTTAATGAGAATTTTTTTTTTGGAAAAACGTGTCTATTTTACAGTTTTATTCCGATGGTACAAGAAAAACTTTTCGTCAGTTTAGATTCTGACATATGTTCAAAAATTAATAAAAGAAAAGTTTATATAAAAATATATACTTTAATTAAGTTTGTTTTATATACAGTTATTTATATTTATTTTTGTATCTTATATAAACTAAAAGAAAATTCAAAATCATAATAAAATTTCCTGTCTTCCAGCAATCGGATTCCCATAAAAAAAGGTAAAAAAAATTTGAACAGAAATATAAATTGAAAAAAAAACTTAAAAAATTAAAAATTCAAGGTTATCTTCAGATACGAAAAAAAAAAAATTTCAACTATTTATTGAAAAGCTATAAAACATGGTTTGAGCAAAAAGATCAAAACAAATATAAAACGATATAAATAAATTTTCATTTTTTTTAGAATCATTTAAAGGTCCCAAGAAGGAAGGAATCATTTAAAAAGGAAGTTGAATTTCTGAAATAACAAAATTTCTTAATAAAAAATATCTAATAAATATTCATTCTTAAATAAACCATTTTGTTTTTATCTTTCCGTTTCATTTTCAGTTTTACAAAAAAAAATTAAACTCTAAAAGGCACATAAAATATTGTGTTTAGATAACCTTTGCATTGGAATTTTCAAAAGTAAATAAAAGAAATTTACACTTTATTGACTTAAAAAGTGGGAAATTGGTTTTTTTATTTTTAATTTGAAAAATTGGAAAAAACAAATACACACAAATAATTTAATTCATACCATATAACTCACAATATTGTTTAATAAATTTATGCCTAGTACGTTTTTCATAATCGCCTATTGGAACCAGGATCACATTATGAGAAATTTAATTCAATGGTTTAAGAATAAATAACATAGAGTAAATACTAAATAAAAACCGAAGGAAGCTTATTGTAGACTCCGTAGTTTTATATACGTTAGCAGTGGCAACAGCAATACTATCAGTTCAGAAAAACGTATAAGGAGAGATGTAGTTCAATAAGCAACGTTGGTAAGTTAAAGTTCTTAGTAATTATTTTCCTTTCGTCCTGTTCAAGGTCCAAGTCAGTGGTTTTACATGGGAAAACAACAAAAATCAAAATGGAACTCAATATTAGCTTCTTGGAGAACAGAAAACTTAGAGATTGCTACCAAATACGGCAAAACTGAAGAACATTATTGAAGAAAAAATTTTAATTCCAAATCACCAATATGGATTTAGGAAAAACCACTCATAAATAGAACAAATACACAAAGACGTCAGTTTTTTTACACATGGCTCAGACATTTGATAAACTCTGGCACATCGGTCTAATGATTAAGTTGAGCAAATTACTACCACCATCATATGTAAGAATACTGGAATCATACCTTTCAGATAGATTATTTTTTGTAAAACAAAAGATGAGTATTCATCTTTAAAAGAAATAAAAGCTAGGGTGTCAAGGCAGTATTCTAGAATCTGTACTTTATTTATTATACACAAGTGATCAGTAGTATAAAATGTAACTGGGGAAACTTTCACTGACAATACTGCCATATTAGTACTGCCAAATATCGATTTGGTCCTATTGTAACAGTTTACCAAAAAGTTACAAAATGCATGTGAAAAATTTGTTGAATGGACTTACAAGTAGAACATCAAAATAATGAAACCAACTCAACGCAAGTATATCTACTTCACCAATAAAAAAATAGTTAATAATGTAAACATACCGATCGTATTCTCAACTAAATACCTAGAATGACTTTAGATGTCAAGCTAAGGTGGGAAGAACATATTAAAAAGAAAAAATTAGAACTCTATAATAAATATAGAGATTTTACTATAAATATAGAGAATTAATTTAAATATAGAGAATTACAGGCTCCTAGGTAGTAAGTCTAAGTTCTCAATTTATAACAAAGTGTTAGTTTTCAATCAAGTCATAAAACCTATATGATTGCATGAAGTTCAACTTTCGGGTTATGCCAAACAGAGGAATGTAAGCAAACTTGTAAGACATTCAATATAAAGTGTTATGCAATATAGTAAATGCTTCCTGGTATATACGTAATGACGATTTACATAGAGATTAAAATAGTCCTAAAATTTTATATGAAATTTAAAATTATGCTAAAAACGAGGAAGAGTGTAGTAGAGTAGACTGTGTCAACTCTGGGATACCCGTATGACCGTTATATAAGCATTATATCATTATTATTATAAACATTAATTACTTTTAGCAAAATTTCAAACATACCAGCTTTATTAGGTGAAACATAATGTTCAAATAAAAGAAGGAGTTGTATGGCAGCTACTCGAACCCTCTGCAGCAGACCAACCAAATTTTGTAGTAACTTTGGCTATTACACTAAACTATTTTTGGCAAAATTTCAGACACCCAACTTCAATAGGTATAGAGTAATGCTCATATAAAATAAGAAGTTGTATGGCAGCTACTCGAACCCTTTCCAGTAGACCAACCAAATTTTGCAGTAACTTTGGCCATTACACTAAACTATTTTTGGCAAAATTTCAGACACCCAGCTTTAATAGGTATAGAGTAATGCTCATATAAAAGAAGGAGTTGTATGGCAGCTACTCGAACTCACTGCAACAGACCAACCAAATTTTGCAGAAACTTTGGCCATAAAACTAAACTACTTTTGCCAAAATTTCAGACACGTAGCTGTAATAGGTACAGAGAAATACTCATATAAAAAAAGAAGTTGTATGGCAGCCACCCGAACCCATGGACCAAAATGGCTGGATTTAAATAGCGATGACGGCTATTGTAAAAAAACGAATTTGCGAAAATTTCAAGATCCTAGCTCCTTTAGTTTTTGAGTTATCGTGCGGACGGACGGACGGACGGACATACATAGCTAAATCGATTTTTTTTTCGATTCTGATCCGATCCATACACTTGAGTCTATATCTACCCCCCCTCCTTCTCTGCGTTACAAACGTAATGGCAAATTTATTATACCCTTTGACTATATAGTCATACGGGTATAAACATCAAGCACATCAGAAAGACACGTAAATGTTGAAGCGGCTTACATTCTCACAAATACCTTTATTACTTCAAGGAGACTTAAAAGAATCAAGACCTCTAGGCTTAGCACATTATAATGATTTCCTTAGAGAAATCCCATAGGTTTTTAAAATTAATAGAAGTCCGGTGTGACTAGTTTTAATATAAGAGAATTCATGTGCTTTTTGAAGTTGGAGTTATGATCCTCCACTATTGCTAAAAATAAGACGCTTATTCTGCGATGTCTTTCGTTGAGAAAATTAAATAATGGCTTCTAGAAAATTTTTTCGTAAAAAATATGTTAGATTCCGCAAAAACATTAGAAATCAAGCTATCAGTTTATTCTAAGCCTTACAAAACTCCTAGTCGAATCTAGATTCTGAATGTTTGTTTGTAGACTGAATTGTTTAAGAATCCGTGGTAAACTCTAAACTCTTCCTATTATTTTAGTTGATAAAAATTTAAACTTGTAAAATAATTAATACAACAGCTTATTTGGAATTTAAAACATTCTAATAACAAATAAGCTTCAAATTTCCCCTGGAGACAATAGAAAATAAAATGAAAAACAAAATTAAATTAATAAAGAAAAAACTTCGACTCTTTTCTAAATTGAAATTTCAACAAGAAACTTTTTAAAATTCCAGATGTTACATGTATTGCATAATATCAACATAAAATATTTATTTTTCCCATTCTTCGATTATCACTCGTACACTAAAACTAATAAAATATTTTTGTTATTTTTAATTTTGTATATCAGTTTTTCCTCAAATTTTTCAAATTTTTCATTTACGTAAAGGGAATTTTCTTTTATTTTTTGTTTTTGTTTTTTCAAGGATAAGATAAAACATGCCAAATAATTTTTCAAAAAAAAAAAGTTTTCTTAAAGCGGAAATTTATCCACATGCGATGTGATAAAAAAAAAAATAACATGCGAAAACTTCGCAAAACTAAGAATTTTCATTTTTCCATCGTAAGTGGAAAATTGGTTTTTTTGATGGTTTGCAAAAAAAATCTAGAAACACACAAACAAATTTAAGAGTTGTAAATTAGAAAAATTTTTGTTTATGTGACAGCACATGAATTTTTATTATCTAAAGATACACACTATATATAATGTAGGTAAATGGGTATGACTTACCAAAAAAAGAAAATATGGAGATAAACCTATAATAAATTGGCACTCCTTAAAAGAATTTTTTTGTAAAAAAAAAATGTAGACTTTTATGGTATTATAGTAATCCATCGTTTTAGTGTATGTTAAAATATGATAGATACTTTTTTTTGCGCAAACAAAGTCATTGTGTCAGTTATTTAATGGATAAATAGTGTAAAATTGTTATAATCAATATATTTTTCCAATTTATTTAAATGGTATAAGATTTTAAAAAATGAAATATACTTGGAACTCGTATTTGGAAATTTATGAAGGGATAATTTCAAAAAATGGTCAATATTTACTTTTGATAATATTAGAATTTTAAAAGGTTGCTTCTACTTCCGTTGTTCTTAAGAGTGCGAAATTACTAGCAAATGGCATTTCCGTCCTGCTATTGTTCTTCTATTTGATAATAAATATCGCAAAATTATTCCTGAAGCTGGACTAACTGTCTTGGTAGTAAATAATATGATTGGCAGTTAAAGGTTAAAAATAAGAATGATATTTAATTGCAATTTAACAACAGCCACCTCTTCACTCAAAAATGTTATTATTGATTAATTACCCAAAAATTCTGAAGAATAGCATAATAAATTTAGTGCAATAAAGTGTCGAAGCCAGAAGCCACATTAGGACTTTTAGCATAATGTTAATTTTTTAAATAATACTCGTTGAAAGAAGTGACTTTAAAATAAAAATAATTTGCTCAATATGTATATATGAATTAGAGACGATTTTAGAGTTGGATACAAAATCACGTTTTTGGAAATAATCAGGGGTTCGTGCCGGCAGCTTTGTTATTTAGAATACCTAGTAATTCACGTATTATGCAAGACAAAAAATTAGTACAGGTTTTTTTAAATTGAGATTTCTATAACTTATTTTAATGAGTCATAAGTCCCGATAGATTTTCGATATCTTTTCTAGGAGTTTTTTTCTTATAGTTGTAAATGAAAAGTTCCATTTGACTTTTATGTCACAGAGAACTTCTTATTATAGAAATTTAAATTGTAGAGAGTCCAAAAGAGAAGGAGAAGGATATATACAATTTTTTTTAAAAGATGTGAAAGATGTCGAAAAGAAGGAAAAAAGTAATCTATATAAGTAGAAAATATATTTAAAACGTCTAATTTGACTTTATTTGTTTTACCTTATTTTATATCTTAGTGCTTTCTTTACCTTTTTCCTACAAAACTAACATTTAATATAATACAATGTCCTAAGGAAACAATATTTGATACCTTTATTAATTTAAATAATCCCTTGAGAATTGTATCATGCATAAAATTATTTTATTTTGCTTAATGAATTAAATTGAAATTAGATATGATTAGATAAAAATACTGTCTCTATTCTAAAGTATATAACTATTTTTCCCAGAGTGTTTCTTAAAGTGTTTCCCAAAGGTGAATTTAGAGAATTCTCTTAGATTATTTCCCAAAAAGGTTCCTTCAAAATGTGTTTCACAGAGTTTTTCTAAGAAATTACTTAATAAAATATATATTTGTCCCAAAGTATGCTTCCTTCCAACCGGTGGTAAGAACAAGGATTAAAATAAACTAAAGAATTTAAGAAAAGGATGACTTCTAAAAAGGACTCTCCGTCTAACAGCTTTGATTACTATCCAGTTATTATGCCAAATCAACCTATTTATAAAATTAATACTTATTAAAAATCTTAAAATAAATAAATTAAACTGTCCACTAATTAAAATCCTTCAATGAATTAAATTTTAAAAGCTATAATTAATGTTTAAATGTACAGTCACAGCTTACTGTCATCATTAATGTACGTATTTAAAAATTAAAACATTTATGACTAATTTAAAATTACCAAAATAAAAAAATGATTACGTCATTTTCCGTTATATTTTTTTTTTCATAATGTGCTATCTGAAATACTTCCGCTTTTATAAATTTTTAATTTTAATGTCCTTTTCAAACAACAATAATCCTTTTATATATACATTTTACATATATGTATAATTTTTAAATGTTTTATATGGTAAAAGTTGTCATCAATTATTCAATTCTAAATGTTACATTGAACTCTATATACAGAAACTTCTATGCATATATATTTATTATTTCATTTAAATACACACATGTGTATATATAATTAAATAGTATATAAGTTCGAAAAATAACCATTCAAACTGAAATCTAGACATTATCTCAATATAATTAACACATACACATTCATGCATCAAAATTTAATATATCAATATTAAGTATATACTTATATCGTATATATATATATACAATCTTTTCAAATATTGCAAAAATTATATACTCTTGACTTAATGTTCATGTTATTGTTTTCGGTCTCAGAAACAGAGTGAAGCTACATATATGTAGGTATATAATGTATATATATTTTTTGCCAACTTTATAAAATAAAAAGGATCCATTTTTTTGGCTCCAGACAACATTAAAATTGAAAATAATAAAGATATACATATATTTATAAAATAAAAAAAGAAATTACTTAGTTCTTTGTATGAGATTAAAAAGGATATAGGATAAATACATTGTCAAGGACAATAAATTATAAACAATTTTTAATTATATTTTCTTCAGTAATACTAAAAATATACCAAAGTTGTAAAAAAAACGTCTTGAATAATATTTCTAACTGAGGGTCAGGAAATTTATGTCGATTTTCAAAAATCAATGTCAAGTCCCAAAATACCGACTCCCAAAATGTCGAATATTTCCTAATAATAACATGATTTTAAAACCATCTTAAAAACCCCTCCTAATTATTTTTATTATACAGATATTTGGAAAAACCTAAATATTAACTTTTTGCTTAAATTTTACATAAATTAGGAAATATTAAAATTGAAAATCAATATTTTTCTTGAAATTTAGGCAGTTTTCGTAACATTTTGGGAGTCAAGAAATTTGAAAAGAGACACAAATTCCGACATAACGTTTACTAGATTAATCAGTAAGTGTAATGTTATATTATGTAAGCAACTCAACTTTTGATTGATTTGTTTTTTATTTTAGGAAAATTTAAAAAACCTCTTGTGAGTTATAAGAATGAATGAAAAATTATTCATTCAATAAAATATCTTTATTTTTAAAATAAATATAAAGTTTACTAAGATTGGAATTGTACAATTATATTGATAATCTTTTGATGTCCAAGTAACAGTGTTAGAACTCACCATTACCCAATCGATGCACTGATTTAATATTCGGCTGATAACCTTAATGAAATCCCAAAATTTCATCCTGAGAAACTTTGCCAAACATCTTTATTTATGTCTGAGAATTTGTCCAAAAGGAACAAAAGGAAAGAGTAATTCAATCCTCTTTGGGTCCTCTTTCCAATTCTCCTTTATTTCTTTTTGACTACAGAAACAATGGAGGCTTTCATAAGTCTTTTCATTTTTAAAATAAAAATTCCTGATTTTGCTATTTCGTAGACTAACAAAAGTTAATAAGAAAATATTTTGAATAGAAATTTTTTAGATTCATTTCTATCAAATAGAATTTTTTTGATTCAAAAACATCAAAGTGTCTTTCAAGAATATGCCCCTAGCTGTATACAGAATAAAATAACAATAAAACAATTTTTTTCTTACATATTATAAAATTGTTTAAACTTTTCATGATGTACAGAAATCATTGAAGCAATTTTCTCTATTCTTTTCATATAATTTATAAAAATCACTATAGAAGAATAAACTAATAGGAAAAAATATACCATTACCATTACCAACATTAATACAAAAATAAAACCAAAAAAAAACATTAAACAATAAAAAAAATTGTATTTTTGTTATCTTAGAATTACATTTTTAAATATGATCACACATAAGAATGTGTGTGTTTGTTTGTAACTTGACTTTGATAATGGTATGGATTTACATAATTTTTTTTTTCCAGCTTAAAGCAATTTTTTTTGTACTTTTTCTTAGCATTACTTTTCATATCAAATGGAAATCTGTATTCTCTGTATTAAAAACCAACAAACATTTTTTTTTTGCACTAAAAAATTTATGTCTCAAGAGTTCTTCAAAAAAAAAAATGCTATTCTATATGTAAATATTTTCATCACTTTACTTCTATTTCCTTTTATTCTTTCCATTTTCTCAGATTTCAAGTTCTTGATTCTCTTGTTTGCGCAAATGAAAATTCCATTTGTAAAAATTTTCCATTTCTTTGGTAACTTTTTACGACCTTACTCTTAAGTTAAGGATAAATTTCTACTTTTAGCAATCAACTTGAAACACACAAGTGAAAAAACCAAAAATAAAAAGAGAAGAAAAATTAAATCATCCTAAAAGTATGTTTTAACTCATCCTATAAGTATGTTTTAACTCATCCTTAAAGTATGCTAAAAACTCACCCTAAAAATATGCAAAACAACAACACTTAAATAAAATGAAATTTAAAAACAAAAAAAAAAAATCTATGGATATGGTTATTGAAGTGAAATAAATAATATGACAAGATTGAAAGAAATAGATAGAGAATATTATCAGTACTAGTACATTAAAAAGAAAAAAAAAGAAAAGTAGCATAATAAAAAGGCATGCTTCAATAGCAGTCAAAATGGCGCTTAAAATTTAAAATTCTGACATGAAAATATTTTTTAACTTAAAGAAGGGTCAGGAATTTCAATATCATTTTAGTTTTTTTAGTTACTTTATTTTTATTTTTATTCAGTTTTGTTTATTTTTTATTGATTTAAGAAAATTGAGTAAAAGAAAAATAATGGTTTTTGTTAAATATTTAAGAGTATTTTAAATTATTTTGAAATTGAATTTCTGTCGAATTAATGTTTTTTTTTTTATTTTAATACTAAATTTTTGTAACTGCTCCATAACTTCACGCCCTTTAACTATTCAGCTATTCAGCTACTGAGCTAATCTGCCGTCCTAAGAAATAAAGTCGTTTCTACATTTTCTTGGTTTTAGGAAATTTAACTTTTAGTGTTTTATATACGCGCATTGCTATGTTGAATTATTTTTCAAGTTTTGAAAAATATGTTAAATAAAGAAAACCAATATTTTTCAACTTACTAGAAATATGACAGTGTTAGGCGTTCATAGTTAATTTGGACATACAACTTTTTTTGCTAAGCAATACTAGATTTATTAAGTTATTAAAACTTAGACATTGATGCGACTTAGAGGTAGATGTGACATATTAGTTATTAGTTTTAAATGAATTTGCAACGAGATATGTGATATTTTTTCTTAGTACAAAGTTGTGAGACATTTATCTGATGTCAAATATTCCATTATCCCGAAAATTCACTTTTGGCGCTTACGACTTTTTTTCCTTATTACGGCAATAATAAGATATGTATATGTTTTTACCGCAGGTATATTATAGAACAAGTTATGTTCGTATAGTTTGGATCGATCATAATAAATTCCACATACTATTAGTACATGAGATAGTTCTAAGCCTTATGACATGTAGAAACGTCTTAGATTTTCTAAAGATAAATTTCTTTTTGTTATATATTGTAAAAAATTTTATTGAGTTATAAGGTATTTCTGTATCTGTGAATTATATTATTCAACTAAAAAATTTAATTGTATTTTGTGTATGTATTTATGTTATTAGACACCATACTTTATATAAAACCTACATTTAGTTTCCACGAGGCACAGCAACGTATAGCATAATTCAGAAATTCGTTTCTAATTAGAATAATAAAAATCGCCGTCTAAGAAACTTCCTTTGAAGACCTATCTTACACGAGAGTTTCTTTTTTTTTAATTACGATATTAACAATTTTTACGAAATTTTTACCTTTTTTGATTGGATATGATATGATCATTGATACCAGATATCTCTCACTTGGAAAGCCCGGTTAATTACTATACTGTGCCATTCATCGGAACCCACAGAGAAATATTAAATTTTTATAACATTAAGTATCAGAAAATTAAAGTTTAATTTTCAAAATAACTTTATTAACCTCAAATTTTTATTTAAAAACTTTTAAGTAGGATATTTAGGTGTTATTTTATCATTCCCGAATTACATTAGAAATATGTCGTCCCAATATTAAAAGTATATTTCTTTATAAATTAAAATGAAACTGAAGGATCTATTTAAAATTCGAATATTTTATTAAACTCTTTTAGATTATGTAGAAGACACGTTTGGCATTGTAATCAATTAAATCAATTTCAATGATTATGTTTTTTAACATTAACGAGTTTATGTTCAATGCTGCATTTTATATACAATAAAATAACACATGGGACCCAAGTTAAAAATTTAATTTACTTGTTAAATTATTCTTTAGGACCAGTATATGATCAATTTAGGCACATGTGTCACAATTTATAAAACTGAAAAGAAATACAAAACAGCATAAAATAAAAACGGAATAATTTTAGCGCTTCTTTAACAATACAACGTAAAGTAAAGTATTGGAGTATGCTAATATAAGTATGCTAATATGTAATATTAAATTGCTTTTGCAATTTGTTTTTTTTTTACAAAATATAACAATGGTAATTTAATAGCAAATCATAAAATTGAAAACAATTAAAGATGTAGGTACGTCTGCATATTGAGAACAGAAAATAAAAAACAGGAAGAAATCTGTCATTTCCTTTTTGTGTTTCGTCCTTTGTAAGATGGAATGTAATTGACAAAATAGAGGAACACTAAAAAAAAAAAAAACAAAATATACTTTTAAGGATTCAAACAAATATTTTTTGTTAATGTTATTCAGAAAAATATTCCATGTACTTATAAAAAATTATACAATAATTGTGTGCGCCATCACAAGCACGTCCGGAAAGTAAAAGGAAACCAACCAAAAAAGAGGTCTTACTTCATTATAATAACCACCACCACTTCAAAACACCATCAAAGTAATTAAAATAAAGATAAAACTTAAATACTAAATTCATACATATTTAATTATATTTTATTGTTTGAGAATTGTGATATAAATTCATAATTACACAGACTTTTGTATTATTTTTAAGAAAAATAGGATAATAAAAGTTTTAATTAGTTTTTGAAAAAGATAAGTTAGATTGGCAAGCCTACTTTGTCTATTATAGTATTAGGCAGCAGTAGAAAGATTTTTCATAACTTATCCAGTCACCTCAATTCCTTCTGCGCCAATTAAAATCACATGGGTTATTCCGAAGAATTTGTAACATTTAAAATTACAAAAGAGAATGCAAATGAAATTTAACAAAACATTGGTGAATACTTCAATCACCTCAATTACCTGTGCGCCAATTAAGAATCGAATAGGTTATTTCGAAGGATTTGTAACATTTAAAATTACAAAAAAAAGCAAATGAAATTAAATAAAACATTTGCGAAGGCTTAAATCACCTTAGCTGCCTGTGCGCCAATTAAGAGTCACATAAGTTATTCCAAATGATTTGCAACATTAAAGTGCCAATACATATCCATGAATTGCCCTCACTCTTTTCCTATTTTACTTACTACGCCCACAGATGATGATAAACAACACGCGCCGTAGTTACAAGAACTTTCTATCAGCTTAATTTAACATAATCTAATAGAGTAGAATTAGGTTAACCATTATTTGATTTTATAAATGCTTACCAAAATCTAATTATACATTATGGTATATAGGTGGAAAATTAATGGATAGACTAACTTTTCAAATACAATAACGTTCAATTTATAAAGTTCAATTAATAAAGATACAAATCTACCAGATATGCCACAGAAAAAAAAATTGTATATCTTAGTTAGACTTAAACAATAATTACTTTATGCTGGTTACATTTTTTTTTTCAATAGAATCTTTTTAAAACAAAGTGGGTCGTATATAAAGTGTTATTATAATCATTAAGAACATTCACTTTTAGAGTAAAAACAAAAAAATGCCCATAATTATCTGCAAAAATATACAAAAAAAAAAATAAAAAGTATTTTAAAAAGAACCCTCTTTTTGTTTAATTTGTATCACATTTTGTATGTGACCCTTCGACCCTTTCTTGCAAAAAAATTTCTTTTTTTTTGTGAATGTGTCTCTAAATGTGTCCTTTTGTTAAATAAAGGGATAAATAAGGATAAATTTTATTTTATTAATGTTATATATATATATAAAATAACTTATCCATATAGTTAACAATACGTGCACAAAAGTGAAATGAAATAGTACTTATGAACACAGTAATTGGTTGTATAATATAAGAAAGCATTAAATGAAACCTAATATCACGTTTAAACAATTCAAATTAAATAATTTTAAATTTGAGTTCACTTTTCTGTATCATATCGGTATCGGACGTTAAAAAAACTTGTCTTTTAACTTTATCAAATGAGACTTATAATATATTTTTGATTAGTTCGTCACATATAATGAATTTTTAACTCAACGCTCACTCTGCTTTAACATTGCTGCAATTTTAAGTCATTGAAATTGTTATATAAATACCTTGTAAAGACGAATATATGTTCCTATGATATGGAAGAATTAATTTTTCTAGTCAAAGTTTTTTAAGGTGAAGCAAGGAGGCGAACAAACCTTACCCCCTATATCTATACTAAACAATTCTTAAAAGAGATACAGCAGATCTAATAAAAGTGTTTATATCCTGCACTAGCCTAATCAGTGAAACCATTTTCCTTCCTATACACGAAGCATAATTAAGTTTAAATAGAGCTTAAATAAATGTTCAAATAACATTTCCTAAAGTTATTTCATTCCCGATAAATCAAAAGTATCAGATCCTACTCATTCGACAGTGTACATATTGTTTTTAGTGTTTATCCTCATACATTGAGTTTTAAAGAGGTTCTAACATCGGCTGGAAGGCATTTCAGATCAATATCTGTGTGATATTCGTTTTTATTCAAATTTTAATCGGACACCAAATATAAGCTATATAGTATATACCAAAGAAATATTGATTAATTCACACATGCTTGTTTTTCTTTTCAATATTTATATAATAATTAATAATGCACGCAATGGAACCACGCACAGCTCTAATAGGTGGCTTTGGAAGCTTACCATGTCCCTCGTAAAAAAAAGCATTATGTTCTTTCTGGTTGTCGCAGAGATTCTTAAATAAAGCTTCTTAAATAAATTGCAATACTTTTTCTACCACTTGTTTTTAATCGGGACGCTTTAAATGAACAATAAAAAAGTAAATTTAGAGCTTTTCACTTTCTTGCACCTATCAAATCCAATGCCACAAGAAAATATAATTTTCAATTAATAAAAATGAAAGCAGCCAATTTATGAAAGTGGTAGTGTTAATTTTGCAAAACGTTTATGAAAATTAAAATAAACTGGAAAATATGACATTATTAGCCAAACCCATAGTAAATATTTGTACATTTAATTAGAATTTTATTGGTCTTTAATTTTTCTTTTCTAAAAACATTTAGAAAATGTTCAAAATAATTGGAGTATTTTTGTTTTTTAAATCAACAGTCTAATTAACCTATTTTACAATATTATTACTCCACCCTAGTACTTAAGTTAAAAAACCTATCACATAACCAGAAACTTTTGTTTTAACAAAACTATAACGAATTATGATAGGGATTTTATTTATACAAATTTGGTTTTTATGAAACTTAAATGATATTTAAAAAATTCAATATATAAAAGTACATACATATTCAATTATACGTATATATTCAATTAAATAAAAGAGATATGGATTATTAAATCATTAACGATAATAATGATATCTTCTGAGCTGCCTAAAGTTCTAATGAAGTAGCAGCTATGTACTTTTTTAGAAATATCTTTTAGATTTTTGTTGCCATGGGAATTTGAAAAGAAAAATTATTTTTTAAAAATTGTTTTCAATTAAAAAAACTAATGAACCGTACGGGGATCGAACCCGCATCCCCTCGGTTAGTAAGATAAATGCTTAGCCACTAACCCACCGAGGCCCCAAATAATCACAAATATATTTTGCTAACTTCGTGATCCTTCCGACAATAATTGTAATACTCGTTTAGCTGGTTATTTCGAATTATATACAGCAGAGCATATTCGAAAAAAATCTTTGGTATAAGGAATCTTAAGAATTCAACCTTTTCCATTGTCAGCTATTTTTCAGGCGCAAGTAATTATAGTTAGTATATGCTTTACTCATTATTCTGATTTCGGACATGGGTGTGTTTAGTGAATAAAAACCTCACAATACTTGACTTGATTTGTTGGGAGTCCTACAAAGATTCCATTTTTAGAACTAGGATTTCAGAAGCTCGTTAAAAAATAAGATTATTTATTTGAGTTCAGCAAAAGAACTCTATAAATAAATTCTATGTACTCAAGAAATATGTATAAAATAATGAGCTTCCCTAAAATAATGAATTCGATCAAGCGAAACTAAATTTAAATTAATATTCTTATATTATTAATCAAAATAATTGTATAAGCGTTGGGGTGGAACAGAAAGCCAAACAAACATTTTTTTGTTTTATAATTTAAGTAAAAATAGATTTTTTTTAATTAATTTTGGTAAAAATAACTTAGAAATAGTTATTTTAACATTAGATTAAAAATTTTCCATAAATATAACATATGTTCATAACAAAATATTAGTTAATATTTTTTTTTAAAATAATTAATCATTATTCTTTTCAATTGAAATATTCAAAAAACCATTATTATAACGCAAAGACAACAACATATTCGGGCCTCCTCCACAAATTTATTTAAATTTATTCTAAAAATATTTCTTACAATAAAAACATGATAACTTATAATTTATTTTACCTTCCTTCATCCCTAAATTGAAGGTTTTATTCTGTGTAAAGGAAAATTTATACAAATAAAAAGTAAATTAATTCGTGACTATGGAATTCTTAAAAAATATTCCATTATCATTTTTCAAAATTTTTATTTCATTTTACGTAAATAATGTTTTAATTGAATCTTAATGTAATAACTTTTAAGAACTTTTAATTTTGTCCCATTGATTGACGATGACTTTTATTCGTTGACTTAAGTTAAAACTGTTATAACCTACCTAACCTGGAGATCGACCCAAATAGAAACAAAATGAAGTTTAAGTATACATTCCACATTCCCCATTTCCAATATAAAACATATACAAACTCCTAAAAATCCATAAGTAATATTTCGTAAGGAAAAGCCGTTATTTGTTAAACGAAATATTTCTCCAAAAAATGTATTAAAAATTAAAATCGGAAAGCTATAGAATTAGCCAAAACACGTTACACGTGTAGGATAAGGCAAAAAAACATCTTATTATAAGCAAAATACTGAATTTTTGACTTTTTTTTTTGTGTAACTAATTAAATTAAATATCACAAAAGTTTTATCCAAAAATTGTATCTAAAATACGCCTTCCTGTTTCCGAACCATTACTATTGACCTTCACAAAGGAAATCAAAATAATTGAAAGTAAAAAAAAAAAATTAGGACTAACAAATTAAATATAATAATTCTAAAACTTTCACTATATATACAAACTAATATACACACTAAAAGTAAAATAATTAAAAACACATTTAGAACAATTTTAGTACAAAAAGTTATAATAAACAATTGTTGGTTTTTTATAGCATGACTTCTAGTTTACATTAACTCAGTGTATACACCTGCATTTCCCCGCTTATTGTTGAGGCCGTGTTTATTAACAAAATATTCAAATAAAATGCGAATTACTATGTTAAAAATCTGATGATCTCATACCTTTTATTCGATTTTTCTGTTTCATTCGCTCATATTGAAGAAAACTAAAGGTCGTTTCGTCATCCATAGAATTTTTATTCTATTTAATGATTAATTTTTTTAGTAGGTATGAGAGATTACTAAAAATAATCAGGACAAACATTTTTTTATTTTCAGGCTATTCTTCATTTTACTTGTCATCATTTAGCTTTAGGTAATGGAAATTGTGACGGTCTTTATTCATTATGTAAATCTATATTGTATAATTTTTGATTTACAAAATGCTAATCTACGTTTATTTAAATAGATATAAATATATATATATCTATAGATATTTATGTAAATTACAAGTGGATATTACGCTTTATTTGCAATTAGAAAAAATGTGTATATATATTAAAAAATCGTTTTATTTACAAAACAATGACTTGAAAGTCTGGGTAAGTATTGCCGAAAACCTTACGAATAAATTCAATTTTTATTTCGTTCCGTGTTTTTTTTTTAGTTTTTTTAGTAATTTAGGATTCAAGGTTAAGAAAATAGAAAAAAACAAACAATAGAAAAACACAAAATTAAAAATGGTTTAATAAAGTAAAAGTAAAGAAAGGCAAAAATAGAAAGTTTAATGAAAATTTCAATTTCCATTCCTTTTTTAGATCTTTTTGTAATATTGCCCTTAAAAAAATATCCAATTTATTTATGGCGTAGTTCGTAATTCAATATTTTTTACAAAACTTATAAATTTTTATATTTTTTGGGTCTACAATTTCCCGCACCATTTTATACTTGTGTATAAAAGGATAATATACATATTTTTATATATTTCATATAAAAGGTATATTATTTTTAATAATAAAATATATATACAAAATATAAACAAATTTTTTAGATTCGATGGAATGCATGGAACTCAGCTTGCGAATTCAAATCGAAATTTTTCAAACGGAAGGTACGACTTCAAACTTAAATTTTGTTTAGAAAAGTTGGATTTAAGTTCAAGCTTAGTTTTACGCATTCAGCCCATAATCTCACATATTGACTTATTAAACAGTTACATACTTCCTTTTAAAAAATAAACTCATTAAGATTATAATTCTTAAAACTCAACTAATTTATATTTCGAATTAAAATTGTCGAATTTTTTAAGAAAATTATAGCTTAATATAAGTGTAATATAAGTGAGTTGTATAGTTTAACTCACCACATTAATTTTGAAAAATTTAGTTAATTTAATTGAATAATATAACTCACAGATATAGAATTTTATATAATTCAAATACAAAATATTCCAATATAAGCAAAAATAGAATTGTATCTTTTGAAAATTTAAGACGATTTCTACATGTTATAAGATCTAGACAATCTCATATTTTAATTGAATGTGGAATTCATTAAGATCAGTTCTAATAACACGAATTTAATATGACCCCTTGTTCCAACACGTACCTATTGTATAGATAGGCTTACTAGCCTAACAGTTGAACAGCTAGTGCTCAAAAAAAAAAACCTAAAGTACGAATTAAAGCCGAATTTACGAATAAAACCTAGAATAAAAACCGAATCATTATTTTCGAAAAATTTTATTCCTATACTAATTTTCTAATATTTAAAATATTTTTAAAGGAATTTTAATTTATATTTTACTATATTGGTAAGTTTTAATTTTTGATGGAAATGAGCATATAGCGTTTACTTTAAGGCTCAATTTATATCAAATAACATTACATTTGGTTTTATAACAAATATAAATGTAAATTTCATTTTTTCTAACATAAAAAAACCTTCAAATCTCACAATTTTAGTACAATCTTATAACTCACATATGAAAATCATAAAATTAAAATTTTAAACCTGACACAACAAAATAAATCATTTTAAATAAGTTCTAAGAACTTTTGCAATCCTCCACTATTCTAAAACTAGAATAAATCCAATATTCAATTCTATAAATAGCAAAAAAAAGGACACACCTATAAATCAAAATTTACAAAAATTTTCAAATAATATTGTTATTTCAGTTAAAAATTAAGTTTTAAATTGGGACTTCTAAGGACATAAAATTTCATCTTTTCCATTAAAATCAGTCAATTTTTACAAAATTCCTC